>JAQJVL010000049.1:91415-406742 GCA_035578905.1 Stictocephala bisonia
AGTTAACTTGATAATACACTTCCACAAAGAAGAATACAGAACAATCAGACATTAGACCAATGTAGCCTTTGAATTGTTCCCAATTAAAATTAGATATAAATTACTGTCCTGATTCAATGACAAGAATAACAGTGAGATGAGATGTTCTTAAAACACTGTACATTTCCAGTGAGATGTTCTTAAAAGACTGTATATTTCTTCATTAATGCTGTTTTGATTAACAGGTTTAGTCATAATGAGTATGCAACTGCAGTGCATAAAATGGAAATTCATAAAAATTAATTAACTGACATCTTGATTTATGATACATATTAAAATTACGTATAAAATAGATTAGGATTTGTCATACCTCGAAAATAGTATTCAACAAATTACATAAATATAGGGTTAGTTACTCAACAATGTATTGCCCATTATCACTGAAGAAATTTAAATAACAAAAATTTGTAAGTCTAATACTCCACTGTTTGGTAGCGCCATCTTCCTGTTAGTTTTTGTTTTAGTTTACTTTAGGTTTTAGCCTTTGGCTGGATTGACTGGCCTCCATTTATTTACTGCTTGTAGGTAGACTAGACTCTATTTTTTTTTATTTTTTAAATTAAACAAAAACACATTCGAAGAACAGCTGTAATCACCATCAGCTGACTGACATTTACCCCTCCACTAAACCCTTGATTATATATATCTTTGTGTATAAAATCACATCATGATTATATACACCTACAACCCAAAATCAATGATAAAAAGAAGTAAATAACAAATGATCCTGTTCTCTCTACGTATTATTTGTACTATTAATTTATTATCATAACACAAGTGCTGAATGATATTAGGCTGAACTATTATAAGAATCTCATACAATGACTTTACACAGCTGTCATTAGCTGGTAGTGTTATAAAAATTTCTGTTTATGACCACCAAGTTAGCTATCACTTGATATATATGTATATATATAATTGCATTGCTGGCCTGACTTACGCCATTATATCAGAGAATATCTTACGCAAAATTAATACATCTGAGAATAGAACGAGGATAGCATGGCAAGTGATGAATGATAATAAATTAAGAAAATCGCAAACACTAACTGACTGGAGTAGTAAAGAATGACGTTGAAGTAATTAAGAAACCAATTTTAATGGCAAACACACTAAATGATATTTTTGTTGAGGTAGGTGGAATGAAAGATGTTAGGCCAAGGCCTAAAGCTGAGGGTGGTGATGTAGCTGATTCATTCTTTTTTTTCCCAGTGACAAAAAAGAAGTTAAACTTATTACAAAAGGGCTGACGAGCCAAACGCCAGCAGCATCAGATGACATAGACATATCCACTATAATTCTTAAAGAAACGATTGACTTGCTGTCTATACCTCTCAGCCATCTGATCACTTCATCTTTTCAGCAGGGAAAATTCCTGACAGCCCTGAAACTAGCAATTACTAAACCAATAAAAATGAATAAAGGTGAAAATTCATGTTATAACTTTAGGCCGATTTCCATTCTACAAACAATTTCAAAGGTGTTTGAAAAAGCAGTCCTCAACAGACTCTTTGACTTCTTGGAAAAGACTCTTTGACTTCTTTGACTTCTTGTAGTGTTGTTTGGTTTTGTAAAAAACAAAACAACAGTAGATGCCTTGTTCGCTCTTACATCTAACATTACTTGATGTCTTAACTCAAAACTGTGTAACTTGGAAGTTTTCTTCGATTTGAGCAGGGCGTTCGATAACGTAAACCATGACTTGTTGCTGAAAAAATTATCTATGTACAGAATTAGAGGCTTCGCCAAGAGTGGTTTAGTTCCTACCTAAAATATACGTGCTGCGGATAGTTATGGTTATATACGTGCTCATCGTTCAGAGGAAAAGGTCATTGCCAGTGGAGTGCCACAGGGATCCGTCCTCGGCCCCGTCCTGTTTTTTTGCTGTTTAATAATGATTTGCCATATAGTACAACATCAGGCGAGTTATGTCTCTTTGCGGACGACACGTCATTATCTGTATATGGCTCTAGTATGGAGGATCTGGAGGTACGTGGATCCATTGAGGCCAATAATTTGCTCCAATGGTTTGACGAAAACTTACTTTCACTTAATGCAGACAAAACTAAAATTCTTGATTTTCACATAAGTACAAAAAGAACACAAAATAACATTGGAATAAATATTTTGCTGGGTGAAAAACAAATAAGAGCTGCTCAATCAGTAAAATTTCTAGGTCTTCATCTGGATGCTGCACTTAATTTTCATTCTCATATTGAAGTCATATGTGGTCGGGTTAGCTCAGGAATTTTCCTCCTGCATCGCCTATCTAGTTTTACCGGAGTGGAGGTAATGCTTTCTGCCTACTATGGTGTAGTTTACTCTCATTTAAACTATGCCGTATCGATTTGGGGAGCCGAAAACTCAAGGACCTTGTTCCTTTTCCGTCTCCAGAAACGCGCTGTTAGGGCAATATATGGTCTCCAAAGATGAAAATCATGCAGGGAAATATTTCGTTTCAATAAACAATTGACATTTCCCTCGATGTACATATTATCTTGCTTAATATTTGTCAAGGAGAACCTTTTATAATTTTTTTGCAACATTTCATCTGCCCAAAACCACTCTCCGAAATAGTACACATTTGAAATTTCCTCACCACCACACGTCTTTTTTTTTCAAAATTCGCCTTTTTATAACAGCATTAGATTTTTCAATAAGTGATACCTCTTGATTTTAAGTTGGAGTCAAACCTTTCAAAATTCAAAAATAAGCTCTGAGCCATACTTGTAGATAGATCTTACTACAGCGTTAATGAATTTTTTGCTGGCAGTTCAATGTAAACAACTCAGCACTTGTTGTGCACGTTAGATTTATCTTTATTAGTTTTAAGTTGTAAATATTATGAAATAGTATACATTTCATTTATACTACTAAAATATATATATATTTGCTTATAAGACTTATAAATAGTTTTTTAATTAGCATAATACGTGTTGGTATATATACAGTACAAGTAAACGTCACACAACACACAACACACATTTATTACAATATAAGCACAAAATGTACAAATATATTATAATACAAACACAAAATGCACGAATATTATGGTGATCGATTTTGGTGAACCACGCTCACCTTCCTCAGACCAGAGGGATTCACAAATTGTGTTTGTATTGTAATATATTTGTACATTTTGTGCTTATATTGTAGTAAATGTGTGTTGTGTGACGTTTACTTGTACTGTACTTATAAATACTAAGAACTATAAATACTGACTTAGTTAATGCAATGTTGTATAGTCACTTTAATTAAATAAATTACTTATTGACTTACATATCGTTAACAGAACCTGTGCGCGTGACCTTAGACAGGCCCGTCGGGCAAGGGGCGAGGAGGGGCCTTTTTCCTAAAATATTAGGTGACCCACCCATCAAGCTCCATAAAAACTAATGCAATTTTACCAAATTGTATTTAAGTAAAAGCAAGAGTCAAGTATTCACTTTCTACACTTTCCTCCAGAAGTAGGGTGTTCGATCTAGTTTTTCTGCATACACTTATTAATAGTATAATTGATTCTCCATAACGTCTCCAACGCATATCCTTTTCAGTTTCTGGAAGAACTAGATCTAGAAATATATTTGCTACCATTCGACTATAGTTACTTTGGTCCTATCGCCCGTTTCATAGGTTGGGTAATGTGGTTCCTGAAGATGTTGAACTTTTCTTTGATAGTGTTGTTTAACTAAAAAATTAACTGCACTAGAATCAATAATTTCAAGTTGTTTATACTATATAAAACTATTCTTTGTTATATTCTACGGTATTATAATTATTATTTTTTTATTTTATTGTTATATTGTTGTACCTATTGTATATTGGCGGATGCCATTGAAAGAATTAATAAGTTATTGACTTTGCCTATGAAGACTAGTTCGTATATTGTATATATTTTGTTTCTTAACAAATAAATAAAATTGAATTATGTTTAGCTGGACCCTTTACGGGATTTTTGTGTTCATTCTATGGGATCACTGAGCCAGGCAGTGCGTGAAATGTGAGAAGTATGGAGGATAACTCGTACACCGATACTATAATAGATACAGCGTCGAGTACAATATGGCTATACATTTGACAGTTTCGCACTATAAAAAAGATAGTAAACCAACATTGCGCGATTGATACATTATGATCATATGATGTGAACATTTGGTGTGAACAAAAATGTGCAATTCGAGGTGGAATAAACATTTTCAGAGCATATATAAAGAGAGGAAATGTATTATAAAAATTCAACATGCATAGTTTAAAATCTACTGGTTGCAACTGAACTATAGGCATAGACCTTCTATTATACCAGACAGTCCCATCCCAGCCAGAAAATTGAAGACAGTAAAAATCGGAGCGGAGGCAGAGCAACCTAGTAGGAACCACTACAAACAATTTTATACCCCCTGATTCGTGCGACTCTACTGGCAATCTCGGAAATAAGACTTGTGACGTAATTTGATGATGTCATTCCCCCCCTCATGTCTCCAGGAGGCAATTACCTGCGGGGCGTGGGAACGGAAATAAAGCAAGCGAAGCCCAAACATTCAAACAGATTCTTCAACTGTGTCACCATTTCAGTTAGCGTTGAAGGTTTTAATCTTGCAATATACACTGGGGCACTCAGTTCAGTACCTCAGAGAATTTTGACATCCTTTTTATATTTGTTTGGATAACACTGACGACCACCATGTTTCATGACTTAATTATTAAATTATTTCAGAAAATTAATTACTTTTTAAAAATACAAAACCAACAATTAAACAAGAACTATAAAATATATAGAAAACAACTTTAAATTTAAAAGTTGTAGAGAATTGTATGCTCTATAAAACTATTCTTTCAAAATACTATTTCTTCCAGCCTGATAATTAAAAATAAGTGTTTATTCTGGACACTAAAATGCTAATTTTTCACTTTAAAGCCCCATTGTAAAAAAACTATAATTCTTAAAAAATTTCTGGTAGATTTATTAATTACTTTGGTTATTTACAAAACTTTTTTACGCTGGTCAAACTTACCTGACCAAGAAATAAAAAAATTCCTCGCTTCTTGAAAATTTCATGTCGCGGATTTTTAATGAATTAAAATGAGGTTTTCATTTTAACGCTTGTATAAAATATCTGTCACAACCACGTTATAATAAACATTTACCATTATAATACTTGTTTCTTCCTGTAAAACAATATATGCCACATGTGTACCTTAAATTTAGTTTTCTTGCTTCAACGAGCGTTGGAATCTGGTGGCAACAGATCTGTAACCCAGCTACTTGGAGAAAAAATATTTAGGAGTTAAAGTTTTACATTTTTAACACGTTCGCTGCTGATGGTGCGGATCCGCACCCTGCTGCCTGTTCTGAGCATGCGCTTGGTGCGGATCCGCACCATATTGGATGACTCATGTTATTTGTTTAGTGTGCGCCCGGCGCCGAGCACTGGCCACAAACAGAGGATTCATTGTGAGCTTGCTTAAAACATTCAGTTGAACAAATTTTTACCGTTCGTTCGTAGCTAGCGATTTAATTTTTCGTACAGTTATGATACGAAGTTGGTGCGGATCCGCACTCCGCACCAAGCGCATGCTCAGAACAGGCAGCAGCACCATCAGCAGCGAACGTGTTAAGCTATACTTTGAAAAATCAATAACTATCTTATAGGAAATTCACGATAACAAAACTTTTTTTAATTGGCGCAGATAATAAGAAAGGCCAAATAATATCGTGACATGTTGACTCCAGGTGATTTTTATCAGGCGTGCGATGATAAGGAAGGGTCACTGATAAGAAAGTATGGGGATTAGCGGTAAAGAAAAACTGAACAAAATATACTCACTCTATATTAGATATTTAAGTATTTGCCGTTCTGAGTGCATGTTTTATTCTTACTGAAATAAGTTAATTAAAAATTATGAAAACTATATAAATCATTAAAAAAATACAAAACTAATTACCATTGATAATATTATTAATATTAAAGATAGAATTATCATTATCTTTTCTTTTCGACGGTGCCGATAGCAAAATAATGAAAAGAGAACGAAATATAGCAATTGTTACTTGAAATATGTTCTGCAATCTTGAAGATAGTTTATTCTGTTGCGTGGTATCATATACTGGATTGAATTTACCTAGTAAGCCTAATTTAAAATAAAGTAAACGTTCGAGGAAATGTTGGATTGACTAACCATTTAAATGGTTTTTCCCGACTTCTTTTTAACAGGACAATTTGGATTTTATGTAATGATCAATTAATCAAGTATTGACAGCATTAACGTCAAAATGCAACTGATTTTCCTAATTACTTATACAGATAGATGGGTAAATAGGTAAAATTACAGTATTAGAGTTTATGACAGATAAACAAGCTTAGGCCCAACACGTTGATTTAAAACAAGATAACTAAATGACTATCTTAACTTTACCCCTAAACATAAACTAGTCAAGTGAAAAGATCATTTCAAGGACACAAGTCAATCCCACAACAATGGTATACTCGTTTGGTCCACCTTTTTTATTTATAAGGCAGTAAAATGTGAGTAAAGGGTAGGGCCGGGGTGCGTCTTCAAAACAGTGACCTTGCTTGTCGGTGACAATTGGGGTCAGGATGAGGAAAACAATCTCTCTTTGACCTGAGTTTTAGATACTTTCTCCCCAGTCCACATTCCTCGGACCAAATTGCACCTTTTACCACATTTGAAAAACTATCGTAACTGAGTTACTTTAACCGTTAGCAAGATTTTCAACTAGTTAAAGTTAGAAGTTAAACATTACCAAAACTAACGAATAAGTTAAAATAAAAAGTAACGATTAAATTTAATCGTTAATCCCAAGTATGATAACTTGTCATTCTGAGGAATAGTTGAACTCAGTTAGTAACCAGACTACACTCATCCTACACACATATCATCATTCATATTCGCCTTAAAATACGCACAACGTTGTGTCGGTATCTCATTATTAAGTAAGAATGTAAGAACGAAATCATGTTTTGTACGGCCAAGTCGCCTATGTTCTTTGGCAAAATTTATATTTTCAATCGCTAAAATTAAACCCTATTTATTGGAAATGTAAAATCTTACAATTTTTCTCGGGACGACATGATTATACCTTCCGTCCAAATTTCAAAATAGTACTTTTGTATTAATTTACCTTTTGTATCAGTAATTAGGTATTATTATTGTTATCAAAAGTTATAATAATAACTTGAATCTCTTTTTACTACATTTTAATAATTTATCAGTTACTTTTATCTTATAAAAGGGAGGGACAGGTTGGCACTCGAAGCTACAATTAATAAACTAAAAAAAAAAAAATGTTTATATGTTAATCCCGTAGCAAGACACGGGTAAACAGCTAGTAAATGATACGAGTCTATGATATGATAGAAGGTCTATGCTATAGGTGAGCTACTGTTTTTTTTTTTTTTTTTTTATGAATTTTATTTTATTACAATCTACACAAGTGCACATCTGACTAATGTCTACCCTACCACTACTACTAGCACACTCTGCCTCTGCCATGACTCGTCTTGAGCCTTGACAAACGTGATTTGTGACTGACAGCCAGATAGAAAGAGTTACACAACAAAAACATATTTTTACTTCACAGATTTATAGTAAAAGTAAAATCAATATCGTTTAGGCCGAATGCGCTAGAAAGTACTTATATTTATTCTAGGTTATAACGTTACTGCATACGCCTAAAACTTCACTTTTCCCTTAATGAGTAAGTAGGCCTTATCAAATTCTTTTTATTTTCGTTTTAAACTTGACAAACTAGGCCTAAGTTAGTTCCTGTTTGGTTTTAATTGGAATGTATTTAATACTTATTAAAAGATGAGCTAGTTCTTTCTTAACCCTAACACTGGCAGGCCATTTTTGAGCATTATGCAAGCATATTTTATTAAATCTATACCGGTAAAACATAAGAATAACTAGAATCTATATTTTCCGTGGTTAAAATTATGTACAGGATAACCATACATAGACAGCATAGGTGATAGCCTACGTCTGGTTGTCTTGTACATAATGTAAATAGTACCTTGACGCAGTTGTACTACCGGAAATTACAGATTCTAGTTATGACGGCCAAAGCCTATGTTGTAAGTTATTAATATAATATTTCTTGGGATGTATTAAATATCATTTTGCTCACAAATGTCAAGTGAATAGTTAACTAAAAAAAAGGGTATTTATGCAGTTTCTTGCCAACAAACAAATTTGGAACATGTTGCTTGTAATGGGTCTAAAATTGGCTGTATTTTCACAGGGTATACTTTTTATTCCGCGGAAATAACTTATTTTACCGAAAGATTCGAAAAAACCTATGTCACAACTTTCAGTATTTTTAACATATTTCCATTAATTTAAATGGTATGGTAACTATGCACTTTCTTGTCACCTCTGAAAATACGATTTCATGTTAATAAAGTGGTGAAAAATGAGTTTATATCTCTTGAGGAGTTTGATTTCATCCGCGGAAAACTCGTTTTTTACCGAAAAATCGAAAAACTAGATTTTTATCTAATAATAAAAAAACCAACTTTTTTAAAAATCGTTATTTTTCGACAATTTTTTTTTCTTTTCTCGTGTTTTTTTATGCTGAACACAAATATATAACTGATTTTGTAGTAAAATTATTTTTTCAGCTCGAAAAATGCATTTTTGTTGACATAACCAAACATAACCTAACTTATCCTAATTATCTATTTTATCAACAAAAATTCGTAATTTGCGTTAAATTCGGGCGTATGGCCTCCGTGACGGCCTGCCGGCCGTCACTCCGGCGGCAATATATGAGAATTGGGGTTTTGTGATTAATAGTTGTTGTATATAATGATCGCGTAATGGCCGCTAATCGCGACCCGCCGCGACAGTAGTTTTTCCATTATTTCTCGAGAAATATTTGTAATAGACCAAAATAGTTTTCAAATTTGTTTTCAGTGCAAAAAAACACATCAAAATAAAAAAAGATGATTAAAATACCATTAAAATTAACGGAAATATGACAAAAATACTAAAAGTTGTGACTTTGGTTTTTTCGAATTTTTCGGTAAAATACGTTATTTCCGCGGAATAAAAAGCATATCTCGTGAAAATACAGCCAATTCTAGACACATTTCAAGCAAAATGTTCCAAATTTGTTTGGTGGCAAGAAAGTGCATAATTACCAATGGTATTTTAATCATTTTTTCTATTTTGATGTGTTTTTTGCGCTGAATACTAATTTGAAAAGTATTTTGGTATATTACGACAATTTTCGAGATATAATAGAAAAACTACTGTCGCAGCAAATTGCGATTAGCGACCATTACGCAATAATTATATATTACAACTATTAATCACAAAAACCAAATTCACCTATATTTCTGCCGGAGTGATGGCCTCCGTCACGGTGGCCAAACACTCAAATTTAACACATATTACGAATCTTTGTTGGGAATAGACGATTAGGATAAGTTAGATTATGTAAGTAAAACATGCATTTTTCGGGCTGAAAAAATAATTTTACTACAAAACCATATATTTGTGTTCAGCATAAAAAAACACGAGAAATGAAAAAAATTTGTCTAAAAATATCAATTTTTAAAAAAGTTTGTTTTTTAACTATCAGATAAAAACTAGTTTTTCGATTTTTCGGTAAAAAACAAGTTTTCCGCAGATGAAATCAAGCTTCTCAAGAGATGTAAACTCATATTTCACCACTATTTCAACAAGAAATTGTATTTTCAGAGGTAGCAAGAAAGTGCATAGTTACCTTAAAAAATTGGCATGTTATAATTAGATTTTTTATTTTTATTAACCGTGGATCGTAAGCAATTTGTGAGCCATCATGTGCTCATAATTGCTAGGTGCTTTCTTCTGCGCTTAGCAAACCATTTATGGCTGCTAATAGGGATAAATCGCGATAGTAATTTTTTTGTCTTATCTCAAGAAATAATATTGTATTAGACCAAATTAGTTTTTGAACTTATGCATAAAAACACATAATTTAATTAAAAGATTATTATTCTAAACAGGAAATATGGCAAGAATACTAAAAATTTTTGCAATATATCAAATTCAGATTTTTTCAGTTCAAAACATACATAATTCCAAAGATTCGTATATTATGAAAATATAACCAATTCTTCACTAGTCAGTCATAGTTAATTTTTATGTTTGATTGTGTTATGTTTTAATCTTTTAAAAGGAAAAACCTAATAAGACTTTCAAGATCTTGTAAATGACACCAAATGTACCAAAACTTGAGTAGATTTAATGAACTGTTGATTAAAGAGCCCTACACACGTCCCGATTTGTCGGCCCAAGTAAATCAATGCCTTTGGAAGTGATTGATTTACTACTCTCTCTTACAATGTCTTGTGCTAACCAAACAGAAAAAGTTGTGGTAATTGAGTTGTGGAAGGAATTCCGGTGTTTGTGGGATCTAGAAGATAAAAATTGCTCTAACCAGGACCAAAGAAAGTAGTGCTATAAGGCATTATTTGATATTTATTAAAAATGGATTCCTGAGCCTACACTGTGTATAATTAAAGAGAAACTTGAAATTATGGAAAACACTTGTTCTAGAAAAGTCGGATGGTTTTGGTCTGCCCTTGTGGTCAGAGCGTGTGTAGGGAACACCTCGACACAACAGCTAGGGCTGACTTGTCGGGTAGGGTAGTCGTGTCAGTCCGTGTGTAGGCCACTTTAATAATTCACAAGGTAAGGTCACACGTTACATTTGAATCTTCTAAAACCCCTACCAATAAGCTTATTGCCTAGGAAACCTTTTTATTGATGCACCAAGAGACCAGCTCCAAAAGGGTCTCTACTTCCCTTCTCCTCGAGGCTAGAAGAATTGTGTTAGGTATGATGTTATTGTTCAAGACTTTCAATGATTAAAAATATTGTCCTAAACCTCTAACATGCCTGAAGCAATACCAGATTTCAGTAGAGTTTTGGAAAAGGCATGACATATGTTATATGGCTTTAACAACGTTGTACCATTTGTTAACAGTTGTTTTTTGAGAACTGTCTTCTTTGGTCATTGAGTCAGTTCCCAAGAACTGTTAGACCAATGACCAAAGAAGTTCAATTTATTTTTTTCCAAAAATATAGATAGTACAAATAATTTCCCAATGGTATCTGTACATTAAAACACTTAATTACAACAGAGTCATAATGTTAGATTAACCTATGTCAGGCTGATGAATAATAAACATGTATTATAAAATAAAGACATTATATTGGAAAAATTAACAGAGTACATGTACATAAATAAACAACTACATAATTTTTTCATGTACAAATACTCAAGTACGGTATAGATATAAACACTGAAATCTATAATACACAAAATACACACCGTACACATACACAAATTCATATAAATATAATCAATTTAATGCCACCTGCTACACACTGCATTTCTGAAAAAATTGAGAAGAAAAAAAACTCAAAGGCAAAGTGCCTGTTTGGAGGTTACATAATTTTTATTTAAGTGCACAGTGCAGTACCAATACAAATTATACTAATAAAATATAACAGAAACGATAGCCCTAATGGCCAGTGAACAGTGGTCATAAAAAATCAATGATATTTAACAACAGATTTATAAGAAAGTAACTATACAGTAAATACTTTAATCAATAATAATGCTAACTCCATTGCTTTTAGAGTAGAACAGAACATCGAACTGAGGAGCCACTTCTTTTCAAAATCAGGATTAAAGCTATATATGACCACTGTAGAGATATCTTTAGGTTTCTTAAGATTCTCACCCTGCCTTGTATTTATATAATGCAGTGTTTGTTATATGTTAGAAATAATGAAAACAGAACTGTGCTCAGAAATGAAATTCACTCTTATAATACAAGAAATAGCCATTTTATAAATTTACCTCAACATAGATTAAGCAAAAGTGAAAAAAATCCTCTGTATATTGCATGTAGGTTAATGAGTAAGCTACCAATCAAAATGAAAACACTAAGTGATTGTTCTTTTAAATCAAAACTTCACAATTTCTTGTTAAAAAATGCATTTTATTCTGTAAATGAGTTTTTATTGAGTCAATGGACTGAAAATGACTTCTTTTAACAATAGATACTTATTAAATACATTTTAATATGAATTGTACTGACTTGCCTATGTATTTGCTTGAAATATTTTGTGGCCAATAAACTATTCTATTCTATACTTGTACGAAGTTTTAGTTTTGCAGCCTGGAACATTAAAGCACTATGATGATATTACTGTCATTTATGTTTTTTAAGATTTATCATTTTTTGTAACAATCTTGTAAATGAATTTCTGTGTAAAGATAAAACTTTTAATGACCATGCCATTAAAATAAATATTTTTAAGTTTATTTAAATTATATAATTTAATTCAAATAAAAGGGGCTTTAAATAAATAGGCAGTTCATTTCAAAGTCAAATAATTATATTATTTAATATTTATCTTGGTAATTTATTGAATTACAGATATGCTAAAAAATGGATTATTAAAACCTGTTTGAATGAGTACATAATTATTGTTACCTAATTTTAGAATATTTTCATTAATATTCCAAAAGTGATCAAATTGGTTTTGATAACTTAATGCTTTTAATATATGAAATGTATGTACATATATTGTAAATATGGCATGTATTACCCCGTGTCTTGTTGTATCTCATACACTATGTAGTAGAAATACCAACTTAATGCACATTACAGTATGCTATGAAAGAATTATCACATTTTGACACGTTTACACACACGGTTTTACATGTATATATTGCATACATATTCTTATAATGTGTCTTTACCTTAGATGTATACATCTATGTGTAAAAATATACTCGCACCGTAACTGATTTCATTATGCTGAATTGTAATTTTGGCAATAAAAGTCTTCACTTTAAAAATTTTGTTTACAATCAAGGAAGGACTGGCAGACTCTTTGGAGGACTATACTGCAAATTAGACTAAGTCACATTAGGTAATCTCACAATTTTACAGATATGGGGTTAAGTTGTACTGTTATAATTTTTGTTTCGCCCCTAACATGTATCCCAGTAGCAATCGAAACGTCGTGATTGTTAATTTTTACATAATGATGGCAAATGTCCAACTACCTTTGTCTCCCTCATCTGATACTCCATCATTAACAAATTAAAAAAAAAAAAAAAAAAACTATTATTGACCTAATCTACATTATTTACCAAAAACACAATGATTGGGTGTTTCTAAGTATAAAACTGAAACAGAATTTTTATTAAATAACATATACAAATTTATTCTTAATGTTTGGTATGGATTATTTGAAGAAAAAAAACTTGTGCGTAAAAAGGAGTATCAAATCACAATCAGCTCACATGCCCATATCATATATAAGTGAAAAGTATGGTAATGGCATTCTTCTAATTTTACATTTAATAAAATTGAAATCACTTTTAAAATAAATCAAAACTTAATTAGCACAATACATTTTTCACAGCTTTACATTGTTGCTTAAAATAGGTGCTTCGTCATTTAATGAAAATTAATTTATGTACCTTGTGATATTAAATTTCTTACTTGAATTTGTTCAAGGTTTTTTAGGATTAGAAATGTATGTTTATAAATAACATAACAATTTTGTGAACAATGTTTCTAGGAAAGATCGCTTTTTACAATGGTTGATTCAAAAAGCACCAACGCTACTGCAGACGATACTTCTTACTTAAATGAGAAACCTCCTCAGTATACACCACAGGCAAATGTGTACCCTCCAAATTTTGGTAAGTCGAACATGTACATTTAAGGGGCTAAGAACTAACCATACCGCAAAGTACCACTATGTGTATGGACGCGTAGGTCATTACCACCGTATGTATTGTTCAGTAAATTTTGGTAGGGTATTAGTAAGGTAGTTAAAAAGGTAGAACTACAATATTTCAAATGTTTTAGTTTTGAGTATTCTATACCAATTTTAGAAGCAAATAGACTGTCCAAGCCAATGCGTTTTCTGTAGACGCGAGCATGTGCTGGAATCTAACGGTGATTTGTTTCATATAAGCACTTGGATGACTATTTGGCGTACTATTAGCTCATTACATTACAGTATTTGCTGACGATTGATAGCGAGAGGGAGACCGCTGCACTACCTGAGAAAGTATAGTGCATAAATTAATTTTAGAAAATGTGGCTTTAGACCCATATGAGTGAGCAGTCTTCTTGTTTTGAAATCAATAATACCACAGTCAAATTTACACATAGTTAAAAGCAGTGCAGGATCAGTGAATAACTTTCAAGTATAAGTATTACAAATATTTACAGCTGACACAACATAACTGAAGCCTGTGGAAAACTGCTACCACCCATTTATGGAATGTAGATTCTTGGTTTTTTTTTTAATATGTCTGTGTTTATGACTGGAATTGGCTCTAACCATAGAACTGTTATCATTGCTAATTGCATCTGTTCCTCCTTTAGTTAGTATTGAAATGACAAATTATTTTTAACCTTAGAACAGGCAGTTACATTTTTCTGTGGTGGCAGGCCTTTTTAGTCATTTTGCAATGGTCTTTTTAAAAATTCAAATATAATCCAAGAGAAACAATTTTACCACCATTGTATTCCCTAAATCCCATATAATATTGATGTATAACAAGTAAAACTCTAATGTAAAAAAAAACTATTTATGTTCAAAATAATTTTTTTTACTAGGCCTATTTCAATTTCGAAAGTGGGAGGAGGGGCCATGCTGTAAACTCCTAATAATAATAATAATAATAATAATAATAATAATAATAATAATAAAGTTACACAAATTCGAAGATAGACATAACACATTAAAAATTTTAATATTTCAATTACTAACAATGTCAACAACAAACTAATGCGATGTCTACTAGCTTGAAACACCTGACGCACGGGCTCAGATTGACAGTCAGAAATCTCAGCTGTTCAATCAGCGGTGTTTTTTTTTTGATAATTATGTTATTCACAGATGTTCCAAAGGCATCAAAGTTACAAGTAATAAAGTTTGACTCTAAACACAATGATATTATTTATAACGCAATTTAATAATATTTACATATAATGAAACTGCTTGAAAAAAGATGTTTTGACCGTAGAATATCGACAGTTGCCATTAGAAAAACAACTTTTGACCATCGAAAATCGATGTTTGCCACTTCTAGGGTTAATGCTACAGGTTAATTTAGTTACAACCAAACAAGGGGTGTGAGATATTGAAGGACTTTGTAGAAAAAATAGGTAATTTTATTTTTACACCATACCTCAACTCCAGTCTAGTAACCGCCTATCCATACCTTCATTTATACTGCGGGAACTGTACAAACGTTGGCACATCTTTTACCATAGTGGACCTTGCTTATATACATATATATATAAGAATATGCTTTGGTTTTTTATGAGTTTGATGAATGAGGTTCATCTCATGATGAGGTGTTGGTTCTAAGAAATGGTTCAATGCCTACAAACTGGACATATACAGTAGAATATCGGTTATCCGAGCTTTTCATCAGACGATGAAAAATAAACATAAAGCTATTAATAAAAGGAAAACATCATATAATCGTTTGACAAGTAATCTGTGTCTCTGTTGGCTGTTTGTGCTAGGTTAATGCGCTGCATGGCCGTTACGAGACATATTTATGATATTGTACCGTACTTTAGGAATAATTTTCCCACCCAAATGCATTTACTAATGACACATCACCACCTGACACAATCTGCTTAGTCGACTACTCTCGTGCTAAATGTGGTTGTTTTAGTGTGTGACTTTCGGGATTTTACAATACAGTATTGGAAATGTTGTCGTAATTTATTGTTGTTACTGTTAGTAGTGTTATTGTTCAAATGTTTTGATGTGAGTAGTAAATGGTTGACAGTTGCTTATAACGAAATTTGAATGATGAATCAATCATTGTTTTCGTCACCAATGTCTTTGACAAATGTGATATTGATACGATAATTTTGTCCCGTTAAAATGTTGAATGGTTGCCTGCACTATATTGCCACAAAATGTATTTTATTCATGTTTTGTCATCATGCATCAAGATAATTAAATATTATTTTTGGTTACAAATTTTCTGTTGCTTATTAAGAAAAAATTAGTGCTAAGGCAACAATATTTCGTACTTTTGCTTTTAAGTTATAGGTTTAAATTAGAGTGCCAACATTTACTGAAAAGTTAATTAAATTCTAACAAAAGGTAAAAAATTCAACTCAAAATTGAATAATCTTTACTTGCATCCCAAAATAACTATTTCTGAGCTATACCATATAGTGATCAGTATTAATAATTTCAACTAGCAACAATTAAATGTACTGTTATTCGTCTAAATTTGTTTTGAATGTTTATTATTTCATTTCTAGACCCTAACCCTCTGCCAGGCTTCCAGTCATATCCTGTCCAGAATGCACCAGGTCATTTACCCCCCAACTATGGTGCCACTACTGTTGTCATATCCCAGCCAAGTGATATAATCATCGTTGGTGGATGTCCTGCTTGTAGAGTGAGTAGCAAGTCACTTACTATCATTAGCATAGAATTATGAAATTTCGTCAATATTTATTTCACATGATATGAACTATTTATTTTTTGAAATAGTTAAAAATAAAGCAAAAGTTTGATTTCTAGTGTCGTGCTTTCCAGAGACATTGCTAGAACAGTGGCCTCGCAACTATTCAGATTGCGACTTCCCGGAATCTGTCCTATCTGGATTAGATTAAAATATTACGTAGCTTATTTCTTGAGATTCAATCAGGTGATCAATGAGAGCGCCTGCAAATTTTGCATTACTACTATATGCTTGAAATAATAGTTTAGAGGCAAATGAGAGTTCCCAATCTCTTTTTTATGCTTAATATTTTATTTCCTGCCCCTACTGTGTTTAAAGAGTTTTGGGATGGGCACCAACATTCCTGAAATGTTATAGTAATGTTGTTATCATTAGTCAGTATCAATTTAATTCTTCCATTCCTGTGTGTTAGTATTAAATTAATGCCATAGCCGAGATTTTAGCTATCAGCTTTATTTGAAGGATCAATATAATGACATAGTTAAAATTATAATATAAGTTAATCATAAAAGTGCAGGCAGCAAATAATTCTTATAACTTAGGTATCATTGATTTTGAAAGGTCATCCTCACATGAACCACTTAACATGTTAATGGCCTCAGGCATTTTCACTATGTTCCCCGTATTGCCAAACTGAACCACCGCTTTTAATTGTAATACGGACAAGGTATATGTTATAATATTACATTATATAGAATAAAAAACAATAAAAAGTGGTGAGGGTAATTTCAGTACCGATCTGGTCGGCAAATATTTTCTTCAACGTATTAGGCTATGTAAAATTTGTTGCTGACCAGATTAGGTCGCTCCCTGATTTCATTATCTGTTCAGCATTTTCTTCTTAAGTTTGGTAGTACAGCCCATACAGCTGACTAAAATGATGCACTCAGCTGTTGTTCCGTCTGCTAGCGTTTGTTGTTGTTCTAGTTCCCGCGTAAATCTAGTTTCGCTCGCTTTACAGCTCCTGTTTTTCTAGTGATGTATCATCAGTCTGCTGTTAACAATAACGGAGTCTGCGCCACTCCGATAAGGGCATTTTGAGTGATCAAAATGAACCTCGAATTATCAGTAATTAGTAGGCCTACCTTGGGGTTGTAACTTATGTTGCAATGACATTTCAATAACTTACTATCTATATTTACTGAGAAAAATTATAGATATGGTTCCTTGTAAATAACAAGCTTGTCAGGTTAAAAACTTTCTAATAACCTCTTATTGGATAATATGTTATTGGATAAGTCTTGTGCTAGCATGCAAGTGAGTTAGACGTGCGTCACTTCGGCTCTCTCGTTATTTGAGTTTTTACAAGGTTTAAAGTTTGAGTTTGCTTAATATATTTATTTATTTCGTTAATTTGTGCATGAACTCTTACTTATTTATAGTGTTTAAATGTTTATTTAGAATATTAATCTTGTATTCAGTGTATTTAATACTCACTACTTAGTGTGGTGAAGAGTAGTGGTAACGAGAGCTGAGTCATCGTGCTACTGCTAGGCTAGTGCGCATCAGCTGTCACGCATACGGACTGTCGTCTGACTACCAGCTGTTACACTACTGCCATGCCTAATATGTCGTCTGCTGACAACAACAAGACAGTACGAACTCGTACACAAAGCGTCAATGACATGCAGGCTATTGAAGAAAAGTTGGATTTGATACTGTCTTAGATTTCTCAGGTAAAATCTGATGGTGCTAGTTTAAAGTTGGATGTAAATTCAATAAAGAATGACAAAGAATTTAAGGCGGACATAACAAAAACAATGGATATGTTTGCTGAGCAGCTCAATGACCTTAAGAGTAGTATGGGTGAGACTGCTAGCAAGGTTATTGACCAAGGTAATGACATTGATGTGTTGAAAAGTGAAAATATTTCCCTTAAAAGTGAGGTGTCTGATTTACGAAGGAAACTCAATGCATGTGCTCAATATTCAAGAAGTAACTGTTTAGATATTAAAGGAATGCCTGAGACTAGGTCAGAAAATGTTCTCCAACTAGTCACTAAAGTTGCTCAGGTCTTGGGGTTCAGGTTGGAACCGTTTATGATCGATGCAGTTCATCGACTAGCTCCGATTCTGGGAAGAAGTGGATCAAGGAACATTATTGTAAAATTCTGTCGCAGAGTAGATATGGAAGAGATGAGGCGACTGGCTATCAAGAGAGGAGGGTTTTCAGCATCAAACTTGGGCTTTTCCAGTGAACTCAAGGTGTACGTGAACTTGTCAATGACACGCGAGACAAGGCTTTTGTGGGCAGACACCCGCAAGCTCAGAGATGAAGGCCAGTACAAGTACGCGTGGATTACGAGCTCAGGAAAAATATTCCTTCGCAAGAAAGACGGGGACCCACCCAAGCTGATCGAGGACCACACGGATCTCTACAAACTTGGTTTCCAGCCTCAGACAGGACCAGAGAAGAACAAGAAGAAGAACACAGTCGCGAACACCCGTAACAACTCTTCTAAAGCCAGCAGTAACAACCCTGATGACAGTGCACATACCAAGGACTAGTCACCTGTACCTGGATGTCCCATGTTTGTTGGTAATTGTTTTCTGTGTATTTATTTATTTTTTTAACTATTGCTTGTTGTTTGGTTTTTCTGCATGTCTATCTATATTTATTTATTTATTTATTGTTCTTAGGTGTTCTCTGGATTATGTTCATGGGCAACTGAGATTCAGTTTTAGGCCTAATATGTGCATGTATAGTGTATATTTATTATTTTATATTTTTGTGTTTATTTATCTATAACTAAAATGATTTCAAATGTATAGTAGTATAAATATTTATTATCAAAATGTAAGGGGTCTCAGAACTAAAACTGTACCTTTTAGGCTAGGAATTTTGGGTAATAATTTTGAGATAATTGCACTTACACCCTGGTTAAATGATTCAATTAGTAATAGTGAGCTGTTTCCAGATGATTATATTATTTACAGGAAGGATAGAAGAGGTGAAAATGTAAGAGGAGGGGGTGTTTTGCTTGCTGTTAAAAATAGTTTTAAATCTTTTAGAATGTTCAATTTGGAAACTAAAGGGGAAAATTTATGGATAAAAATAGTTTTCTCAAAAACCTTTTCTGTTGTTTTAAGTGTAGTATATTTTCCACCCAATTCACCTTTGCATGTTTACAAGTTTTTTTTTGAAAAACTAGGGCAATATAAGTTTAATAACGAAACAATTTTAATTTTGGGGGATTTTAATCTACCATTAAATGGGATTGCTTGTAACTTAGCGGAAGGGGGAGAAATTTTTAAACAATTATTATTTTTTACACAGATGTTTTCTCTCAAGTTAAAAAACAATATTTTAAACTGTTTGGATAGAACATTGGATTTAGTTATGACAGATATTAGTGATTTAAATGTTGTGGAAGAGAATCCTATTGTTAAGCTGGATCGTCATCATCCAGTTCTAGGAATTAACTTTGAAATTCCGGTTTTAGTTATTAATAGTAATAAGGGTTCATGTTCTACAAACAGACAGTATAACTTCAGAAAAGGTGATTATTTAGGTTTGTTTAATTTTGTTAAAGCTGTAGACTGGAATAGTTTAGTAAATAGTAACAGTTGTATTAATGAAGGAGTTGCCAATTTTTATAATATGTTATACTCAAAACTTGATTTGCATGTTCCTTTAGTTAAACACAGAAAATATAAATATCCAGTCTGGTTTTCACACAATACAATAGCTTTAATTAAGAGGAAAGAAAGGGTTCACATGCTGTTTAAAAAACATAAATATAATTATTTTTCTACTGAATTTAAACAGCTCAGAACGGAATCAAATTATTGTATTAAACAGGATTATTTGAATTACACTGCTTACCTGGAAGACCATGTTGGAAATAATCCAATGTCTTTCTGGAGTGTGTTGAGGAGGTTGAGGTCGACTGAAAGCTGTATGACAACAATGACTCTGGATGGGGAGGAGGTAGAGGGGGGTGCAGCGATAGCGGAGGCTTTTGTCCAATATTTTAGGTCTGTTTATGACTTGTCCTCTCTTGATTGCAATCAACTGACTCGGCTTGCTCTTTGCTCACCTGGTCACCCTAGCATAGGCTGTCTCACTTTTGATAATATCAAGGAGGAAGAGGTGTTTAATGCTATTAAAAAACTCAAGTCAAAGCGCTCTTATGGACCTGATGGTATTCCTCCATTTGTTTTTAAAGGTTGTTCAGAGTTTTTAATGAGGCCTCTTACTTATTTGTTTAATAGCTCAATAAATTCTAATTGTTTTCCAGAAGACTGGAAATTAACTAAAGTGGTTCCTATTTTCAAAAAAGGCCGGAGGGATTATATTAAAAACTATAGACCCGTTGCTATTCTGTCCACACCAGCTAAGATATTTGAGTCTATTTTATATACTAAAATCTTTAATCATGTCAAAAATTTTATCACCCCTTTTCAACACGGTTTTTTCCCTGGTAGATCAATAAATTCAAATCTTTTATGCTTTTCAGATTTGTGTGTTTCTTCTTTAGATAAAGGTGGACAAGTGGATGTTGTTTACACTGACTTTTCCAAAGCGTTTGATAAAGTTAACCATTTAGAACTTTAAAAAAAATTAAACTTTTTCGGATTTTCAAATAATGCGGTAAAGTTTTTTGCTTCATATTTATTTAATAGGAGACAAAAGGTAAATTATAGCGGTTTTTTATCTAGTGAAATTTATTTTCAGTCTGGTGTGCCCCAGGGCTCAAATTTGGGTCCATTAATGTTTATTTTGTTCCGATAAGAAGATATGTCCAAACATTTTGTCCATAAAATGTCATATCAGATAATAGCATTTCCGATAACCTGAGTATGGACAAATTATGCACAAAAATGTCCATAAGCTGTCCTATAAGAAATTATCTTCTCTGATAACCAATATTATTAATTACTAACCCAACCTTAAAAATGTATAAAATTTTACGTGATCGTTATGCTTTGCCAATAGACACTCTAATTAACAAATAACTTTTAAATCAGAATTTTTATTTTACCCTAAAATGTATATTCTACTAATTATTATAAATGTCTAAAATAATAAAGTACTCTTTATTTACGGTTTATTTTGCATAACACAAGCATAATTTGGTATCTTATTTGTTTACGATATTTGTAAATAATCACGCCAACTCTATTGGAGCCGCAATATTAGTCTCCATAGCAACACAAATCTATACCCTAGCTCAGTGTTAATTGCCCGTCAAAATATATTCGGGCATATTTTGAGACTGAGAAACCACTGAGGATGCCACATCACAGTATGGGCGAAACGTCTGGTTATCTTATAAATATTGGTACCATGATGTGGTTGTCACCGGAAAATGTAGATTCTAGTTATAAACCGTACAGTTGAAGTAGAACAACATGTTTTAGCCGGTTGATGTACATAGGACTGTCAACTTTTAAGCAGTGGCTTGGCAGTTTGAAAACGGCCACATTGAACCAAAAATAAAAATTGGTAAACTGTAAATCACAATTTTCTTTAAACGTTTGGAATTAATGTGTCATTCTTAAGAAAATTGATAGTACATTAGTGAACTCAATTTGATCATGTACATATATCTGATATATTCCACTTGTTTAATGTGGTTTTATTTTAGATTGGAGTTTTGGAGACTGACTTCACTTGTCTTGGTATTTTCTGTGCAATCTTCTTCTTCCCAATCGGCATTCTTTGTTGCCTTGCCCTGAAAGAGAAGAAGTGCTCCAACTGTGGTGCCTACTTTGGTTGATCACTCCTTCTGAGATTATTATGCAGGGTTAAATATCATATGTTTTAGTTCCAGCGATAAACCAAATAAGAAAATAGAACGCAAACACTGTATACAGAAAAATTAGTGCCAACAATGTTTTCCTAATAATAAGGTATTCTCTTGGTTCCTTGTAGTAAAATGTATATTTTGGTATTCTCAAATTTTCAAAGATACATATACTCTTAGGCCTAGTTTTATAATAATCACACATAAAAATAATAAACTCCTATATATTATACTTATATTTTAAAACATAATTTTATTTTTACTATAAGTTTTATATTTCCTAATTAAAAATATTTTATGAACTATATTTTTTTTGTAGTTTAGCCAAAGAAAGGGACATTATAAACTGGACAGTTTAAAACCCACCCAAGGCATGTGATATTTACTGTGCCTTCTATTTCACCAAGACACATTTAAGGCTAATATTCCCTTAAGTAAATTATGTTGTGTGTTTTGGTTTGTCTTCTACGTAATTTAGAGTAAACAGATGTTTATAAAAAGATTATTGAAATGTATAGTTACTTTTTCCTTAAAGTTGCAAGCTGAAATTGGACAACATTTTCACCCTGAAAATATATCATAGTTATTCAGCTTGTATGAACTAAATTTGGATTCTAAAAAAACTCAACAAACGGTCTGTATCATGTTAATTTCATGTATTTTATATTTTTAATTTAAGGTCAACAAATGTAAAATGTTATTTATTACTAGTGTATTTATTTGCACTTTTATGTGGAGGGTTACATGAACTTTTATGGATACTATTCATGGGACGGGGTTGGATTTAACATTTACTGTAATAATCAGTTCATTATCATACAAAATATATTTACTTAGAAATAATCGTAGCTTTCTTGAAAACTGTTTTAGCTATATTTTTATGGTGTCGAATTGAAAGAGTTGTTTGTGTAAATTAATATGTTATGTTCTATATTTAATTAAATTAAATACTGTATGTTTATCCCATTTACACATGGCTTTATACAATGTAAAGTATGTTGATGTAATAAATGTTTATTATAAAAAGTAATAAATGAATCACATCAAATAAACATCCACATCAGATATTAATTTGAGAAACTTCAGCATGCTGAACATAAAACTATAATTTCAATTCAAATATTCAACCCAAAATGTTTACATAATCTTAATTTTTAGTCTTCAAGAAGTATTTTTCATCATCAATTGTAAACCAAAAATATATGAGACTTATTTAGAAATAATGTCATAATATAATATATTTTGAATATTGTAAAGGAATAGTAATACATTATTTAATTCCATCCGTGTCACAGGTAGATGTCTGAGATAAACAATAATTTGTAAGAAAACTAGCTAAATTATTTAAGCAGTCGCCCAGGTGACCATGAGCACAAAAGTCCATTATGATTCTCAATATCTTATTTTTAAGATGAAAATAGGAGAAAATCAGAAAAAATATTTGTGCTCATTTTGTCTGATACGGTGAACTTGGACTTTTTTTACTTTATCTCTAATCGTGTAATTTTTAAACATAACGTAAAAGTATTATTTATACATATATTTGTATACCGGTACCTTTTTTTTAATTTTGTGAGTAAATGCAATTCTATGCAACTAAGTTTGTTTTAAAATAATAATGATGGTTTTAAATTATGTATTACTGATTCAAACAAAAATGTTATATTTATGAATTTTAGCTAGTATGCTTAGTGAAATTTGTAATATGTTGTGTTCTGTGTATTATTGTTGCAGGAATATGATTGATATGTTTGAAATATTTTATAAATTATTCATTTGTTAGAAAAAGAACTATTTTCATGTTAATTCATTGACATTTACCCTCTCAAGAATAATTCTATATACTAGATGCATGCTTGGAAAATTAACAAAGTAGGTCTAAATATAAATAACTGAATAAATAAATAATTGGTCGATAGCTTAGTTGGTTATATAGATTCAGCTTCATGAGCTAAAGGAGTTGAATCTCAATGAGTCATAACAGATTTTCAAAGGGATCAGCAGATAACCACCGGCTGTTCATTTGTCATTGGGCTATTAATTAATGTAACCTTCTAAGGAACAGTCGGCCTTAGTTTGTATCTGATGACATTCGCTCATCTACACACATCACACTCATTTGAAATCCATATTCACCCATATCTTGACTATCGGAGTCTTATGAATAAATCATTAAAGGTAACCTAGAAGTAACAGAATAAAATTTGACTTTATTAAACCATGTAATATATAACTGAATTGTTAAACAATCGTTCTGAATAAAATTAAATTTCAGATTGTCAATATTTCATTTATAACAAATTTTGTGATTGAAAAAAATATTCTGTATTTCTCAACTATATATTTCAATATCAATATAGGCCTACACCAAGATGAAACCTTGATTTTAGATTATGGAATGTAATTATTATACATAAACAATAACTGTATGATATAATTTTCAAAAATATTTAATCTAGTGTTAACTTCAACAAATTATAAATCTTTTTTAATAATAATAATCTTTAATGTGTAAAACCTCAAGTAAGGCATTACAGTGTTATAAAAAAACAAAAAGTTTAATTAAATTTATATATAAACTAGTCGATTTCCCATGCTTCGCTACGGGGTGGTTTTCTATGCTTGCTGATTTTTCCCAGATGGTTCCTTCTAACCCGTTACATCGATATAAAAGCTTGACCTGCAGCATTTATGTTTAGTTTATGTTTATTGCTTTTATGTTTAGTTTATGATTTCGATGTGTAATAATCTCGAAATATAGAGATCAGACTTGGAGGAAATAATTATTAAAGAAGCTGATTTGGCCATGCCATATGACATATTATTGCTGTATTCCAGTTAATATTAATATTTTCTGATTGAACTCATCTTGTTCTCCTAAATAACACAGTGTTATAGTCTAGAAAACCCACGAAGTATACTTTAGGAGGGTGCAAAGTAGGACAGTGTCAGAGTTAGTGGAAACATAAAAAATGTCATTGTAAAAACCTCTTAAATGGCTATTTTTTTATAACCATAGCCTTATTGCTGATCTAAACCATAAAGCCGGCTACACGCTACCGAGCACTGATTGACAGCTCATCTGCTTTTCTCAGAGTAGTGGGGCAATTTTGTCACAACTTTAACACCCCAGGCCGAGCAGTAAACCAAGCATCGCCTCATAACATTTTGGCCGAACCACAAGTCTGGTTAAGTACATAAACTACAGATCACGTGCTTTAATTCAGTATCAACTGCTGTGTTGTATTGTATTTTGTATAGATGTTCTACAGTTTCACAATTCCTACATGGCTAGTTCACAGAAAATAGCAGCGGCTGCATGTATATATCTTCATTTAGCAACAGTTTTGAAAAGGAAAGGAATGAGAGTTGTTGGCAAACATTTTTTCTGCAAAGAAGAAATGGTGGTACAGTATTTTGCTGACTCTGAAGGTTCAGCATGTAAGCTGTATGTACAATAATTTTACCCGAATGTCACCAAAAGAGATCTAAATCCCACAAGAGAGCAGATTTGGAACCCCTCAATAAATACTCAATATCTTCTTCACTCCACTCCATCGCTGAACTATTACAATTACTTTAAGCCTATTAAAACTACATTAAACTATTACAACTAGTAAAAAATTGACGGATAAACAACACATACAGTAAACAATAAGTGCTAGATGTAGCTTGATGCACTGATTTTTTATTGTTAGGGAAGATAGTTACGGTACAATGTTACGAAAACACTACACACTATCAACCCCCGAGCCATAACATTCCTTTGATACCTCGGGGAAAAACCGTCAACTGATGGTTAGGGGCTATTCTTGTCACGACACTCAGATCCATTACACAGTACCGTAACATGTCAAAATGTGTTAAGGGTTCGACACTCAGCTCGGTAGTGTGTGGCGGGCTTAAGGAGATTCATTGTGACTGACTGACAATCTCTAAATAAAGTGATCAGACATTGAAGAAAGAAGTCATAAAGGCAGGTTTTGACGGTTTTAGAATGTCCATATCAGCAATATATGGTTGAATACAAATGAGTTTCAATATTTTCTGGTTAACATTTCTGGTTGATTTGATCTCCTGGATATCTCCATACCGGCAATGTAGATTTGGAACATGCAGTATTAGAACACTAGCAGGCCAAGAGCATCGTACATACTGTCAGATGAACTCTGTAGTTACTAATTAGACCTAGTTGCTTTTACAAATTAATGGTGGCCCGTAGAAGGTAAGATAAATGCTAAAGCTTAGATTATCTACAATAGTGGATGTGATGCAGAAAGATACCAAAGAGCTGGAGGTTTTGTGGTTTGCAAAAAAACTTGAAAATATATTTTGAAGCCAATGGGGAAAGAATGAGCAAGATTAGAATTAAGAAAGAGCTCAAAAACTTATCTATAATAAATGTGCGTGCTCCGAGGAGAAGAATACTTTTTATGAAAAGTGAATGGAGAATGTTTCCAATCTAAGACGTAAAAATTCTTATGGGGGACTTCATGCAAAAATAGGAAGAGAATGTGTTTTGAAAGAGGTTGCAGGAAGGGAAAGTCTCCATGAAAACAGTAATGAGAAAGTAGTGCAATTATTGAGTCTTGTAGTAGCAGGAGATTTGAAAGTGATGCGCATGTCCTTTCCAAAGTATAACATTAATAAAGTTACATAAACATCACAAAACGGTATCACAAAGTATCCCAGCATGCTTTGATTGACCCCAGACATTCAAGAACCGTCACAAATGTTAAAACTATTAGAAAAACAGAATTTGGTTCTGAGAGTTATTATTTAGTTCTAGTCAACATTCACCAAAGAATAAAGACTGGGAAAGGTAAAAAATTAAATAAAATATAACATATTGACCAAAACGTAAGAGTAAAATATTTGTACCTTGAAAAGTGCAAACTTTCATTTTGTTTTCAAAAGGATAAAAGCTGCTTCAAAAGTGTTCACTTGCTGTAGTTCAAAGCTTGCATACCGAAACTGATTTAATGCAATAATTGTATTACACGTGTATTCTTTTCAATAAACTCTTATTTGAAATTGTACTATTTTGTTGTTGTTTGACCAATGCATAATGGGACACACATGACCCAACCAAAAAAATCAGTTTTTTTGGAAATGCATGTTGTGCCAACCATAAAATTCTACAAAAAAAACAAGAATTTATTTTATTAATTATTTTTCCTGTGGTGAGTACTGCTATAAGAAAGAAATATAATTTTTTTAATCAAATTAAAAATTGTATGCACTGTAGGGTTAAGCTCCAAATTTACTATCCTAAAAACCCCAAATTAAGATTATATAAAACTATTATAAGACCAACACTATTGTATGGATCAGTGACTTGGATAATGAGTAAAAAGACTGATGACCTTTTAGAATAAAGTTGTTAGAAAGATTTATGGCCCAACATTCAAAGATGGAAACTGAAGAATAAAGCATAATGGAGAAATCAGAAACCTCTACAAAGACTCAGATATAAACAATTAAAGTAAAGAGTAGACATCACAGATGGGCTGCTCATATTCTAAGAAGAGAAGATGAAGCTAATAAAAAAAGTACTTAAGAATCTGCAGAGGCTGTCGGCCTTCTTGGTTTTAATCCCATAAGAACAACGTTAATTGCAAATCTATATTTTTTCGTATTTATTGACCAAAAGTTGTCTATGCTGAGTGGTTTTAAACGTTATCAAATTGCGCATTGGGTTTGCTTTTGATATTTTGAATACATAGGCCAAGTTTTAAAAAAATGGTAAAAATAAAAACTTCAAACTAAATATTTATATTTTTTTATATAAAACTAATTAGGAATTTACAAAGCAATTTAAACGTGCAATATCATTCTTGAATACATGCAATTTGTTTGGAAAAATCTGTTTAAAAATAACTGTTTAGTTTGGATATGTATGAGCATATGTCTGGTTCGAAAGCAACATTGTTCTTATGGTATTAAAACCAACATTGCCGACAGCTTCTGCAGACTCATAAGAGTGAACCAGAAGGTAGAAGACCACAAGGTACCGTAGACCAAAACTGAGATGGAGAGACCAGACGCAACAAGACTTGAGGAGGCTGGGCAGGCATGAAGATGATGCACAGAGATGGCTGGAGGCTTTGCGTAGGCGAGGCAAAGTCCCATCTGGGGTACCAATGGCCACTGCAATAAGTTAGTAAGTAAACTTGTAAAAAAGGTTTTGAATTTAGTTTTTTTTTTACTGTTCCATTTCTAGATTTCTTACTTGGTAGGGCGATTTATTATAAAATTTAATAACCATAAATTCATTTATTTTATTTAAATAGTTTTTTTTCATTTACACTGTTGAATGTTCAGTTGGTTTGAATTTCTTGTTTCATACTTATGGATATTTTGTTTTGAGGAAATTAAAAATTATTTTTTTAGAATATCAAGTTTTTATGAAAACTAGTGCAGTAAGAGTCCAATAACCAATAACCTTTGGTTTCTTGAATAGGGGTTGGCATAGAGTTGTGAAAGATATTCCACAAATTAGTTGATTTGCTGTTATTAATTTACAATAATTTAATTGAATTTGATGACTGGTCACACAACATAATTCCATAACTCAATGTATATGAGTGCATAATAAATTTGTGATAGTATATTTTCTGGTTTTGATATGTTACTGTTTTTGTTATATATATTTTAAACTAGTAATGGAGCATATATTGTTATGCCTGTTATACACTTGAGTATGGTTATGTTGTAGTGTTCTTTTTATATTTTGCATGCTCAATTCCTATTACTTCTTTGGTATTCCTATGGCTTATTTTGTTATATTTTTGTTAGCACTTCTGTTATTTAGTAGCGTATTGCTGGTCACTTATTGTTAGATTTATCTTATGTATTCGTTATTGTTAGTTTAATCGTAGTTTTTCAAAACTGGTTTGTTTATACTCATTTATTATTGTAAAAATGGTGTATACAGTATATAAATAAATAAATAAATCATTTTATTTTAACCTTTTACACAATAGATACATTTATTTTTATTTTTTTATTTTCTGTCATATAATCATTATTATTCCTAAATAAAATATGATCAAGGAAAATTCATCAGAAATTTTATTGGATAGTAATTTAATACGTTGTTGCTGCATGCTCTAGATTGTTACTTACCTTACCTCCTTGGCCATTGAAACCCAAGTTGGTTTTTGGCCTCACCAACAATGCCTCTCCATTCTGCTCTGTTCTTGCTACCTCAGGTGTAGTCCCCAATTTGTGAATATCTTTGAGGACCTGTTCTGTCCTCAAAGATAGTCCATCTAAGTCTTGGCCTGCCAAGGGGTCTTCTACCTTCTGGGTTAGATTGTTCAATATATTTAATAATGGAGGTATTTTCTCGCCTCCACACATGTCCAGCCCACCTTAGTCTTCTACTTTTCACTAATGCTACTATATCTGGGTGAGTGTATATTTCTCTTAATTCTCTGTCCTTTCTTATTCTCCAAACATCTTCACATACTGGACCAGCACTTTTCTTAATACTGTAATTTCAAAGACAATAAGCTTCTTCTCATATTCCTTTGTCAGTGTCCATGTTTCTGTTCAATATAGTAACACGGGGAGGACTATTGTATGGTAGAATTTGATCTTAGTTTTCCTAGACAATATCTTGGATTTAAGTAATTTCTCCACGCCCCAATTCTCTTAGAGGCTAAAACTAGTCTATATTGGATTTCATTTTCCGCTTTTATATTTTGTGCTAGGGTTATGAAGTATTTAAACTCTTCAACTTTTTCGAATTCCCACTTGTCCACTTTAATATTTTGTATTCTATTCATTCCGTCTTCTGGTTATATGCATATATTTTGTCTTATCCTGGTTTATTTCTAATTCCACCTTTCTGGTTTCTTGAATGAACACTTTTGCTAAATTTTCCAGATCTGTTCTACTTTCAGCAAAAAGAGCAACGTCATCCGCAAAAGCTAACACATTTACTTTTAATCCAACATAGATCCCAGCCCTTAAATCTTTTGCCTTCCTGAGTGCATCTTCTAAGACTAGGTTGAAGAGTAGAGGGGATATCCCATCACCTTGATGAACTCCTGTATTAACTTCAAAGCCCTCTGTATATTCTCCATTTACCTTCACTTTACTTCTTGATTTATCAATACATATTTTTGTCAATTTTATAAGCTTGTCTGGGACGCCAAAAATTTGCATGTTTTCATACATTTTCATCCTATTTATGCTGTTGTACGCTTTTTGAAAATCTATAACTAATAGGTGAACATCCTTATTAAACTCCCAATATTTTGAGAGAGATTATTTTATGGCAAATATTTGGTATGTAGTAAGTAGAGCGATCCTGAACAAATCCTGCTTAGTGGTCTTCAATATTTTCTTCTATTTACTCTTTCAGTCTATTCAAGAGGATTTTTTGTAATACTTTATGTGTGCTGAACTTAGAGTAGAAATAACTCTATAATTTTTGCACTCTGTCTTATCACCCTTTTTGAAAATATGTGTTATTAGTGCTTCGTTCCAATCATTGGGTATTGTTTCTTTTCTCCATATTTGTAATATTAATCTATGCATACAACTTAATAGCTCTCTTCCACCAATTTTGAATGTTTCAGCCGAAATGCCATCATTTCCTAGGGCTTTATTGTTGTTTAGTTGTCTTGCGCTTTCTTCCACCTCTTTAAACGTTGGTTCATCCACTTTTGGTTGCACATGTTGGAAAATTAATTTATTTTCATCTTCTGCCCCTTATTCTTCGTCAGGTCATTTATCAGCATTCAGTAGTTGCTCAAAATATTGTTTCCATAAGTTAAGAACATTTTTTCTGTCACAAATAACAATGATCTAGCTTGTTATCATAATCTATTTGCATGGTCTAGAAATTTGTCAATCGAGTAAATTGATTTACTAACAAGCCAAAAACATAGTTCTTTTTGGAGCTTTTTTTTAAGATGAAAAAAGCTCTTTTAAGATGAATAGGTAGCGCATTATATAATCTTGCCCCAGCATATGATGGCGGGCAGTTCTGTGTGCAGGTATGTTGAGGTTAACTCTATTTCTTGTTGTTTGGCCATGTTGACTATTGCACGTTAAATTTAAATTAATAGCATGCATGATAACTTTATGAATGTAAAGAGATGTGATGGTGAGTATATTGTCTTGTTTGTAAGCTTCTCTACAGCTATTTTGTGGTGCAATATCAGCCATCAGTCTTATTGCTCGGTTCTGTAGAACGAGTACTCGCTTCAGGTTGTTATTTGAAGATGCCCCCTAAATTATAATTCCATAACGAACTCTACTTTCAAACAGTGCGTGATAAGTTGTTATGGTGGCTTCTACAGTACTTACAGATTTTATCCTTCTTAGAGCAGACAATGCTGTGCTGAGCTGATGACACAAATGATCTATGTGAAAATTCCAGGAGACGATCATGTATTATAGACCAAGGTGTTTCATGTATTGAAAAATTTGAATGTCATTTGGGATTGTTATTTTTTCCAAATATAATGTGTTGAGTTTTTGTTTGATTAAAAACCAATTAATTTTTAATGCAATATTGATGAGCCATGTTTACAGCTTAATATATATGTATTAATTTCAAGGAGCTCAGTTGATTTGTGAGAAGTAGTCAGAACAGTGTCATCTACATACATGACTGGATAACAATGTGAGTCAATGTAGTTATGTAAGTCACTAGTAAACAAAATAAATAAAACGGGATCCAATACAGAACTTTGTGGAATGCCACGAGTCACAGCTAGTGGCAACGACACTGTCGTTCTTATTATTCCATTGATTTTCTGTTTTATTGTTACTACCTGTTTTCGTTCATTTAAATAGGTCTTGAACCACTGCAGTGTCATCTCCTTGATACCTAAGGAACTTAATATAACTAGAATTAAATTATGATCCAAGCAATCAAAAGCCTTAATCATATCAAGGAAAGTACTGGTGACATTTTCCCTTCTTCGATGTTATTTATTATGTGTTCTACTAAATCAGTAAGTGCTGTTGTGGTGGATCGTCCAGCTAGAAAACCATGTTGCCTTTCAGTAAGAAGGTTGTTAGTTAATAGGTGATTTAGTAGCCTTTTCAGTATAATTTTCTCTTAAGATTTTAGAAAATGTTGTCACAAGGGATATAGGCCTGAAATTTTTTAGTTCATGCTTGTTACCTTTTTTATGTAAAGGTAGACTTTTGATGTTTTCATTTTGGAAGGGTAGACTCCTTGAGTCAAGAATTTGTTAATTAAGTTACTTAGTGGATGGCACAGTTCTTTGTTACATGTTTTTATTATTCTTGATGAGGCTTCATCCATTCCTGCTGAAGAAGAAGGTTTAAGAGATTGAATAAATTTTAGCAACTCATCCGAATTTGTTAAATAAAAATTAGTAGGCAGTCAGTTTTGTTAGATATGTTTGGGTTAATATTTAGATGTGGAGGATTTTTGTTTTTTAGGATTTCTTCAGCAGTTGGATGTAAAGTATTCATTAAATTTTTTTAACTAACTTTTAAATAGTCTTGCTACATCGTTAATATTGCTTACAATGTCATCCCCTATGTTCAGCTGCCATTTACTACTGGTGTCTGACTCTTTTTTGGGTGCCCGCTTGCTGTTGATTACTTCCCAGAGAGCTTTTGTTTTGTTGTTATTTGTGTTGATATGGTTTTCGTTTGCCTTTCTTCTGAGCAAAGTATGTCAACATTAAGTCTTGTTGGGTCTAGTAGGTTAAAGTGGTCTTTAGTGCATACCACGTCAATAGATGTGATAGAAGTGTTGGTAGTTCTTGTTGGTGGAAGGCTCAATCTGGTTATCTCACATGAAGCAAGGAAATCATCAAAAACCATTTTCCCCGCTTGAATTGTCTAAGTATGTTATATGTTAAATATGTTAAAATTCCCAACTAGGCAAATACACCATTATTGTGTGGTGTCTTATTTAGAGCTATGGATAGAGTAGTAAATGCATTGCTTACAGATGCACTGGGTTGACGATATATCCCAAGTATGTAAAGGTGCTTCCTATTTGTTATGGTCACTTTAATACCAACAATTTCACAGATTAGCTCTTCACTAAGGTTTTCAATGACGAGACTTTGAATTTTGGCCCCAAAATTTGTATGCTTACAAATAGCGACACCTCCTTTGATATGAGACTCTCTACTGAAAACTGTTACTAGGCTATAATTTATTATACAAGCTTTATATAATAAATTATGTAATAAAATAATTGAACTGTTATTTTTTCCATGTTCAGTGAGTACTAATGTGCTTGGGTTTATAGAGGTAAGAAAATGGTTGTCGGTCCAGCTATTTTGAGAGTCTCAATGTTTTGATGTAAAATCACGACCTTTTTCGTTGTGAGTTTGTAAAGACTTGACTTCTGTATTTCATTTTGCATGGAAGTTTGCAGCTTATTTCTAAAAAAAATCATTAGAATTTTAAATCATAATTTTTTTTCATGAAGGTCTGTCATTGTAGTTATTTTGGTTTGATGTAGAGAAGATTTTAGATGTAGTCGTAATTTTTGAGCCTTATTAATGTTTCTTTTAAAAAAATCTTCACACATTTCACCGCTGTTATAGAAGTATGGGGTGGCCTTATTTTTCTTGTAGAGAAAACGCAGAGTAAACGAACCTGAAGATTGTTGCTTTGAGGAGAGTTTGAGTTGACTTTGATTCCAAATATAACATTTGGGATGGAGTGCTTCACGTTTGGATCATTATTTTTAATAATGTATAACAATAATTTGTTGACTATACATTTTGTACCTTTTGAATTCAAGTGTAATCCATGTTGAGTTTATGAAGAATGGTATAACTTATTTAATGGTATGTATGTTAAATGAGAATATTTATTTGTTAAGTTATAGGTTAGGTTAAAGGGCACTAGGCCAGGAATTAGTATATTAGAGAGATAGGACATCAGCAAACTTACCTTAAAAGACAAGTTCACTAACATCAGAGTAGTAGTCACAAACACAAAATACACAAAAGCTCACAAATTTTCAACACCACTGGCATTTTCTTCAGGTGAGTAGAGGGAGAGAGAGAGAGACACTGAAATGACTTCCACTATTGCTGGGTAGGTGGCTGTGGTGGGGGGGTGTACATCCATAGAGCAACACTCAGGTGTAGATGCAGTATTTCAGTTAGTATATATATAAAAATATAAATGAAGTTTGCTGATGGGGAAGGGGTTGAAGGGAAGTGGTCTATCTTATGTTCAGATTAGGTGGGTCACGGGATTTTGTTATCCATTGGTGTGCTAATTCCATCCTTCGGAGTTGGGAACTATTGGCATGGGAAGGAAGGGATCTGATTACCTTAGTGGTGTAACACTGATCAAAATTTTGATTATGGAGAAGAGTATGGGCAGAGACAGGTTTTTCAGGATTTTGGACTTTGCATTTTGGATCCTGAAAAACCTGTCTCTGCCCATACTCTTCTCCATAATCAAAATTTTGATCAGTGTTACACCACTAAGGTAATCAGATCCCTTCCTTCCCATGCCAATAGTTCCCAACTCCGAAGGATGGAATTAGCACACCAATGGATAACAAAATCCCGTGACCCACCTAATCTGAACATAAGATAGACCACTTCCCTTCAACCCCTTCCCCATCAGCAAACTTCATTTATATTTTTATATATATACTAACTGAAATACTGCATCTACACCTGAGTGTTGCTCTATGGATGTACACCCCCCCACCACAGCCACCTACCCAGCAATAGTGGAAGTCATTTCAGTGTCTCTCTCTCTCTCCCTCTACTCACCTGAAGAAAATGCCAGTGGTGTTGAAAATTTGTGAGCTTTTGTGTATTTTGTGTTTGTGACTACTACTCTGATGTTAGTGAACTTGTCTTTTAAGGTAAGTTTGCTGATGTCCTATCTCTCTAATATACTAATTATTTGTTAAGTTATAAATTGTGTTATTTATGTAATTAGTTTTTTTATTTAAGTAATTATTATCATGTCTCAATGGGATTCCAATTATTATTATTTGTTTATTATTCAGATTTTTTAATTCTTCTTCAAGTATTGGCAATATTTCTTCACCTGTTGTTTCATCTATATTATTGACCCCACCAAAAATAATTAAAAAGTCACCTTTGGTAATATTTTTGCTTCTTATTTTATATTTTTCAAGAGATGTTCGATTTTTCAATTTGGTTTAATAATAGATGTAACATGAGCTTTCTATATCTGATTTTCCACTAATTGTCTCAAATGGCGACCATGGCTATCTGAGAAGATTTTTATTTTATTTTCACTGTCTTTGATACCATTTGGATATTTTTGTATAATTTGTTGAGATTATTTAATTGTGTCTTACTTTTAATAGTGTTTTTTTTTTTTTTTTTTATCGGGGATTAGCTTGCTGTTGATTGTTTTTAATCACATTATCTAATTTTAAAGTTTTATTTTTATCATTATTTTGGATTTCATAATTGCATTTGAAGTTATTTCTAAATTTATATTCATTCTCATCAATTATATCTAATTCAGTGGATGAGAGCAATGAAAATTTATTTAAACAATCGACTACCTCATTATGTTGAAATGTTTGTTTTTATTCAACATTATTTTTTGTTTTTCTTTTTTTGTTGTTTGTATTGATTAGGTGTTCATTAGAGTCTGAATTAATGTCTGAATTATTGGATTGATGAATCTGATTTTCATGATGTTTTTCATGTGAAATATGATAATTATCAAACATGCAGTTTTCAAAATCTGACATAACAATATAATCTTTTAAAATTTGATTAAAAATATATCTTGCATTTATAATAAGATGTATTCAACATTCAAAGATGTTTGGTTGCTGTTAGTTGGCACTTCTATAACTTTAATTTTAGGATTTATTTCACTTTTAACAATTTTTCTATGGGAAATATTATAGTTCCTCATACTATCAAAATGAAAAAACTTGTTTAGTTTCTTGTTGAATACAAGTAAACTCCAATGGGGTTCTTTGTCGGCACTGGTGGCGCAGTGCTGTAACCCAGCTACATGGGGACAAAGTGTTTGGGAGATTGTAGGCGATAGGTTGCATGCTCGGTCCTCTTAATACCGACATGGCGTCCGCTTGGTGGTTGCTATCGGCGTGGACACTACTAGAGAAGTCTGGGGTGTCCATGTTGGGTGGTAATCATTGTGCGGATGTTGTGTGGGGGAGATGACTGAGTATCAGGCTTGTCAATTAGCTGAAAATCAGACCAGCACTACGTGGTTCGGATTCCACGTAAAGCTGTAGGTCCCTTAGTTGCCCTGGCTGTTGGGCTATTAATAAATTGCCCTTTCTGAGGAACAGTTGAACTCAGTTAGTAACCAAACTACACTCATCCTACACTCATAAAACCATTCATATTCGCCTTAAAATACGCACAACGTTGTGTCGGCGTCTCATTTGTAAGAATAAGAATTGGTTTTTGTTTGATTATTAATATCGTCAATATAGTTATTGATGTAGAAAAATTCGTATGTTATTAGATTGAAAGATGTTAAAATACTTACAACATCGAAATTTGATCCACTTTTTATTAATTGTGTAACTGAAGGGCCTGCCATAAGAATATCATTTCTACACTTACATATTTTGTCACTGAGAATTTGGAAATAGGTTTGAATATGAAAATCATGAAACCATAATTCATTCAGAGAAACAGTTTTCATAACAGCATTACTTTTATTCATATTTCTTTTTTAGGACCTTGTTTCAATCATATTTTTGTATGTTAATAGTTATATGTTTTCTGTTAAAAACAAATGAATTCTATTTAAATATACCAATTTAATTTTACCATTTGTTAAATTATATGAGTTTCTATACATGAGTCGGCACAGGTGGCACAGTGCTGTAACCCAGCTACTTGAGGACAAAGTGTTTGGGAGATTGTAGGTGATAGGTTGGATGCTCGGTCCTCTTAATACCAACATGGCGTCCGCTCAATGGTTGCTATCGGCAGGGACACCACTAGAGAAGTCTGGGGTGTCCATGTTGGGTGATAATCATTGTACGGATGTTGTGTGGGGGAGATAACTGAATATCAGGCTTGTCAATTAGCTGAAAATCAGGCCAGCACTACGTGGTTCGGATTCCACGTAAAGCTGCAGGTCCCTTAGCTGCCCTGGCTGTTGAGCTATTAATAAATTGCCCTTTCTGAGGAACAGTTGAACTCAGTTAGTAACCAGACTACACTCACCGTACACTCGTATAATCATTCATATTCGCCTTAAAATACCAACAACGTTGTGTCGGCGTCTCATATGTAAGAATAATAATTGAATATTTTATATTATTCCTAACCTTAACTCTACTTCAATATTATGCACGGGTTTTACAAATTGTAAAATTATTATAGTCTATATGAACCTTGTTTTACAGTTAAAGTTTGAGTTCAAAATGTTCTTTTCCAATCTTCAAATATAGATGTTTTCAAATTTATCTCTGAAATCACAAAAAAACTCAGCTTAAACTTTCACTTTTGTTTATGATAAGTCACAGTTGATCATAATAATGATAGATTTTAAGATCAAGATTTAATTTATGCAAGTAAGTAATTTATGTCTTGTATTTTGTTCAAATTAAGAATTAATTTACTACCATTATACCAATTAATTAACAAATTTCTTTGTTCTAAGAGGAATCACTTATTCCAATTTTTCATAACGATTTGAAGTAAATATCATCAACAAGTCTGCTAGGCCTAGCTATGCTGCTAAACTAAAGTCAAAACCAAAACAAATCAAGCCTAACCTTAAAGATAGGTCAATCAAGCCTGTCATAGGTACCAGGTCATCCAACTGCATCTAAGGAGCAAGTGATTGAATATTTTAAACAAGCAAATATCATGAATTGTGTTGAATGTGAAGAACTGACATCCAGGTATGGTTCTTACTCCTCTTTTAAAATTGCTATACCTGCATGCTATAGTGACGAAGTATTAAGGGCAGAGTTTTGGCCTATAGGGACTTTAGTTAAGAGATTTATTCAAAAGCGTAAAGATAGCTTTGTAAATAGTAGTTTTTTTAGGGAAACCAATTCTAAACCAGTAACTGATATAGTACCTGGAAAAATGCATATTTCATTGGTTTGTTTTTCTTTCTTATTTTTAAATATTCAATGTCTTAGAAACAAGTCACTTGAATTGGAAGCGATTTTATCAATTGACAATTATAAGGTCCTATGCCTCACTGAATACTGGCTTTGTGAGGATGAACTTAACTTGTTAAGTGTATCAGGTTTCAAGCTGGCCTGCGGTTTTAGCAGACAAAATCATAAAAACGGTGGAGTGGCGATTCTTGTTGAGAATGAACTTTTTGACAAAAGCAAGATCATTGATGTTGGCTCGTTTTGTAAAGAAATCGATCACGAGTTCTCCTGTGTTTTATTAAAAGGCATAAATATCATTATCATTGGTGTTTACCGCTCCCCAAATGGTAATTTAGTTCTCTTCTTTGATGCTCTCGAAAAATTGATGTCTCATTTGAACAGACACAGGCCTGATTTTAAAATAATAATTGGCGAAGATTTCAATCTGGATGTGCTAAACTTAAGGGATGACGGGAAGATTGTTGACTTTCTTAACCTTATGAGATCTTTTGACCTTTACTGTGCTGTCTGGGAACCCACTCGGTTTGATGCCTGTCTTGATAATGTTGCTACCGATATTCCGAAAAATCAATTCTCGGTAAGTGTAAAATCATATGGCATTAGTGACCATGAAGCGATCTGTTTCTCATTTAACCCTCAAACTGTCAACACCAGTACTGATTCTGTAAAGAAATCTGTGAGATTAATCAGTAAATGGAGAATATCTCTTTTCTGTGAGGAGCTCGATACTATTGGATGGCAAGACCTGGATCATGGTGATGCCGATTACAAGTTCAATTTATTTTTTAAAACTTTTCAAAATATATTTAACCAACATTTTCCTGTCAAACTCATTAAAAATATAAACACTTGTACAAAGAGACCAGTTAAGTTTTGGTTGAATGATGAAGTACATATATTAAGGAAATGGATGCTGCTAGCATATGACCAATTCTGAAGCAACAGAACTGCTGAGGCCAAAAGAATATATACTGCCTTGAAAAAGGAGTATAGGGTCAAGTTAAACCAGGCTAAGCGAAATGCAAATGCTCAATTTATTGAATCTTCCTCAAACAGATGCGCTGCCGCTTGGAGGAATATACGGTCCGAGGGTGTCTCTTCTCGGCCACGCACGGTTTCTTTGCCCCCGGATGATCTGAACTCATTCTTTATTGACTCTGTGATTTATGCAAGACAGAATTGTGGTTCATCTCATGTGGCCGCAGAGGATCTACTGTTGAACGTTGAAAGGCCAAATTGTATTTTTGGTATTAGTCATGTCTCTTGTAATGAGGTTTTGCAAGTGGTGAGCAAGTTAAAAAAATCGGCCAGTAAGGATATTTATGACATATCAACCAACTTTCTTAAACAAATAATCAATCATATTGTGATGCCTCTTACCTACTGTATAATTCTTGTATATCTGGATCTATTTTTCCAAATATCTTGAAATGTGCTAAAATTATCCCTATTCATAAGAAGGGCAGACGGGATCTTCCTGAGAACTTTCAACCAGTAGCTATTTTGCCTACTTTCTCCAAGGTTTTTGAGAGTATTCTTAAGCACCAACTGTATCAATACTTTGAAAATAACAGCCTGCTTGCGGCCTCTCAGTACGGGTTTAGAGCCGGGTTGGGTACTTTGAATGCTCTTGAGAAACTGTGTAATGTAATAATGGATTGTTTTGAGCGTGGTGGCCTGGCTGGGGTGATACTAGGTGACCTCAGTAAGGCTTTCGATACTGTGGATCACAGTATTCTTTTGTCAAAAATGAAATTCTATGGTGTTTGTGGCTCTGACCTTGATCTATTCAGATCATATCTGGGTGACCGTGAGCAGGCAGTCAATGTTGGTGGTAAATGGTCTCGGGCTACTGCAATCAAGCATGGAGTGCTACAGGGGTCCATTCTTGGTCCCCTTCTATTTTTAATAATGACAAATGATATTTCATGTAATCTTGACTCTGGTGTGATTTGCTATGCAGATGACACCACTTTGTTTAGTCTGGAAGAGAATCTAGAGAGTCTCAAGGCCTCCATGGAAAGATCCTTGGAATATGTCTCGACATGGTTCCGGGCTAATTCTTTTTGCTCAATGAAGATAAAACACATACAATTATTTTTACTTTGAGGCATATTGTAAATAGTGTAAAATTACTTGATGTCCATCTTGACTCTAGACTTACATGGAATGCTCATATTGACTGTGTGTTGCAAACCAGGGTAATTTACCTTTTAAGGAGATTAAGGAACTGTGTCCCAAAAGATTATTTAAGGATGTGTATGGAATGGATCAATACCACTGTATGTGTATGGAAGGGCGGGTGGGTGAATACCACTGTATGTGTATGGGAGGGAGGGTGGGTCAATACCACTGTATATGTATGGAAGGGTGGGTGGGTCAATACCACTGTATGTGTATTGGAGGGCGGGTGGGTCAATACCACTGTATGTGTATGGGAGGGCGGGTGGGTCAATACCACTGTATGTGTATGGGAGGGCGGGTGGGTCAATACCACTGTATGTGTATGGGAGGGCGGGTGGGTCAATACCACTGTATGTGTATGGGAGGGCGGGTGGGTCAATACCACTGTATGTGTATGGGAGGGAGGGTGGGTCAATACCACTGTATGTGTATGGGAGGGCGGGTGGGTCAATACCACTGTATGTGTATGGAAGGGCGGGTGGGTAAATACCACTGTATGTGTATGGGAGGGAGGGTGGGTCAATACCACTGTATGTGTATGGGAGGGCGGGTGGGTCAATGCCACTGTATGTGTATGGGAGAGCGGGTGGGTCAATACCACTGTATGTGTATGGGAGAGCGGGTGGGTCAATACCACTGTATGTGTATGGGAGGGCGGGTGGGTCAATACCACTGTATGTGTATGGGTGGGTGGGTGGGTCAATACCACTGTATGTGTATGGGAGGGCGGGTGGGTCAATACCACTGTATGTGTATGGAAGGGTGGGTGGGTAAATACTACTGTACGTGTATGGGAGGGCGGGAAGGTTACTGATATGTAAGTAAATTTAATATGCATTGTTCTCTCAAAGCAAATATTGCATTTCCTGTTAACCTACACCTGATTTAAATGTTCAATAACTTGGGATTTCTCCTTCAGGATTCCCTAGCAGAGAGGCCACAAACGATGCGCAAGGCTTTCTTTTGTAACCTAAAAATGTGTAATAGGTACAATCTGTGTGTCCATAATTCATCGCCTATATGGCCTATTTCCAGAGTGTCTTACTTTATGGCCTAGAACTGTGGGGCTGTGCTCCAGGTGTCAGTCGTGTGCTTCTGCTTCAAAAGCGAGCTATTCGTGTTGTTACGGGTGCTGCGGTGGATGAACACTGCAAACCTATTTTCATTAAAATGTCTTGTCTTACAGTTTACTGTCTTGTTGTGTTAAAATTGCTCATACAAACGAAGGCTAAATTAACTGATCTTGAACTGAGAAGTGACATCCACACTCACAGAACTAGGCAGAGGCACATGATCGACATTCCTTATGTTAGATTAAGACATACCCAGAGAGGTCCTTCTATTCTTGGCTGTAGACGAATGAACAAATTGCCTTGTACAGCTCGGAACCTGTCAGATTCTAAATTCAAAAGAGGTGTGGTGGGTCTATTATTGGCAAATCCTTTATACTCATTCCAAGAGTTTTTCGACCTGCCGAACACTACTGTAAGTAGCTTTTTTAATAATATAGGTTAAGAAAGATACTCAATTGCAAATTGCTTGTAACCTGCTAGGTCAAGTGTAGTCTTAATCAAAATTTTTTGACGTTTCCAATTGCATGCATTGTACCATGTTTAAAGGAATAAATTATTCTTATTCTTAAAATCATTCCATCATCATCTGCATATAAAAAGCACTTATCCTTGTGGTACATCATACTTAACTTATATTTACCTTCTGAAAGTTGAACATTAATTTCTATAAACTGAAATCTGTGTTCCAAGTAAGATTTCATTGTCTTTAAAGAATTATTTTCAAATCCATAGCAAAATAACTGCTGAAGAATAATTTTGTGGTTTATACTATCTAAAGCTTTTGCATAGTCAAAAATTCTTAAGCAAACAACTTTCCAGTCTTCAATATTTTGAATAGAGTTGGAAGTTGTACATTAAAACCATTGAGGTTATGAATTATTTAAAAACCCAATGGAAACCTAGATACTGCCTATTGTGTGGAAATTAGATGTAAAAAGAAAGGAACTGGTCACTGGATGCTTTACACATGTTGATAAGAGAGGAAAGATCTAAGTAAAAGGAAAATTTTAACAACTTATTGTTCGGAGTTTCAGTCAAATTTAGTTATTCAATTCTTTGTCAGTAGAAAAAGTAGACTACTAAACAATAACAAACTGTTCTTATTTCAATAATTTAAACAAAATTAAAATGGCTTCAATATTTACAAAATATTTCATTTTTAAGTTAAGAATTAATTTGAATGAGTCTGCATAGAAATGCCTTTGTAAATAAATGTTGGCCTAGAAATAAAAACAACAAGTTATTGGTGCATCAAGGTTTTTCCCATAACTTAAGAGAATCCTTTATGGTAAATCCCGCGGTAACTGGAATAACACGCGCAACTCCTCCATACTCCCAGTTTCGGCGTTACGTCGCTGGACTGATTGACGCCGTACGCCACGCACCATATTGATTCCTCGGTATTACCGTTAGATTACCTATCACGATATGCTGAAAATGCAGCCGATGGTTAGTAAATGAATAGTAAAGATGTGGATTTACTTCATAATTATACTAATATAATTATTTTATGATGTAGAAATATCATTACATTATTAACCAGTTTGTAAGGTTGCACATAAGAAGTTTACAAATAATTATTACAGGCTATGTGAGCAGTACCATATTAACAACGTTATTCATCGACATATATATGATTTGAATAAGCAGAGATGAAAATCAGCTAGTACTTAAAAGTCGTAACTGCTAGACCAAGAAAACTTTAAATCTCGTTTTCAGTCATTTCCGGTTTAAAGGCTATTACAATTTCTCGCCGGATTATAACTTCAAATAACAAGGAACAGCTGATTTTTATCTTGATTTGCATTTTACGCGCTAGTTTCCGGCACTGAAACATATCACACCTAATCAAATTAATTCATCTAAACTGATTTAAAATAAGTTACAGTTGTCAGAAATAAGTTAATTTATTTCGATTTTATGGATTTTTCTGATAGTTCAGGTATTAATTAATAACACATTGTAAATAATAATATTAGCCTATTACAATTTGTATTTTGTTGAATGAACTCATTTGAATCATTTAATATATCTTTATAACATTTTGATTGGGAGTTCAGTACTGGCGTCTTAAGTAATATTAACTTACTAGTCTAGTATTAATGTAATACAGTATATTTTTAGATCTGGGAGAAAATTAAAAATTGTTTTACTCAATTTAATTTAGCTCTTATGCAACAGTTGCATATACACAGTGTAAAATAATAAGGTTAGCAATATCAAAAGCAAGCAATGAAACAGAAACTTTTCAGGAAAGCTTTTTTTCTTTCTTACATATGAGCCGACACAATGTTGTTGGTATTTTAAAGCGAATATGAATGGTTATATGAGTGTAGAATGAGTGTGAATGAGTGTAGTCTGGTTACCAACTGAGTTCAACTGTTCCTCAGAAAGGGCAATTTATTAATAGCCCAACAGCCAGGGCAACTAAGGGACCTACAGCTTTACGTGGAATCCGAACCACGTAGTGCTGGTCTAATTTTCAGCTAATTGACAAGCCTGATACTCAGTTATATCTCCCACACAACATCAGGACAATGATTACCACCCAACAAGGACACCCCAGACTTCTCTAGTAGTGTCCACGCCGATAGCAACCATAAAGCAGACGCCATGTCGGTATTAAGAGGACCGAGCATCCAACCTATCGCCTACAATCTCCCAAACACTTTGTCCCCATGTAGCTGAGTTACAGCTTTGAAGAGAGGTAGAGCAATTTGATTATGTGGTACTTTTAGGTAGCCTAAATGTATTAATGATTAATAAATAATTAATCCCTACGTTTTAGTTTAAGTATTACTCATAATATTAATCCAGAAACATTTTTAATTAGCCTAATCTTAAATTATGTATAAGTGTGGTATAATAATATTTAGAACGTTAGTCATGCAACTAGCATATCTGATTTTTATGTAAGGAAAATTTACTCTAAATTTTTGTTGGTTCTTGAAAACTTAAGTACAAGCTTGTCATCCACATATATATAAAGGCTCAACAGAAATTCTACATATAAATTAATTATAAAAACATATATTTTAATTTTCATAAGTTTGGTAATAATACTTACCCCTTCCATCAACCAATATTAGTTCACCAGGTTTATTTTAAATTTTAAAGCCCCATACCAATTCTTACATATGAGATGCCGACAGAACTTTGTGTGTATTTTACGATGAAAATGAATAATGAGTGTGAGTTACCTGTGTAGTCTGGTTACTAACTGTGCTCGACTGTTCCTCAGAAAGGACCATATATTAAAAGCCCAATAGCCAGGGCAACTAAGGGACCACAGCTTTACGTGGAATCTGAACCACGTAAAAGAAAATGATGTTACACAACAGGTTGTTTAGTTGTACTGGTTTAGGTGTGAATGTTTCAGGTACAATTGATATGAGCTCCAAAAGTGAAGTAGAACTAGATAAGAGTTTGGGGGGATTTGTAATTTATTGCACCTTTTAAAGAGTTATATGATTACTTAAAAGATTTAAAGGAACGCTAAAGGGATCCATAACAAGTCATATATTTGAGAGACATGAATGGTTTTTTAGTCAATACCTTACTTAAAAATTAAGGTCTAATTTATTAAACAATACATTGTACTAAATATTTTATAAACTAGTATCATTACACTTACAGAAGTGAAAATATATGAAAGGCTAGATTGACAGACACAAATTTTACAGTGCTTCTCAAAAACTAGAAACTTGAAATTTGCATATAGATATATTGTAATTGGTTTTTGAGGCTCTTTAGGGGAGACGGACTGTAAAGCAGTCCCTGACAATCGAAAAATTATTTAGGATCTAGATGAGCCCAATCTTCTCAAACCGCTAGAAAAATTCAAACATTGCTTACTCTTTGTTTTGTGGGATCTTCTTACAACAAATGTTTTTGAGATATTCCTAAGTTCACTGCGTTTATTAACTCATATTAATTTGTCATTTTAGATGTCACTTTAGAATTACTCAAATTTAGATGTCATAAACATGCTTGCCATATCTGATGTTCAGTTTTGAAACTAAAAAGTCTATATCCCCACAAAAAAAGCAAAACAAAAATCTGTGAAATAATTTTTTTAACCTGGCACATTTAGATAAGTTTTAAATTAAATGATTCTGAATCCAAATATACTCCAAGTCCTGCAAAAAATCAAGACTTGGAGGCTTGATTGCCTTAAAAACAAACAAAAAAATAGAAAAAAATGTAGTTTGGTAGTAACTTAGATCACAATCAAATAGAGTATTACATTAAAGTTTTTCTGAATATTAATATCTTTTTAGGGTTTGGAAAAGTCAAAAAATAAATTAAATATTTCAAAACTTTAATCAGGCATTCATAAAGATCTGCTGGCTCGAAATATGAAAATAATAAAAGAAATGTAAAAAGTATTCAGTTATGTAGACCACAAATCTAATGCTTATAGGCATGGAGTGTAGAGAAAGGAGGATTAAAATTATAAAAGAGATTTTTGGGGCAGTTACCTCATTTGGTAATGACTGGAGTTCTGAAAAATCTGAAAAGACTAAGCATACTGGGTGACAGTAGAAACAAGAAGGCTGTTCACTCGTATAGTAATAGGTTTTCATATTTGGTGAAATTAGTTCATGTTTGATTTTCACAGGTAGCGCCAGCTATCTCCCTATATCTCTCTTCATCCCTCTGTCTGTCTATCTTCAGTAAACCTACATACTGAAATGACTAAGTTAATAGTACGCCAAATATTCTTATTCTTACATTTGAGACGCCGACACAACGTTGTTGGTATTTTAAGGCGAATATGAATGGTTATATGAGTATGAGTGTGGATGAGTGTAGTCTGGTTACTATCTGAGTTCAACTGTTCCTCAGAAAGGACTATTTATTATTAGCCCAACAGCCAGGGCAACTAAGGGACCTACAGCTTTACGTGGAATCCGAACCACGTAGTGCTGGTCTGATTTTCAGCTAATTTACAAGCCTGATACTCAGTTATCTCCCCCACACAACATCCGCACAATGATTACCACCCAACATGGACACCCCAGACTTCTCTAGTAGTGTCCACGCCGATAGCAACCATTAAGCGGACGCCATGTCAGTATTAAGAGGACCGAGCATCCAACCTATCGCCTACAATCTCCCAAACACTTTGTCCCCATGTAGCTGGGTTACAGCACTGCGCCACCAGTGCCGACAACGTGGTAACTCCATAGTAAATAGTAACTCCATCCAGAGAGAAAAAGATACAGACTTTGTTTTCTTATAGCTGCAGCAAACGCCTCTGTATATATCTGTAGTACTGTAATAGTATCTATGTCAATCCTTGAGGATTTGGGGTTAATAAAGGAAAAACTGACAAGGCGCTGGCCCTGTCACTGTAAGGCAAAGTCACTACTCAAAACACATTTAGTGTACTATTGGATGCAACCTCTGTTTCCTTCTTCTCTGTGAGCCACTGCAGCATTTACTATTAGACCTGTGTCTAATAGTACGAAATAACATGTTCATTTGAAAACAATCCCCGAAGATTCATCTAAATTTGGCCTTATGTAGTTGGACCATTATCCTATACCAAAGTTAAAAATGCCACCAGCACAGAAAGACAAAAAAAAACTCAGTTTTACATAAGAAAATGTTACTAAAGACCCAGCCTAGAATAATTACAAAAATCAATCAATGAAAATACTTCCTGATTCCTAATAGAACTTGCAAAAGCTGATAAACAAGAAAACAAAAAGATTGATCAATTAAACAAATATTAGTAAAGTAGGGAAACATAAAATACCAATTAACAAAGAAATAACAATTTGATAAATCATACATAAATATTACTGCAAGGACAGGAACCAATTTGTACTGGTTAGTAGTACCTTTTGCAATGCACTAATTGCAATCGAAAACATATGAGTAAACATATACTTTACTTATCACATCTTTCAAAACTGATGTAAATTTCGGTGTAATGGATACTTTTGATTAATATCCTACTAAATACATTCTTATTATTCATGATTAATGAATAATTAATGTTTATTATTATTAACAGATACTGTTGATAATACTCAAAATTAAGTTTCTCGTTTTTATAATATAAGTTTTCTATTGTACCAATGAAAGGTTCTTTTGGCAGTAGCAAATAAGAACGGAAAAATATTTTAACAAATATGATTTTCAATTATGTTTGCATTATTATATTGGATTATTGTTGTTAAAATCCAAGCATTACACACATTTGTATTTATGTTGTCTATTTCTGTAAAAATTTAAGGACAGTAAAATCACTATTTATTTATTATTGTGGATGCCTTGATCTTTCTAATGCTGCATACTCGGTTACCAATAACAACAGAGTTATCTTAAGATGTCTGTTTTTAATAATGTTACCTGTATTTTTATTGCAAAGCTGGAATGGTATTGAATAAGGGGTTTGGTTTAGATCAATTGAGTTTAAAGCTTTCGGCAGAATTTACCATAAAATTGTTGGCACTAGTGGTGCAGTGCTGTAACTCTGATACCTACTTGTGTACAAAGTGAAGTGGAGATTTCAGGAAAAAGGTTCTATTCTCTGTCCTTTTAATGCCGGCGCCATCTTCTCAATGGTTGCCATGTACATGAAAACATGTAGGGAAGTTTGTAGTGTCCATAGTAGATAGTGGCTAGGGTTTGGATTTTGTCTAGGGAGGAGAACCGAGTACCAGGCTTGTTAATTAGCTAAGTATCAGACCAATACTGCATGGTTAGGATTCCATAATAAGCCGTAGGTCCCTTAGTTACATTGGCTAGTGGGCTACTGATAAATTAATCTTCTGAACATAAGTCAAACCCAGTTGGTATCAGACTACAAAGATCATCCTCACTCAGCCTAGACTCATGTTCTCATTTATATTCACCTTAAAATAAAAATAAGGTTTTTCGGCATCTCATATCTGAATAATAACAATCAAAAAGACTCTTTGCATGTTTTTCATAAAGCCATTCATCCTTGTTTTTAATCTTTTTAAATAATTTTCCATGTGGGATTAGTTTATCAAGCGGTGTGATTTTCCTTAAGTTGTTGATGTCCTGCGTTATGCATGGTGGAAACAATCATTTAAAAATCTGGTGTTCAAAGTATGTACTGTAATTATTTATTCTTAAGAACTCAATCTTGAAGATATGGGGGAATATAGGTTTTCAAGGAATATGATGAGTGTAGATGAGTGAATTTAGTCATTGTTACAAACGAATGCCGACTTTTCCTTAGAAAGTGTAATTAATAATCAACCCAGCTGTTGGTTATCAGCTGATTCCTAGTTAAAACTTCCAAACGACCAACCATCTAGTTTAGTGCAAAATTCTCAACAATACATATTTGTTATAATAATATTATCTGTGTTATACTTGATCATCCCAAATTCACTAAATCATGTTGCATTCCTCATTAAAATGTATCCCAAACTGCCAAGCCAAGCCACCACTGGGAAGTTCACAGCCTTATAATAGACATACATTTTACCGTCAGTGGGCTAAATAGGTAACACTTTTCTATTTCATGTTTTCTTGTTGCAGCTCGTTTTTATTATTATAATGAGTTATGATGAAAACCATATGATTATTAAAGGTCGCATCTAGTTGACCAAAAGTTAATATTTTATGAGTTTTAAATTTAAAACTGTTAAGAGTAAAATTTAAACTTACACATATTTGAAAGACTATATTATTATAAAGATACTCAGTGTTTTTTACTACAACCAACTTATAGTCCACTATAATAGTTCTTCACATATTAAACGGCAATTCAAATATGTGTCCTTGAAATAGAAATCCTTTTTTGGAATTTTTTGATGAGCAAAAAGCCCCTTAAGATCTTTTCCTGTCTTCTAACTTTTTTTTTGTATTTGTATATATAAGATCATTGTTGTTTACTTTCTCACTATTGTATACAAAGGACACTAATTATAAAGAATTTTGGTTATAAAGATAATTTATAAACATTCAAATAGATCTTTTTGAAAGTAGTGAAAACACTTAATACATTTTTTAATGTTTAACTGAAATTTGATCCAAAATTCAGTAAACCGTTTTGGAAATGTTTCCTTGATGAAATTAGAAACCTGAAAATTTTGAATTAATAATTTTGTATTTTTTCTTTATACCAATTTGCAGTTGTTTTATATTTAGAATGTTCTTGATTTATTTCTTCACGTTGTTTATAGTGTATTTGATATTGTACAGTTGGATCAATAATGAAGCCAATATTCTTTTTTCAAAGATTGTTTAGACTTTCTTCGATTAAATAACTGATTTCCAGTTTTCTATTAAAATGCTTTAAAAAAATGAATGTAATTATTTTTGCTTTCAAGTAAGGAGAAATCCAATTCATTCTTATAATTTTTTCTTTCTCAGGTTAAATTACTTTTTTTGTGAGAGTATGGGTACATATTATCAAAGTAGAAACTAAATATTCTCAAGTACACTGTGAAAACAAAACCTTGCTTTGCTTTTTCAGTTAACTACTTTTAAAATGATTTTTTAACTCTTTAGTAACTATCTAATAATTATGTAAACAGGTTGTGTATGGAGGGTTCAATTGGTGCATAAAGAGACATTGTGTTCTAGCCACAATGTCTCTATTTGTGTCTCTAATGTAATTATTGTTTTCTATTAGGTTTTTATGCTACTTTTTAAATAGTTAAGAATTAAATGACATATTAAGGTTGTAATTTTTATTGCTTTAGGTACTACATTTAGTATATCTAATGTTAGGGTCCAACAGGGTCGGAAATAAATAAGGCGTCCACTTCTGGCTACTGACTGTAGTTTTATTTACATGCTAAAATAACTAAACTATACACCACGAAATATTTATGAACTTAAATTATCAGTTAAACACTATTTTGACACTTGCAATTAATCACAACTGCTTACAAGTAATGTTACTTTCCATACATGAGTCTGTGTGTTCACACAATTTAACAGTGCTCTGTCTATTATCACTGATAACGTATTGTCATTAGACTGTCAGAATTAAACACTGTCACTTGACTGCTACTGTCACTTCCATTAGGACTGACTGCCACGCTGTAGACTGTCACTCACTCTAACACTGTTTGACTAACTGACTGTCAGTTCGGCCAAAGGGTATTTTTATATAATACAGAGGTGTTGGCCCAGAAGATTCTGGAACTGCCAATGTAATTCTGGGAGGGGGATCTAGATCCTTCTCAACGCCAATTCAGGAAGGGTCTCCATTCACGAAAGGCGAATGATCTGTCATTTTACCTCTTCCTAGAATCCACGTGCAGTAACCCGTGCATGGAGGGAGCACATGGGCCAGTGGTGATTACCGTGATCCGTAACACTGATATTTTCATTGTGAGTATTCAATCATACACTTAGGAAAGTATTGTCCCACCCAACCTCCCACACACGTAGGGAGGTATTGACCCACCCATCTACAAACACACACATACAAGCTATTGTCCCACCCAACACCTATATACGTAGGGAGGTATTGTCTGACCCATCCACCTATAAATGTAGGGAGATATTGACCCACCCACCTATACAACACGTACAAGGTATTGTCCAACCCAACCACCCATAAACTTGGGGAAGTATTGTCCCACCCATCCACCCATACATGTATATGTAATGTGGGCCAATGTTAAATGGCTTAGTGAAATAAAATTATAAACACACTTGTAAAACATAAAACAAGTACTGTCTTTATTTTTCTTTCTTTTATTTCAAAGCATTTAGAAGAATTATGAATCAGATTTCTTAAAGCAGACATTATCAATCATTACAGCTATCAATTGTCTTTCCCATGTTAATGTTCAAAATGTTTATTAATCCTTCAGGTAAATGAAGTGTTTATAATACGCTGATTTCACTAACAAATTTGTGATTTGTTTTAATCTCTGTCTTGTTTACAGATGGTGAACCCACAGTGGCATATGATGACTTTGTGTACTCGCCTTATATTGATCCCTCAACAATAACTCCACTCTGGAAGGAACATTTTCAGAGACCAGTCAAAGACCGAAATCCCGAGATCAATAAAGCATTTGAAACTGAGTGCAGCATCTACAATTTCATGTATCCGGAACTAAGAAGAACTAATGTAATCAGTGAAGTTACTAAACAACTGAAATCCAAAACTAAACCATCTAAGAAACCTTTTAAGTTGATTTTTAAGAATCTGATTGAAAATGATTATTCTAGGGACATTGACCCTGAAGTATATCATGATGAATATGAGTTAAAATCAGGATTTGATGAAGCTCAAGATAAGTATCCAGATGTGACAGTCAAAGAGAAAAACATCACTGATGTAAATAACATTTCTAAATCAGACCAGAAAAATCTTATGGCAACATCATTTGTAGATGAAAAGTTCAGTGATTTTAAAGAGACCAGTAAAATACTCTGTGATGACACTAAAGATTTAAAGCCAGATAAAGAAGATTCTGACAACAAATCAACAAAAAAATCGAAATTGAGAGGTTCAAAAAGAGGGAAAATCACAAAGTTTGATGATAAGATATTGAACACTGAAAATAATTTAGTGACTGTATCAAATTCTCAGTCACGTAAAGTTTTAAAAATTGCCAATGTGACTAAGGTTTCTGAGGATAATAGTATACAAGAAGAAAATGAAGATAAAGAGTTAAAACAAACTAATAAGAACATAGTAAAAAAGACGACGTTAGTATCTTTAGTTCAGGAAACTAATAATGAATCTCCCTCAGCAGAAATAAAAACAGAGCCTGCTGCTGAAGTAAAACAACAAAAAATTGCTACAGAAAACAAAACTAAATTGAATCCTTTAAAAACAAAGATAATTCGCGTTTCAACTCCAGTTAAGCTAGTAACTTTGAAAATAATCAAAACTAAACCAAATAGTAATGAAGAGAATACGAATGAGAAGTCTGGTGCAAGGGAACCAGCTAAGAAAAAAGTAATGGCTTTCAAACGCAATTAAAATAAATAAGAGACAATGTAACTATAAGTTGAAGAACATTTATTTGATCAAAGAAAATGTATTTTACATTTAATTTGAAAGATCTATTATCAGTATTTAAATTATTTACGGCTTTAAAGAAGTAAGTACTGACAGATGTACTTTTTTTTACAGTTCCACTGTAAAATGTTATTTTAGATAACATTTTATTAAATTCTTGTTTTCTTTTCTTTAGTGGAACCGTAAAAAAAAAATACATCCTCCCTTCCTTCATCCTGCCTTTAGGTACAATATTTGATATAGGGTACTTACTTAATATCTGATATAATTAAACCCTGCAATGGCCTATAACTTAAATAGATAGGCTGTCAATATAAAACAGTTACATCTATTATAACATTTGTTCGGTTTTTAGGTTAAGAGTTTTTTCCCTTTTGAAATTGGGTATAGGAAGGTTTATTTTTCAAAACAGCAACCTGTATGTTGTTTTAGATATTTATTATATTTCTATTAGACTGGGAAATGGTATCTAGAAAAAGTTTTTAATATTGCAAAATTATTTTCAAATGTTGCTGGATTACAGACCAAATGTTGACACTGAGTTTGTCACATATTATCAGTTTGGATGCAACTAATGTTTAAATTCGTATAGTTTGACACTTGAATAATGTCCTCTGATTGTGTACAACCTGACACGTATTTGCATTCTTAAAGGCTTGAATCATATAGCACATTAAATATTGTATTTAATCGTATCTGTCAAAATATGGACATTCTATTAAAGAGGACATCAGCTTATAAATACAAACAAAATATGAATGAATATACGTTAATTATAACAGTTATGTATCATGTAGTCTACACCTAGCTCTAGATCATTTTTACTTCTTCCTATTCTTCATTTGTCTCTTTATAATATTCCTAAATGCTTGTAAAACTCTGTTATTCTTTCACAAATACTTCAAAGGACAGTCTCCTTTGTTTACCCTCATATTCGTAATAATCCCCTAGGACGGTCTTAGCTGATTAGCATCTAGGATATGGTGAATAAAATATATATATATAGAATGGAAGTTCTGACCGTCCCCCATTAACCATGTATGTAGAATAAGCTACACTTTCCCTAAGAGATCTAAGGTGGTGTAAGGTCGACTGGACTGTTAATCCTCTAATAATATATAATAGGCTGAGCACTATTAATCTTATGTATTTAGAGGTATCTCTTCTACTATTACTCCGAACAGATCACAAACTGCCATATTTGTAATATTTTGGACATAGAGGGGTTTGAGCAATTGAAGGAAACGTTCCACCACTCTCTGCCATACTTGGAGGATGTGACTAACTTCCACCTTCATACTCCTGTCTCTGTTCTACTTCCGCAACAGTGTTTTGTTGTAAAAAATATATGTGATGACCTGTACAATTTTAATTTATTGTTTAGATTATTATTTATTTTGTTGTGCTAATATTGATTATTATTTAAGAACAAAATGATTATTTTATTTTATTATTCTAAGATTGATTTGTTAGTTTTGATAAAACCAACACATGGTCATTGCTACTGGTGATGGGAGGCCTTCTTACTACCAGCACACAGTCTACCATCTACTCTAGTTTCCATAACAACTATTAAATAAAGTGACAGTGGAGGAAGAGTAGTTCTTTCTCTCATTTCCACCAATCAGTGCATCTTTCTTGCACCAGTATTTTCAGTTAGTTGCAACGTCTTTGTGTGTTTATAACTAAATGGTTATGATATTTTTGTTTGAACCTTAACTCAAAAATAGGAGCATGTTACTATTAGGAGTGTGTTAGATTAAATGGAAAGCTAGTTGTTCTTGGATTAAATGGTTCACTACTTCTATACAAAAATGTTGGATTTAATCTCTTAGCAATGTTTTAGATTTGCTTCCTGGCAAGAAATGTACCTGGATCACAGAGTCTGAAGTGTGAACATATTTCAGTCACATTAGCGATGCAAATATATGCAATAATTCTGTAAGCTATAAGCATTAAAAATTGTAAAATGAAAAGTTCTGTTATAGTAATTTAAACATGTCACATGCTGTATACAATGCATGGTTTAGTCTTGACAAAAAATTGCATTACCGTTAAGATGTTAAAAACAAGTAGAGGATGTCATTCGTAGTCTCAAAATTATAACTTATAAATAACTTTGAATATTTTCAGAAGAAATTGCTTTTTTAAATTAACTTAACTTACTTCACCTAACACATCATCAGTTTTTACCTTTCGCGCCAGTTCTCTGATTGAGTTACTTCTATTTAACTTGATGAATACCAATTAAGGAGTAGTGAGAGAAAGCATTCAAATAGGGAAATCTTTTACATCTATTCAATAATAAAAGACTCGAATTGCCTATTGAAATCTGCAGCTTCATCAAGCATTTCACTGCCAATGAATTGCTCCCAACTTTCAAAGAAGCTTATTTATTTCCTGATTGATGTGGTAATGAATTAGAAACTGCAGTTTACTTAAAAGTTTGTCTTGGATGATACAGTAGCGATCATTGACAGTGGATGCCCTTCCTGGTATCGATTGAGATGGCCCCAGGCAGCTGTATCCAAACTCATCAAATTTTAATTAGCTATATAGTCTTGGGTCTGGCAATATCAAGCTCACTTCATGTACTTTATTTCTGTTATATTTTTTAATTAATTTATAACGCCATCATGTACTGCATGTATTTTCATTGTTGCAATTGTAACTTAGTACGAAGGGACAAATCATTCAAATAGTAAAACTTATAATCCATAATAGAACTCCTATTTAAGTATTTTAACACATTTTTGTTGAATCAAATGTCTTACTGTTTTCAAATTATGAAATGCTAAGTAACCAAAAGACTGACTTTATCGATCAATTTAAAATAAGAAGTTCTATCTCGTATATTTATGCTTAATAACCATTCCTGTAGTTCTTTCATATAACTAACTAGTGAGGTGTCGTTTTAACTCTTTCTGGGAGCTTATTAAAATGCTTGGAGTAGTAGAATTAAATTTTGTTGTAAAATTATACTAACCTGCTTTGGAACTCTAACTTTTGGCACTTCTCAGCCTATGAACCTGTATGAAAATTCATTTCACAGAATATCACCACCGTAAATATAAAATAACTTTAACACTTTTTAAACAAATAAATATTTCAAAGGTAAAATATGTTGTCCTATAAGTTCACTACGTAAATTTTCACATCCCTTACACTCTGCATTTTCCCTCTCTCTTGGAACAAATTCCCATTCTAAGAATCAGGTTGATACATTAATTGTCGGCACTGGTGGCGCAGTGCTGTAACCCAGCTACATGGGAACAAAGTGTTTGGGAGATTGTAGGCGATAGGTTGGATGCTCAGTCCTCTTAATACCGACATGGTGTCCACTTGATGGTGTCTATCGGCGTGGACACTACTAGAGAAGTCTGGGTTGTCCATGTTGGGTGGTAATCATTGTGCGGATGTTGTGTGGGGGAGATAACTGAGTATCAGGCTTGTCAATTAGCTGAAAATCAGACCAGCACTACGTGGTTCAAATTCCACGTAAAGCTGTAGGTCCCTTAGTTGCCCTGGCTGTTGGGCTATTAATAAATTGCCCTTTCTGAGGAACAGTTGAACTCAGTTACTAACCAGACTACACTCATCCACACTTATATAATCATTCATATTCGCCTTAAAATACCAACAACGTTGTGTCGGACGTCTCATATGTAAGAATTGTAAGAATTATATCATAATAGTCATAAAGTACAGATAGACAAACTTAAATAATATTTGAAAATGTTAAAATTATATTGTTTTAGTTATTTAAAGAAACCTACATATATAAATCTCTGTAGTAAACTTGCAAATCATACAGAAACGGAATAAAATAGTGTTCTATCAATTTTATATATGAAAAATAATTGTTATCTAACAGTAACTACCCATAAAACTACAAATTTGCACTACATTTAGTGATGAAATATGCCTTGCATCACTTTGTTTTTTTCATATACCCACTTCAACTGCTCTTAATTGAAGATTTTTAGACATTTTAAATTGTTCACCATTAGGGCCACTTGGTTTTGCTGACTAAAACTTTACCAAACACACTCCATCTTATCCATAAATATTACTGTTATGAATGATATCTTCACTTTTCAGTGCCTTTGACTTGAGGAGTGGGGTGGTTTGGAAATTCCAAATATTTTGGGGTGGGGATTGTGGGAGGCTGAGGACTGTCTATCTCATCACGGGAAAATTGTTCGGACATTAGAAACAAACTTTAAACCACTGATAAGTACGCCCATCCAGGCTTGCAAATACCAGTTACTTGTCCCAAGACCCTAAACACCCTAAGCCAAGTCTCTAAATAATTTAGGCTTTAGGCTAATTACCTCTGAAATAGACAGACTGCCACCTCAATCAATCCACATTTAAATACTAATAGTTATTTTGAGTTCTGTTTTTACTAAAAGTTTTGTAATATAGGCATATCTTTTTTTATAATAATTATGGACTCAGTTTATTCGACGAGACTTCTTAGTTTTTAGAGTGTTTGGGGCTTCTTGTGATTTTCAAAATGCTTCACCACCTCAAAAATTTATGGGGTAGTTGAGATATATATTACAATTCTCCTTCGTCTTCTTTTGCAATATTCAGATTTTAATGATCCCACAGCTGCATTTTCAATCTTGAGATTTCTGCTTATGAAATGTCAATGGTAATTTTCAAGAGGACACAGAGAAAAATAAATAAAGGACGCTTTCTTTTGGCCGCAGTGAACGCTTCAGTGACAGTTTCTAATGTACATTTCTATAAAGCTGAAGTAACAATTAGTATTTTATCCTCAAGGATCTGGAGGAGATTAAAAGAGAGAATGAAAATGTTACTCGACACTCCGAGAGTCTATAACATGACATAAATAAATACAGATCTATGAGGAGTGAAAAGAGAAAGGGAAATATACTTTCTGTAACAGACGAAGGAGGTTGGCGCGGCTGCCGCTACGCAGCGCTGGTTTGCTTTCTCTGTAATGTTTATGGCAATTTTAAATGTTCCCTCTCACTCTAAGCTGCCACGCAAGAAGCTAAATCTAGCGGCAGCCGCGCCAAGATAGCAAAATTAAAAAAACTTAGACATTTTTAACTTTAGCTTTTCGCTTCTTATAGATGTGCGTTCATTGACTACACTCAGTAAACGTACTATATTGGACGCGATTTTTCTCGTTGAAGGGAACAATAAATTTCTGTTTGTTTAAGAGTCTGCAGAGGCTGTCAGCTATGTTGGTTTTAATCCCATAAGAACAATGCTATTTGCGTGTCCATATTTTTTCGTTGTTTGTTGACAAAAAGTTGTGTAAGAGGTGTCATTTTAAACGTTATCAAATTGCGCACTGGATTTGCTTTTGATATTTTAATACTTACGCCTAGTTTTCAAAAAAAGGTGAAAATGAAACATTTCACTAAATATTTTTCATCTCTTTTTCTATAAAACTCATTAGAAATACGCAAATAAATTCCAAGGAACAATTTCAATCTTGATCAAATGCAATTTGTTTGGAAGAATCTGTTTAAAAATAACTGTTTAGTTTGGATACGCGCGATCGCATGTGCGGTTCGAAAATAACAATGTTCTTGTGGGATTAAAACCAACATGGCCGACAGCATCTGCAGATCCTTGATGTTTTCCTTATGGGCTATGATGTAACCAGCTGGTCAGTGAACTGCAAGAAATGCATGTCAGTCTCGGTTTGATGGTCAAGGCCAGTCGTATATTGTTTACTAAAGTTGGCAACACTGCCAATATTTGTTGTTAATGATCGCGCATGAGAATCGTTTGTAATATGAGGTGGAGTCTAGTCTACTGAGAGTGGCCTTGTAGTCGCGGAAATGCGGGAGACCCACTTTCAGTCTTCGCGGAAGCGCGAGCAGTCATGTTCAAAGCCGAGTCTGTCACGCAAGGAGTGAAGCGAGGAGTTTTGATAAGGTAACCATTGAGCGATGTGGTTGATAAAGTAAGCTAGAAACAGATTTAGGACTATTGATTGTAACGACCTTCGTATTGGCTGGTCAGAGCCGGAGTTCTGATTACAGTTTCATGGACTAGATCTTCCGCAAACCAATGGTTACCTTGACTATTTTTGTATCTTATTTTTTCGTTGTGTACATATAAATATTATGTGACTTAGTTTTTGGACACATAATTCCATCTTTTTATTCCTTGTCGAAAAAAAAACTAAATCACTATATTCCAGCAATAGTGTGCATGATAATGAATGAACATATATACAATAATTTACTGGAAACCTTATATTCAAAGCAATAAATAGAATATTTACGACAGTTGAATTTACTTGTATACCTTCGGTATTTTAAAAATGTCGCCTATGAAGTTCTTTTCAATTTGGACTTTTTAGTTTTCGTGTGATCTTACGAACAGTTCACCACAACCCAAGACTATAGGATTATCACCGACTCTCGAGAATTCACAACTACCTTCTAAAGTGGCTCACCTCTTTTTCGATGAGAAGCCCTGCCAAATCCTCAATTATCATCCTACAACCATCCTTGACGAAAAGTCCACGACAGTCCTTGGCTAGAGGTGCTCGACCAACCTCGTCGAGGAACCCTCCCAATCCTCATAATCCATTCCAAGTGGTCCATTCCTTTCTTGTTGAAGACCCACCACACTCCTCAATGATCAACTTACAACCATCCTTGACGAAGAGTCCTCATACAACCTCCTTGGCTAGAGGTAATCCACTAACCTCGTCGAGGAACCCTCCCACTCTTCGACAATCCACAACTTCCCTCTAAAGTGGTCCACTCCTTTCTTGTTAAAGCCCCACCACATTCCTCAGTTATCAACCTACAACCATCCTTGACGAAAAGTCCATGACAGTCCTTGGCTAGAGGTACACCACTAACCTCGTCGAGGAACCCTCCCACTCCTCATACTCCCCTCTAAGTGGTCCATTCCTTTCTTGTTGAAGCCCCACCACATTTCTCAATTATCAACCTACAACCATCCTTGATGAAAAGTCCATGACAGTCCTTGGCTAGAGGTACACCACTAACCTCCTTTTGTGGCCTTTTGTGTCAGTTATCAGTTGATATTTAACATCACAGTTCTCTGAATAACCACACACCAAACAGCACTTTAAGTGCCCTACTAGAAACTTAAGATTATATCCATTAAATAAGGCCCAGGGAGAATCCGAATGAAGGGGGCTACTTTCAAATACGACGGTTGTCTGTTCCATTTGACCCACCCTCACACCCATACACGTACGGTGGTATTGACCCACCCACCCACCCAAACACGTACAGTGAAATTGAGGAACTATCCCACGCCTCGAAAATGCACAACTTTCCTCTAAAGCAACGTACTTCCTTTTTCGATAAGCAACACATGTCCAACCTCAATGAGAAACCCATCAAATTTTTCGATGAGCAGTCCAATATACCTCCCGTTAAAGAGCCGACTAAAGAAACGTTTCGAATAGTTGTTCGTTTTTTGCCCACGCACCACTCTACTACTAGTGCTAGTTGAAAGAGACCTAAAGTCTCTTGTTAATAACCAATGTGCTCTTGTGCTAAACTCAATGTTAATAACCACCCACGACTATTAAGTAGTCGTTAACAAACGAAACTCAAGTTAGGGAGTTTGTTAAATGTTGTAGGTTCCTTGAAATGAGTCAGCAATTGTGATTTCCAAACCTCCGATTAGTTCGCGATGCCCTGAGGTGGAGTCGCTAGCCTTGCTAGGACTGGTATTTTATGTTTGGGCTGTTAGGAATGAATCAGGAATTTAGCTTTTATTGCAACCCGTTCCATTAGAGAAAGTGGCATCATTCAAGGCCATCAATTTCGTAACAATTGATAAGTCTAAAATAGTAACAATACAATTAAATATCATACAACACAATTTATTGCATTTTAAGTAATATAAGTAATAATAAGTACAAAACGCATAAATATACTATAATATAAGTACAAAATGAACAAATATATGACAATATAAGTACAAAATATACAATATAAGTACAAAATGTACAAATATACTATAATACAAGTACAAAATGAACAAATATAAGGCAATATAAGTACAAAATGCTCAAATACACTACTGTAAAATACAGGTACAAAATTATAAATCTATATTTATAAAAGAGGATGTTTGTATATATATATATATATGTTTGAAGTTTATGCGCTACCAAACTATCCAACCGATCGCCATGAAACTTTAGGATGTTGTCCTGTATACTCCCGAGATGGTTTCTGTGAAGTTTGATGCAGATCCGTCCACAGGGTCCCGCCCCACGGGCTCCTAAAGATCCCATGTTATTCAAATGGAGAATCTGAATTGTTTACAAAAAACATATGACTGTAGTTTCACATACCATAAGCAGATTGAAGTTCTCACAACAACAGACCTGTATATGTTTTGATTTATTGTAGTTCTACATTTCACCTTGAGAGTGTAGCACACACTACTTTTACTTGATCAGGTGATCTGTATTTGGTGTTAACCTTTTTCCTCGGTAATTAAAACATGTGGTGAAACGTAAAAATAAAAAATAAATAATTATTTGTTTTGCAGTTTACTTTTTATGACATGCCTCCTAAAAAATCTAATATTGGTAGAATAAGCAAAAATGCTCGAATTCTTTCAGCTATTAGGTTCTAAATCAAACTCAATATTATGACCGGCGAAGCGGGCGGGTACAGCTAGTATACTATAATATAAGTATAAAATGCACAAATACTATGGTGATTGATTTTGACAAACCACGTTTTCTATTGTTTTGTGAATCCCTCTGAGGAAGGAAAACATTGTTGTTGAAATCGACCACCATAGTATTATATGTGCATTTAGTACTTGAAATCTCGTATATTTGTGCATTGTGTACTTGTATTGTAGTATGTTCGTACATTTTGTACTTATATTTAATATATTTATTGTATTGTTTGTTTCTTGTCATGTCAATTTTTTTGTTTCGTTTTGTTTTTGATAGTATTGTATATATCTATGTTAGAAATAGTTTAATTTGTAGAAACGTTTAATAAACATTTATTTAGTTATAAACATGGGTAAAATCACACTTTTAAAGTAGTAGTAAACTATTACTAAGTGTACACAAAGTCCAACTATTCTGCTTTTGAGCTCTATATACCAAATATATTTTTATTTTTGAATGAAGGACCCCCTGAACAGACTTTATCAGTCTTAGGGGCCCTATTATTATTCTCTCTTATGTAAATTATAAACAGTAAATGTTTAGTTATTTTGGTCAGCCTGGATAGGTATAAGAAAAAAAAAAAAATGTTTAACTGTGTATTTATTTGTTTGGTTTTTTAATATACATACTATTATTGTTGGATAGGTATACAAAAAAAAATGTACAACTGTGTTTATTTATTACTGTTTGTTTATTTATTACTATACATACTATTTTGTTATTTATTTATTACTATACATACTATTTTGTTATAAGTTTAATACATCAGTTAAATGTTATTTGAATGTAACAATAATCCCTATAATTGAGAGAAAAATAAAGAATTTATTATTATTATTATTATTATTATATTTGTGTTGTATGACGTTCACTTATACTGTATCGTATCTGTACCAGACGTATTAAGCTAACTAAGAAACTATTTTTAAATATTTACAAAGAATGAAAATATATTAATTCCTCATTAATGTCACTGATATCTGAATGTATGTTTTTCAGAAAGAACATCTCAAGACAGTGAAGGAGGCAAATCTGCTTGGGTACTTTCAAAACAGTTTTGACATCAATTTACTCGCATAATTTACCACTATAGTATATTTTGAACATTAGTTTAAACAATAATTTTTGTTGTTGTTATTTTTGAAAGTGTTAATAAATTATTTAAGAGGGAAAATGCTGATTTGGTTTACATTAAGCATTTAGGTTGTTAAATCAAATCACACCGTTGTTTTCCTCGTTTAATTGTACATAAGTAAATATACATTTTAAAATGTTAATACAAGTTTTAATAATTCTTATTCTAGTTTGAGCAAACAAATTACCGGAATATTAACTATGCATCAACTTTACACTTTTATTACTATAAAACACGTTAGTTTATAGCATTCATATTTTAATACGTGGTTGACGAGAACATATTCAAAAGGTTAGTGAATTTTAGAATGTTTAAGAAGAAAAATTCTTATCGATTTCCTGAAACAACTTAGCCTTGGCTTTTAGAGGTCGTAAAATTAATTACTTGGCCACGTTGTAATCATTATGAAAAGTATAGTTACGACTCATACGCGTAAGTAAGTTCAGTGATTTCAAATCGATTTAAATCAATTTTAAAGCACTTTAAATTAATCAAGTTAAATTGATTTCATTCGAGTTAATTAAAACCACTTTATTTACTTATGCATATGAAAGTTATGTAACTGTATATTCCACAAGGATTACAATGGGAACAAGTAACTAATTTTACGACCTCTATATTTAATCAATGCGATACAGTATTTTTTAGTAATAAAAGTGTAAAGTTGATGAACAGTGAGAAATATTTTTAATTCCTGTACTTTTTTATACTTTTTTAATTACAACTAGGATAACAATTATTAAGACTTACAATATAATTCAGATATGTATATTTCATGGTGTAGGCCTACTATTAAACAAAGAAAAAAATTGTGTGATTGGATTTTACGTAGGCCTCTTAGTTACCTAGTAAAAAACCTTCAAACTCGGGTGCACATAATTTCTGCACCGACAGTATGTTTACCTATCAATTAACTACAATTAAATGCCAATTATTTGCATAAAAAAATAGGCACGCTGCCAAAGGTTTCGTACAAACTACTACGTAAAAAACGTAACACTCTGACCTATTAATAAGTTTCATTGAAGTATTAATTGGTGAGATATGTGTTTTAATTAACTGTAGTAAAGCTAACTATAATATCTTAAGGGGGAGAGGGTTGTCGATAGTTGTCATCTTTAAAATTTTGTTTGGTCTTTTCATAGCTTTTTTATAATTTTATTATTGCTCGTTATTTATTTATTATTTGCTTGCTAACAGTAATAATACGATTTTTGTTTGATAATTTTTTTAAAATTCAAGATTACAGTAGGTAAACTATTGTATTACTGTCCCAAAAATTAAACTTTTGCATCCTTGAATGTAATTGGGTTATAATATGTATCGGAGCTTGTAAATAAACAAATATAAGAAATATCCACCCTCAATTTACCACTTAATAAATTGACTTTTTAACATTGGTTTTATGTAAAATATAAAATGAAATCTACGTAACAAGTTCATTGTTATGCTATTTTAAACACGTATTCCACTATACTAATACTAAAAATTGGACCTACAATAATATTATAGACGAAGATTAATTTTAAAGTTGGGGTGTTCTATAAATTTACCTTATTAAAAGAAAGTATCAAAATAATAAGTTTTTAATTTTTCATATATCAGACATGGCAAGTAGCTTACACCAATCGCGGATTTTACTCATGTATGTAACATTTATATTGCAATAACTGACTGAATCTTTATGAGAATATTTTGGTTTTCAATACCGAAAAAAACTCTCCTGAAAAAAGCATAACATTAGTTTACAGCCCAACAGAATTTTAGAACGTGTGCAATTCTGGGATCTACTAAAATAAATGCAACGTCACATGTTTTTAGTTGCGAGGACATCTGTTATTTTTTGTTTACGAAAATTTAACCTAGTAAAACGTTTTTTTACCCGACCTTTTAATGATTAATTAATTATTAACTAAATATTTAACGTGTTGTATTTTGTACAGTAAAGCTGCAAATTCCAAAATTTGCATTTCGATTTGCGGGGAAGCTAGATTTTGTTTGTTTAGTTTTTTGTGGTTAACTTTTTTACAGAAAACATTCTATGTAATAAGAATAGCATCAACAATCAATCAACACTAAACTAAAGAAAAGAACATAACATTATTGTTCTGCTACTTTTATAGTAGTCTTCAATTCACTTTGTAATGTCAGCGTAAACACATACCTAGGCCGAAAGCCGAGTTGTCACGAGCGCTGGACCAATCGGCACTACCGAGGCCGAACGTCAAGGTAAACACATGGCGCGACTGGTCTGTTTGACACGTGAAGCGTGCGGTGGTGTTCCCTAATTGGTAATAGCCAATTATGATCAACGTCTTCCTGAAATAGAGTTTAGGAAATATCTATCAGCCCAAACACGTGCCTCCTTAGTCACTTCTCAAGGACATCTCCATTCTAAATTATTTTGCAAATACTTTAATGTGCGCCTTCCATTGTACGAGCTTTAAACCAGGAGCAAAAAAGGCTAGTTTTTGGCCGTGTCTTTAACCTCGATATAAACTTTCATTAAAGGCTTGGTTTTACACCTTAGTGTTTTTATGTGTATTACAAAAAGTACGATACGTCTCCAATACTTCAGGGTTTTCTTTTAAAAGTACACTCATCCGATTTAGTTGTGTTGAACACCAAAATTTAGCTTATTTAATTTTAAGTAATTTCATATAACTTACATATTTTTTGTAGGCTTTAACAATTTTTTATAGCAGGTAGAATACAAAAAAAAAAACGCCAAATATTAGCACTTTTGGAGTAAAGCTTAACTTTAAAAATTTCTAAAAAAAAAAAGTACTAAAGATAAATTGGTGAAACTTTAACCATAAGTGAAGAAGGTTGTTTTTTTGTAGTCTGTCCAAATTCTAAAATTTTTGCGTTTTTACTAAATGTTCTGTTGTAATTTTTGTAAACTCTTGCAATCTTAATAATGGCTGATCATACAAACGTCCAAAACGCTTCAAAAATACCGGATTGAAAAATAAAGTAAGTTAATATAACGGTAAGTGCGATAAAAAAATCTCGTGATTTTCTATCACATGATAATTAAACATACATCAATATACTACTAGTTTCAACTGAGCATTTCGGCGTTGCCCAATCGTGCGCCTGGAAGTATTTAAACAGTGCACGAAAGGTTTATTACTGTGGAAGTATTGAACAGTTAATCAACCAAGTTCTCTATCTAAATTATACTGTATAATCACCTTTTGTCATAATCACCTTTAATATAACGACAAGTTTACAAATGTTATAACTCTAAAAAGATTGTCAAGTTAAAAAATAACTTATTTACAATTATGTAAATTTCACATGTAACAAACTGAGTGTAACGTGAAAATGAGAGCCACCCATTATATTGGCGATTTGCAGGATATACTTATCACATTTCTAGTAACTGCGAGTGATTAATCAGCCTTTAGCTGTAACATGTATACCTGTCATTCATAGATAATAAGTCCCCTAATACGGGGTGGAAGTCCAGCTCCATGAAGTGGCAACATCGCGTCCGGTGGCCCGACCGATTGCGCGTGTTACTGCACATGGATGTCTGTTGATTATCATGTACTATAAAATCGCAAAGATTTGTTTAACGAACTTACAATTTTATCATCTTACTTTATTTTTCAATCTGGTATTTTTTAACCATTTTAGAAGTTTGTATGATCAGCCATTTTTAAGTTTTGCAAGGGTTTACAAAAATTACAACAGACAACTTCGTAAAAGAGTAAAAATTATATAATTTGGACAGACTATAAAAAACAACTTTCCTCACATGTGATTTAAAGGTTCACTAACTTCTCTTTAGTACTTTTTGTTTTAGAAATTTTTTAAGTTGAGCTTTGTGCTAAAATTTCGTGTTTTTGTTATTCTACCTGCTATAAAACATTCTTAAAGTTAAAAAAAGCATGTAAGTTATATGAAATTGCGTAGAATTAAATAAGCTAAATGTTGGTGTACTACACAACGGAATCGGATAGGTATTTATTTTGTAGCAGTAGTTCAAACTCGAGTACATTGCCTTTTGAATCCGACAGTGTCAGTGAGTAATGTTGAACTCGTATAAGAGTGACATTGAGGTGGCCGTTTCCCTTCACGAAAAACGGCCCAAAACATGGGTTTCTATTTCAATGATTCGGTCCTTATTATTGATCGTATCGCTACACTTGAAGTGTCATTGGGAAGGGGAAGAGCTGTTCTAGTGGATCATAATCTGCTTTTTTTTAAGAAAATTATGTAACTTTTTTAGTATTTGGTCAGTGAAATATGCAAGACTTCAGATGTCATTATTGACTACTTAAAATTAAAAAAACTCAAAAAGCAACTTATGATGCACTAGATTGGACCTTCAGTAAACAAATAGCACTCACTTTACTTCATTCCAATAATAAACACAAACCGTATATTTCAAATAGAAAAGCATGTTTTAGCCCGCGGACGGCTGATTCGTGCGAACCAAGTGGCCATGCTAAGAACTGTTTGCTCGAACTTACTATTCTCACAACATATTTAGACATATATATGTTAAAAAAACCACCCTAAAAACATAATTGTATATTAGAAAACGGAATCTATTTATAACCAAACCACCTTCCACTGTTTTGGGCACTGGTAATGGCTTACTTCTCGTTCTGCTGACCAACATGTCAATCACGTAGGGCCTATTACTACATATTTCATTCCACTTCATTTTTCAATTTGTATTCTGAGGCTAGTTAATTTAACAAATTTAAAATAAATATAACTAGCTCAGTTCCAAAGGATTCAGAATACATACCTTTATGCCCACCTGATTATTTAACCTAACCATTAAATGTCCATTAAGCGCTAATTTAATGGGGAAAAAATCAAAATTATATTTTTTGTTGCTGATTTATTTTATTGTTCTGTACAGGAAAATAAAAGATATGATAAAATTTTGAGACTTTTATTAGTTTACTTTACCTCTTTTTTATATATGAATATGTAAATAAGCAAACTTTTACATGAAAGTAAGCCTCAGGCATAGAGCACTTATACAGTACTAATCAATACAAAATATTATTACTATTAATAAAATATGTGTAATTGAGTACATTTACTTGTACATAAACTGGTAAAGACAGAGCATGCACATAACACATATAATAAAAAATAAGTAAATACATATAGCACTTGAATACGATGTATTTAGTACCTTCCACAAAATCAAATTATTCATATTGACACTTAAAACTAATAAATTACTAACGTGTGTTAAACTAAAGTAATGATAAAAATAACTAAATATACAGTTTCAAAGCTGTGAGGCTGAGGACAATGGCAACCGGTCGGCTTGACAGTGGCTGCGCGTATATGCGCTTGTGGCGTTAGGCGGCTGCGGAAATGTACACTGCCAAACAAAAACCAGTCTCGTAGTCACTGATAGGCCAACAAAGGGTCGAGAATCGCGCGATGTGCCTCCGCCCATAACAAAAACGCACTACCGGATTAAAATAGAAACATTATTATGAAAATATTATTTTTGTAATTATTACGCGTATATGCACTTGCGGCATGATAAGGGCTAAATTCCAACAGTATGTTATACGGTATTACTTTTTGTAGTTTGTAGAGTAAATTTTGTAAAAATAAAAACAACAAAATTAAAACCCACACTTAAGATCAGTATTTTAAAAAATGAGCAGAATCGTTGTGAGTAATGAATCTGTAATATATTGAAGAATTTAACGTAATTGCAGTGGAAAAATAATACTTGTCGCGAACTATACTATTATCAAACTGGGAGTGCGGCTGGACGTCAGGTAGGTAGGTTCACTCACACACACGCAGCGGATTAGGACCGACCGACCCTCCAGGGACGGCCGTAGAACGTTTGGCACACATTTTTGGCCGATTTGGAATGGCACTTTTGGCACAGTCATTAGAGGGGATTAAGAAGGGTCAACCTGTAAGTTTCAGAAAGGCACGTTTGGCACACACCGCCCGGCCAGGTAGTAGCAGCCAGGTGGCCAGAATGCGGGAAAATGGGAACTTTTTTGCCCCCGCAAATTTCCTGCTGTGGTGCTTATTGAAGTAAGCAACTAACCTAACCTAACCTAACCTAACCTAACCTGCGGTAGATCACAGCTGCTACCCAGGTAGATCACGGATGCTACCCGAGTAGATCACGGCTGCTACCCAAGTAGATCACGGATGCTACCCGAGTAGATCACGGCTGCTACCCAAGTAGATCACGGATGCTACCCGAGTAGATCACGGATGCTACCCGAGTAGATCACAGCTGCTACCCAGGTAGATCACGGATGCTACCCGAGTAGATCACGGCTGCTACCCAAGTAGATCACGGCTGCTACCCAAGTAGATCACGGATGCTACCCGAGTAGATCACAGCTGCTACCCAGGTAGATCACGGATGCTACCCGAGTAGATCACGGCTGCTACCCAAGTAGATCACGGATGCTACCCAATTGGAACACGGATGCTACCCAAATAGATCATGATCTAACCTAACCTAACCTAACCTAGTAAGGTTTAAATTTAAAAATTTGTTATATCACGGGCAAATGACTGCCACGCAGAGTTGACGGGAATAATAAAATTCCCGTTTTCCCTCGTTCGATGGCGTCTACCTGGTCGAGCGACTGTGCCAAACATGCCTTTTCCAAGCAGGCGAGTTGACCCTACTTATTCCGCTCTAATGATTGTGCCAAAACTGCCATGGGCAGAAGGTCCAAAAATGTGTGCCAAACGTCCGATCCCCCCAGGGACCGGCCGAACTTCCGCTCGATTAGTCACTTAGTCGACCTTTCCAATCAATCAATATTTTTTTAACTTTGCCATTTTATCTCAAAATGGTTAATAAATATAAAATTTACTCAAAATTACAAGGAAAATGATATCATACATAGCCAGATTTCTTCCAAAATAAGGACTCACGGTGGTTGCCGTTTTGCATATCCCCAACGTAGCCGAGTCTATATTGATGTCAGTACACGCTGGTTAATCTATATAGACTCGGTGATATTATAATTAATGTTAATTTGGAATATTTATATTTTATTGAGTTATTTTGAATAGTAAGTTTTTCATAAAATGATCAACCTTGTAATAAAACCTACATTAACAATTAAATACTGTTCATTAATTCTTCGCAATCCATATTGCCTGCTCTTGAAGTTTTATAAATTATAAACAGAACAATATTTGAATTAATGATGTTTGAACACAATAAAACTGTTATAAGTACATTGTTGTTGAATAATTTAAATAATCCAAATGTTTTGATAGATTTAAATGTATTTGTTTTCTTGGTACAGTTAATATTTTGCATATATTAGTTTTTTAACACTAAAGGTAAGCTTCACATCTTGGATTATGTATAATAAGTACCAAATAGCTATGCAGTACTGGATCATTGTAATAGTTAATTTTTAATCACTATATTCACTTCTGCAATATTGTTGCTGCAACTAATACTATTAACTACCTTTTCTGTTAAAATGTATTTACATTTTCGTGGCCTACGTAAGTACAGAGGCAAGAACGAACCGCATAATTTGTACAAGAACGATACGCCGGGGCGTACTCGTCTCTCTTCACCCACCCGGAAATAGAGTTCTGGCCTGCGTCGGTAAGAAGGGACCCCAACTAAATGCATTATCGACATTTCAGCGGTGACTTGGCGGTTTGGGAAACAGCCATCTTAAAGACTGTAAGAGTCGTTCAATACAAATGGGAGGGGGGAGTTGTCTACATGGAAAGTGCAGAGTTATTCAAAGTTTGGTCTGACACTCGACAGGTAAAAGTTAGAGAAACGGATTATTGATTACAAAAGACAACATTAACACAATTTTAAAAAATACGTCCCTAATCATCATAATTTGTTGAAAAAGATTAGGTATCTAACAAAATATAAAAAAAATATTTAATATAACAAACATTTTAAAATCCTAAATATGACCTTTTTCACAGAACAGTTGGAGTAAATGGCAGAGAAATACTCGTTTCCAAGTCGGAGTATTTCCTATTTCATTGTTGTAGAATATGAGTGATAAAATTTAAATGTATAAACAAAAAAAGTAAATAAACAATTTTAAATTACATCTTCATTGTCACAGTCATTCTTACATTCTTACATGTTTATGCTATGCTAGTTATAGTGCATTTATTATAATTTTGGATATTTTCCTTTAATTCACTCCCACTAAAACATTACATAACCTAAACAAACATAACCTATTCAAGCCTAATATAACCAAACCTAACATAACCTAGCCATACCTATCATAACATAACCAAAAAAACTTGGTAAGTACTGTAGTGGAAAAAGTACTGAATTAAGAGTCTGCAGAGGCTGTCGGCCATGTTGGTTTTAATCTCATAAGAACAATGTTATTTGTGAATCCATATTTCTTCGTTATTTATTGACCAGTGCAGTGCGGAGTGGTTTCAAACGTTATCATATTGCGTGTTGGGTTTGGTTTCATATTTCGAATACATACACCTAGTTTGGAACAATAGGTGAAAATAAAAGCTTAAAACTAAATATTTTTTATAATTTTTCTATAAACCTAATTATAAATTCGCAAAGCAATTCCAACGCGCAATTTCATTTTGGATCAAATGCAATTTGTTTTAAAAAATCCGTTTTAAAATAACTGTTTGGTTTGGATACGCGTGATCGTATGACCGGCTCGCAAATAACATTGTTCTTGTGGGATTAAAACCAACATGGCCGACAATTTCCGACAGATTCTGCAGACTCTTAACGGAAGAGGAACATAATGTTTCTTCATTTCCGTTGTCTGCCCGGTTCTTCCAGGATGTTAACCACTTGCACGCAACAATCTCTGCATGCCTTCCCCTATTGCAACCAGGAGTTAACTTGGGCAAGGGCAAAGATCAGTCCATTCTTGGTCGTGTCCAGGTTCTGTAAACGTCTTAAAGACGACGATGATTGCTCCATTATTTTTTCTCAGTCATAATTGCGACGTTGATGTATATATACTTTCTTCGACTACCTTTATAGAAGTGTAACCGGTTGTCATGTTTAGATCCTAGTTAGTAGGCCTATTAAAACCATACTAGAGGACAGCCCAAGTATGGTTTGCCAATAATATTTTAACCGAACGGCTGCATGTATTCAGGAAAGATAAAATCATATCGGATGCGTTATTTGACATAAACAAAGATATCAACAGTAGTATTTCAAATGGCGAACGTTCCATGTTATTATTTTTAAATTTAAAAAAAGCATTTGACTCCGTGGACAGGGATGGGTTGTTATCAAAACTTGAATGCATTTGGGTTCGTGGTACTGATTTGCAGTGGTTCCAAAGCTATCTAACTAGTAGACTGCAGTGTGTTTATATCTGTGGAACTAGCAGTGATCCACTTCCTGTAGAATATGGTGTGATTCAGGGCAGTACGATGGACCCACTCTTGTTTTTAATTTATATCAATAATATTTCAAAGATTCAATTTCGTGGTAAACTATTTTTATTTGCAGACGATGCGTCTAAGCAAATAGTTTAGATTCAAGGGACCTCTTTTTAAAAAATTGGTTCGACCACAACTAAAACGTTAAACATAACTAAAACAAAATGTATGCCAATTTCCTTAAGAAACGTAACAGTTTATAACCTAGAAAACCTCAAATTACACAGTAGTGGTAATTACGTTGACACTTACTGTGATTGTGCAGTGATTGGAGAAGTTGCATATTTCAAATACTTGGGTGTTGTTATTGATTTTAGAATGTCATTGGCCAATCATGTAGATCTTCTAGTTTAAAACACTTCGTAAATATTTTTTTGCATTCAGATAGCTAAGTGAATTTTTAGAAAAAAAGCAAATAAAATTTGCCTATTACGGTTTCATTCAGTCTCTTCTTACATTTGGTAATATTGCTTGGAAAGGGGCGAGTAAGTCCGTTCTCCATTATTACTTTATTTATTTTATAACCTTTATTCATTGCACAAAAGAAAATTCTTAAAATTAGCTACAAGAAAAACTCTCGTTTTCCAACAGATTCCTTATTTAAAGAATCTGCTCTTCTCGCCGTTCGTCAGTTGTGCATAAAAACACTTCTATCTTACATATTCTTGCATCGTAATTTAGTCTTCAAATACGTATCTCACAACTATAATACGCGCTACGCCCACAACACGGGAATAACTTCTCTGCAATTATATATATATATATATATATATATAACTTTCTTCGACTAACTCATATTACATATCTAACATTTTATACAGAAATTTTTGCAAGTATTTTCATGATTCAGATTTGTTTGCATCACCTTCTCTAATGGTTTTTAAAAAACGAGCTAAGAGTTGGATTATGCGGTTGGGAATATCACAGTCTGTGGCATTCACACGGTAGAATATCGACGGACCTAACCAATAACCTAACTGACTCAACAAATCTTCCCCTTGCCTTCACCAGTCACGTGGTGCTTGAACAAATCATTCTAATTATTTCAAATTATGTACAGTACTTATATTTATTTTTTATTATTTATCATTGCTATCCGATACAACACCCAGATTTGCTTTTTGATCAATGTAGAGGTTACATCTCTAATTATTGTTTTGTTGTAATGTTATCGATGAATCATATCATATAGGAGATCGATACTTCTTGTGACACCCTTAACTTATTTATTTATTTATATTTTTTTTATTACCTCCAACATAATTTGACATATAATCGACAGTTTAATTTTGTCAACACGAGTTCATCACACATATTTTTATTTTTTGTTTATTTTCTTTACTTCTCTAATTATTTTTTTTAACCTTTTCTGTTTTATTTCTATCGAAATTCTATTTATATTTGTAATTACTATTTATTTTAATTACATGACAATTTTTTTCTATGCTTGTTTTTCCTGCTGATTATTAAATTCATATCATTTTGGTTGACTTGTAAAACTCAGGCCTATGCACAGGCGTCATGCCCGTGTAGCCTATATCCTTAATTATAGCACTAATTTATATATATATATATCTACTTTGTTGTAAACACTAATTATTAGTTTTATTTTTTTATGTTTTTATTGGTTTGTTTTTTCTCAAATTGTAATTCAGTCCATAATGTATTGAATATGGTATTGTAATGTATTGTACTTCATTTCAAGTTTTATTTTATGCGGGAAATAAATATAATTTTTCATTTCATTTCACCCCTGCACGCTTTGCGCGCCAACCCTGTCACTCGCTGTGCTCGTTAGACCTCAGCCTGTGACTTTTGACTACAAATATTAGTTAACTATATATAGTAAAATCACAATATTAAACTTATTTACAGTACTCACACTACTTGCGTTGCTACCTATTTAGTAATATAAATACCCAATGATACTACTTAGCCTGCTTAAAACATGTTCATTTCATTTGTTTTTTTTTTTAACAGATGACGATCGATGAAATAAACAAAATAAATACATTAGATTACCAATGAAACCTTCAAGTCCAGTAGAGCGGAGCCCTACAATCAAATAAGAGATCTAACGTCCTCAATATATCAAACACCATTGTTTAAATTCCAATAGCTGTTAAAACTTATTTGTAAATTATTATTTACATTTGATCAGCTGTTATTTTTCGATTCATTGTTATCCTTATGGACGAAAAACGTAGTTTGGGGCTTCCCAAACCCTACAGATTGAAAATATTGAAGAATTAAGAATGAACAAATACCTTACTACACAACTACGAACAGAAGAAAATTGTCTGACACATTGACTGTTTAAATCGGTCAATAAATAAAGGAGAAGTTGCGTTGACAAAAAAGGTTTCACGTATTACATAATCCTACAAATATTCAGAAAAAAGTCATGATGTAACATTTTTTTCAAATTAAGTTCACTTTTTTTTTTCATTTGGTTTCATCAAGAGAGACATAGTGATAAAAACAACTGCTAATAAATAAAAGAAGTTTCTTTGAGCTTTACCCCCCACCCTCCATTCCCTACCAATCGTAATAGTTCATTAATTATCACACAATTAACAATAACATATATCCAGCCGAATTATATATCAATTTATGATTGCTAAACGTCAATCAGCGCGTGTTTTCACACTCAAGTTGTCGGAAGCTGAGTCGTCCAAGGAGAAGAGAAGTCGAACGCCTTGAGGTACAGTCTCTGATCAAGGAGGGAATCTGATCAAGTCTCAAAAAAGTATTACACTAATTAATTTAGAGTAGAAGGCTGAAGTAGATACTTCTTTCTAAAATTACCTATTAACATTCCTCTACTACTGAGTAACAAATGAACAACTGATCACTTTCAAAAATCGTTAGGCTCTAATCTTTAGCTAATGAAATTGGGCTTTAACCAACTACGCTACCGATCTATTATTGTTTAAATCTTATCTATGGCGTTATAGATACCTACAGGAATGTTAGATTTTATTTTTAATGTGTTTTTACGTTGTAGTCTGCTGTAAAGGTAGATTTCATTTTGAATATTTTTTCGTTGTAGTCTATTGTTATGGTAGATTTCATTTTCTACGTTTTTCGTTTTAGTCTGCTGTAATGATAAGATTTAACTTTTAAAGTTTTTACGTTGTAGTGTCCTGTAATGGCAGATTTCATTTTCTGTGTTTTTACGTTATAGTTTGCTGTATTAGTAGATTTCATTTTAAATGTTTTTACGTTGTAGTGTGCTGTATTGGTAGATTTTATTTTCTACGTGTTTACGTTGTAGTCTGCTGTAATATTAGATTTCATTTTAATGTTTTAACGTTGTAGTGTGCTGTAATGGTAGAATTCGTTTTCAATGTTTTTCCGTTGTAGTGTGCTGTAATGATAGATTTTTACGTTTTTACGTTTTAGTCTGCTGTAATATTATATTTCATTTTTAACGTTTTGACGTTGTAGTCTGCTGTGATGATAAATTTCATTTTCTACGTTTCTACGTTTTAGTCTGCTAGAATAGTAGATTTATTTTTCTACGTTTTAACGTTGTATTCTGCTGTAATTGTAGATTACATTTTCTACGTTATGAAGTTATAGTCTGCTGTAATAGTAGATTTCATTTTAATGTTTTTACGTTGTAGTGTGCTGTAATGGTAGAATTCGTTTTCGATGTTTTTCCGTTGTAGTGTGCTGTAATGATAGATTTTTACGTTTTTACGTTTTGGTCTGCTGTAATATTATATTTCTTTTTCAATGTTTTTACGTTGTAGTTTACTGTAATGGTAGATATCATTTTTAACGTTTTGACGTTGTAGTCTGCTGTGATGATAAATTTCTTTTTCTACGTTTCTACGTTTTAGTCTGCTAGAATAGTAGATTTCTTTTTCTAGGTTTAAAGTTGTATTCTGCTGTAATTGTAGATTACATTTTCTACGTTATGAAATTATAGTCTGCTGTAATAGTAGATATCATTTTCAACGTGTTTACGTTGAAGTCAGCTGTAATTGTAGATTTCATTTTCTACGTTTTAACGTTGTAGTCTGCTGTAATTGTAGATTTCATTTTCTACGTTTTAACGTTATAGTCTGCTGTAATGATAGGTTTAATTTTTAAAGTTTTTTACTTTGTAGTGTCCTGTAATGGTAGATTTCATTTTCTGTAATTTTACGTTATAGTTTGCTGTATTAGTAGATTTCATTTTCAATGTTTTTACGTTGTAGTGTGCTGTAATAGTAGATTTAATTTTCTACGTTTTTAGTTTGTAGTCTAATGTAATGGCAGATTTAATTTTTTTCCATTGTAGTGTGCTGTAATGGTAGATTTTATTTTCTACGTGTTTACGTTTTAGTCTGCTGTAATAGTAGATTTCATTTTCAATGTTTTTACGTTGTAGTGTGCTGCAATGGTAGAATTCGTTTTCAATGTTTTTCCGTTGTAGTGTGCTGTAATGGTAGATTCTACGTTTTTACGTTTTGGTCTGCTATAATATTATATTTTCAATGTTTTTACGTTGTAGTCTACTATAATGGTAGATATCATTTTTAACGTTTTGACGTTGTAGTCTGCTGTGATGATAGATTTCATTTTCTACATTTTTACGTTTTAGTCTGCTGTAATAGTAGATTTATTTTTCTAAGTTTTAACGTTGTATTCTGCTGTAATTGTAGATTACATTTTCTACGTTATGAAGTTATAGTCTGCTATAATAGTAGATTTCATTTTCAACGTGTTTACGTTGTAGTCAGCTGTAATTGTAGATTTCATTTTCTACGTTCCAACGTTGTAGTCTGCTGTAATTGTAGATTTCATTTTCTACGTTTTAACGTTGTAGTCTGATGTAATTGTAGATTTCATTTTCTACGTTTCAACGTTGTAGTCTGCTGTAATAGTAGATTTCATTTTCAACTTTTTTACGTTATAGTCTACTGCAATGGTAGATTTCATTTTCTATGATTTTACGTTGTAGTGTGCTATAATGGTAGATATCATTTTAAATGTTTTTAGTTTGTAGTCTACTACAATGGTTGGTTTAATTTTTAACGTTTTGACGTTGTAGTCTACGGTAATGGTAGATTTCATTTTCAATGTTTTTAGCTGTATTGGTAGATTTTTTTCTACGTTTCCACGTTTCAGCCTGCTATACTGGTAGATTTCATTTTTAACGTTTTGACGTTGTAGTCTTTTGTAATGGTAGATTTCATTTTCAGCGTGCAGTGTTGTGTGTGGCTTTTCAATTCTGTCCCAATAGTTCAACGTTTCTAAAAGTCAACTCAAAAGAATCTCGGTAGATCATGTCTTTCATAGTGTAAATGATTTAATAAATTACGCATGGTAATTTTATATAAAATAACTTAATTTCTTAAAAAGTTTACAAAGTTATGTGATATGAATTCATTATTAAAAATAGTTATTTATGTGACTTGAGTTGACTTGACTTGTGTACATTGATCGTATCTTTTTCAATAAATAACTGAATTGAAATAAAAAGTAACCCATTCAGATAGTAGGCTACATACATACTTATTTTTTCACATTTGACTGAATACCCATTTATCTTCGACATACAAGGTTTGCTTAACTAATTGTAAAATAACTCTGTGGAATGTGTTCCGTTGGTCCATCTACTAACGCAGCCACAAGTAAAATAACAGTAGGGGTTACATTCAAGTGTATTTTGAATAAACATAGTGCTTTTTCCAACCTAAATATCATGTTGGACTGATTTCCATAACTCACTTTACTTGAAGGTGAGCCTCTTGACTTTCATTTAGCTGTCTTTGCCGGACCAAAGTCACAGAACATAGATCTAGAATCAAGAATCGACTAATTTATCAATGACATTTCAAATACTACACGTCAGTTTAATTTACACGTATTATATAATTACCAGGTGACACCCTGCATGATTCACGTGCCAACTTTTCCTTAGCAGCACTGGTGTCACCTCGGCCTGCGGCCTAGGCAGTACCGAGAGCAATACTTGCTGCGCTCTCAACGCCTCGGTCTTTGACTCTTTACTGCAAAAGTTGGACAAGTGTACTATATCCACAATTACAAATAAAAGAAGAAAAAATTTAAGTATAGTTTTAATTTATCAGCTGATTATTTATGGTTAACTATTGCCGATGTTATTCTTTTAGGAGTTAAGCGTTTTAAGGTGTGTTCTTACCCCTCAGGAATCAAACTTTGGAAAACCCCCTTTCTAAGGGCACCTCCAAAGTACAACATCTGCATTTAATCAATGTGTGAAGTCAATCAAAAGTAAGAGAATAAATATTTGGAATCGTGTTTGCTTATCGGTTTTTCTATGTGTGTGTTCTTTTTTTAGTAAATTTTGAATTATTGGCAATGTTATTTATTTAGTTACATTTGTTGTTGTTGAAACATTTTTATTTTAAGGGCTGTTTGTATCCTTTAGAAATTAAATGTATATAAACTATTTCTAAGTGTGCCTCAATAATACATAATCTGCATTCCCTCGAAGTTTTTAAAAAGTAAAAAAACGCCAACATATATTGTTTTTGTTAATAAGTTTTTTTTTTTAGTTTGTTGTCGAAGTATTACAAATGCTATTCTACTGGAATAAATCTTCCTTTACTCTTTAGGAATTTAATTTTTTTATTTTCTTAGTAGTATTAAATCTGTATCCCCTCAAAATTTTATTTCTATCAAACGTATAGTTTGGGATGAGTCAGTGGGTGTACTTTCGGTCACATATATTTAAATATTTAGATAGTAAACAAAGACTGCATTAAATGGATGTTTTCCTTCTAAATAAAAAGTGATTTTCCATCCATGGTAATTAACTAGTTGTTTGGGAATTATTACTCGGATTTTTATTGGCCAAATATCAGCGGTTTATAAACTAGGGTGAAAATGTACGCTATCCAAAGAAGCAAATGTACTTTCTAAATGATGGTTAGAAAATAAAGCCTTTCTGTCAATCCTACCAGCTCGTGATGATCGAGGATGTTATCAGACAATCAGAGTCTGTTATCAGTTACTAATTACCGTCCGTTGGGATGATTGCTCAAGTGAAATATCCTTGTCCCGATTCAGTCTGCGAGATCGCTGAAAGTTGACTGCTGGAAGGCCAAGGACGAAAAATTCCTTCAATACAATGCGTATTCTATGTAAGTCCAGTCGAGGCTATTCCACCGTTTTTTCACGGAAGGATTAACAAGTAAAATGATTAACGTACCATGAACAAGATAGTAAAAATAATAATAATAGTAGGATAGATTCATTTTCTTGGTTAATCAGTCCGTGGTTGATTTGCTTAACAATATACAGGGTGGAAGCAATATGGAAACGCTTTCACAACAACGTTTTTTCCGTAGATAATTTGATCGTTTAATTTTTTTAATAATTATGGTTCATAAATTATAATTTTGTATCAGAATAATTCATGGCATAAAACAAGTTTGCAAAAAAAGTGAACTAGGTTACTGCTCACATTAACTATAACAAGTTCGTAGATCATAGCAAAAACTCTGGTAATCACCCACCCGCTCATACAAGAACAGTTGATATTGACCCACCCACCCACCCATACACGTACAGTAGTAATGACCTACCCGCCCACCCATACATGTACAGTGGTGCTTAGAATTGTTTGGCCCCACCAAGTTACAAAAAACTTGTCGGTGGGGTCCATTTCTTACTCTTGAAATATACAGTATTGGAATTTGTAACAATTTTAATTACTGTGACGGTTCAGGGGCAGGCAACTTATCATAATTTTCTCTTTACAAGCAACTGCAGATCTATCCTGCTGCAAATAAATACCTAGCAATAATAAAGTAACATATGATATAAAGAATTTAAAAGAACAATTTAAACCTTACAGAGTATATAGATATTTCTATGTCCCAATTCAGTCACAATTCACACTGGTATTGAAAAAAGCCCACCAATACACATACAGTGGTATTGACCCACCCACCCACCCTACACATACAATGGTATTGACCCACCCACCCACCCATACACATACAGTGTTTATAGACTTCGTCAACATCTTATGGTGTCTAGCATACTCTCTTATAAGAAGATACACAATTTGAATTATGTTGGAGGTAGTTTAATCTGACAACAGGCTGCTGTAAATGATTTGCCTGTCATAAAAAACTTTACTGACGCAGATCCATCAAATGTTTTTTTAAATCGAAATCTTCTGATGAAGAGATGTATATTAAAATAAAATGTTATAATATATATTAGCAGTTCATTTTGAACTAGTTTTGATAAATTTTTCAAAATAGGTTTACTATTAGTGTTTATGTTCCAATCCATTTTTGGATCTTTAAAACGCCAGCTTTTGTGAAGGTGGTGGGCCTATCTGAATTCATTGGCCGTCTGTCTTTGGCAAGTTTTAAACTATAATTGTAAAGATACTAGATTTGAAATATAACTTTATTTACACTACAATCAACAAAAGAAAAAAAGAAACAAACACAACGTTTCGACAGGTATAACAAACTCCTCCCGTCTTCATGTGTACTTACTAACTTAACCTACTTCTAAAACAATTTTTTTTTTCTAAATCAGAAAAGGCTTAATACTACATGCTAGATACTAAAGATCAATGTTGAAAGTCAAAAGTTCTTAAAAACTATCTTATGTTATGTGATAGATATTTAAGAACTTTTGACTTTCAACGGTATATTTAGTATCTAGCATGTAGTATTCAGTCTTTTCTGATTTAGAAATATAAACAAATTGTTTTAGATGCTAAGTTAGTACGTACACCTGAAGACGGTGGGAGGAGTTTGTTATACCTGTCGAAACGTTGTGTTTGTTTCTGAAACACTCAAAGCATTGGAAATCTCCAAATATTATCTACATATGATGAACAATCCAATGATAATAAATAACTTTCAAACAACAAAAGAAAAAGGGTTGTCATGTTTTTAATACCTGGGTAAGGGAGAAAGTTGTACATATCAGTTTAAATTTAAACAGGTTGCATGGTCCTGTTTTTGAACATGTATTACTAGATCTGTCTTCCAGAATGAAGGAACATTCCGTCACATTATTAATAATTCTGGTGAATTAAATAATCCTATAAACACTCCCCTAATGGTTCTGATGATTTTAATATTCTAATGAGCTTCAATATGATACTTTTAGTGAATTGAAGAATCTTATGACCAAACCTCTAAGACTTCCGTTGAATTGAGAATTGAATATTTTAATGAGTAGTCATGTGATACTTCGGGTGTATAGATGAATGCAGTCCTATGACACTTCTAGTGAATTGAAGAATCCCATGACCACCGCAATAACGCTTCTAGTGAATTGAAGATTCCGATGTGCAGTTATGACACTTTTAGTGAAATGGACAAGTTTATGAGCAGTCCTATAGAATTTCTGATGAATTAAAGAATCCAATGAGCTAAGGTAAACTGAAATATGTTAATCCGTTGAAAATTTATGGTGGAAGAAACACAAAAAGTTGGCAGAGATAGTCAATGTCTACATAAAGTTGGAAGAGTAACAGTCAATGACTACAAACAGTTGACAGAGTAATAGTCAATGTCTACATAAAGATGGCTGAGTAACAGTCAATGTCTAAAAAAGTTGGCAGAGTGATAGTCAATGTCTAAAAAAGTTGGCAGAGTGATAGTCAATGTCTAAACAAAGTTGGTAGAGTGATAGTCAATGTCTACATAAAGTTGGCAGAGTAATAGTTAATGTCTACATAAAGTTGGCTGACTAATAGCCAATGTCTAAATAAAGTTGGCCGAGTAATAGTCAATGTGTAAACAAAGTTGGTAGAGTGATAGTAAATGTCTACATAAAGTTTACAGAGGGATAGTCAATGTCTACATAAAGTTGGCAGAGTAAATAGTTAATGTCTAAATAAAGTTGGCTGACTAATAATGTCTAAACAAAGTTGGTAGAGTAATAGTCAATGTGTAAACAAAGTTGGTAGAGTGATAGTTAATGTCTACATAAAGTTGGCAGAGTAATAGTCAATGTCTAAATAAAGTTGGCAGAGTAATAATAAATGTCTAAACAAAGTTGGTAGAGTGATAGCCAATGTCTAAATAAAGTTGGCAGAGTAATAATCAACGTCTAAATAAAGTTGACAGAGTACTAATCAATGTCTAAACAAAGTTGGTAGAGTGATAGTCAATGTCTACATAAATTTGGCAGAGTAATAGTCAATGTCTAAATAAAGTTGGCTGAGTAACAGTCAATGTCTAAAAAAGTTGGCAGAGTGATAGTCAATGTCTAAAAAAGTTGGCAGAGTGATAGTCAATGTCTAAATAAAGTTGGCAGAGTGATAGTCAATGTGTAAACAAAGTTGGTAGAGTGATAGTCAATGTCTACATAAAGTTGGCAGAGTAATAGTTAATGTCTACATAAAGTTGGCTGACTAATAGCCAATGTCTAAATAAAGTTGGCCGAGTAATAGTCAATGTGTAAACAAAGTTGGTAGAGTGATAGTAAATGTCTACATAAAGTTTACAGAGGGATAGTCAATGTCTACATAAAGTTGGCAGAGTAAATAGTCAATGTCTAAATAAAGTTGGCAGAGTGATAGTCAATGTCTAAACAAAGTTTGTAGAGTGATAGTCAATGTGTAAACAAAGTTGTTAGAGTGATAGTAAATGTCTACATAAAGTTGGCAGAGTAATAGTCAATGTCTAAATAAAGTTGGCAGAGTGATAGTCAATGTCTAAACAAAGTTGGTAGAGTGATAGCCAATGTCTAAATAAAGTTGGCAGAGTAATAATCAATGTCTAAATAAAGTTGACAGAGTACTAATCAATGTCTAAACAAAGTTGGTAGAGTGATAGTCAATGTCTACATAAATTTGGCAGAGTAATAGTCAATGTCTAAATAAAGTTGGCTGAGTAACAGTCAATGTCTAAAAAAGTTGGCAGAGTGATAGTCAATGTCTAAAAAAGTTGGCAGAGTGATAGTCAATGTCTAAATAAAGTTGGCAGAGTGATAGTCAATGTCTAAACAAAGTTGGTAGAGTGATAGTCAATGTCTACATAAAGTTGGCAGAGTAATAGTTAATGTCTACATAAAGTTGGCTGACTAATAGCCAATGTCTAAATAAAGTTGGCCGAGTAATAGTCAATGTGTAAACAAAGTTGGTAGAGTGATAGTAAATGTCTACATAAAGTTTACAGAGGGATAGTCAATGTCTACATAAAGTTGGCAGAGTAAATAGTTAATGTCTAAATAAAGTTGGCTGACTAATAATGTCTAAACAAAGTTGGTAGAGTAATAGTCAATGTGTAAACAAAGTTGGTAGAGTGATAGTTAATGTCTACATAAAGTTGGCAGAGTAATAGTCAATGTCTAAATAAAGTTGGCAGAGTAATAATAAATGTCTAAACAAAGTTGGTAGAGTGATAGCCAATGTCTAAACAAAGTTGGCAGAGTAATAATCAATGTCTAAATAAAGTTGACAGAGTACTAATCAATGTCTAAACAAAGTTGGTAGAGTGATAGTCAATGTCTACATAAATTTGGCAGAGTAATAGTCAATGTCTAAATAAAGTTGGCAGAGTAATAATCAATGTCTAAACAAAGTTGGTAGAGTAATAGTCAATGTGTAAACAAAGTTGGCAGAGTAATAATCAATGTCTAAACAAAGTTGGCAGAGTAATAATCAATGTCTAAACAAAGTTGGTAGAGTAATAGTCAATGTCTAAACAAAGTTGGTAGAGTAATAATCAATGTCTAAACAAAGTTGGTAGAGTAATAGTCAATGTCTAAACAAAGTTGGCAGAGTAATAGTCAATGTCTAAATAAAGTTGGCAGAGTAATAATCAATGTCTAAACAAAGTTGGTAGAGTAATAGTCAATGTCTAAACAAAGTTGGCAGAGTAATAGTCAATGTGTAAACAAAGTTGGCAGAGTAATAATCAATGTCTAAACAAAGTTGGCAGAGTAATAGTCAATGTCTACATAAAGTTGGTAGAGTAATAGTCAATGTCTAAATAAAGTTGGTAGAGTGATAGTCAATGTCTAAACAAAGTTGGTAGAGTGATAGTCAATGTCTAAACAAAGTTGGTAGAGTGATAGTCAATGTCTAAACAAAGTTGGTAGAGTGATAGTCAATGTCTAAACAAAGTTGGCAGAGTAATAATCAATGTCTAAACAAAGTTGGTATAGTAATAGTCAATGTCTAAACAAAGTTGGTAGAGTAATAGTCAATGTCTAAACAAAGTTGGCAGAGTAATAATCAATGTCTAAACAAAGTTGGTAGAGTAATAGTCAATGTCTAAACAAAGTTGGTAGAGTGATATTCAATGTCTAAACAAAGTTGGTAGAGTAATAGTCAATGTCTAAACAAAGTTGGTAGAGTAATAGTCAATGTCTAAACAAAGTTGGCGGAGTAATAGTCAATGTCTAAACAAAGTTGGCAGAGTAATAGCCAATGTCTAAACAAAGTTGGTAGAGTAATAGTCAATGTCTAAACAAAGTTGGCAGAGTAATAGTCAATGTCTAAATAAAGTTGGCAGAGTAATAATCAATGTCTAAACAAAGTTGGTAGAGTAATAGTCAATGTCTAAACAAAATTGGTAGAGTGATAGTGAGTGCCTACATAAAGTTTACAGAGTTATATTAAATGTTTACTTAATCCATTATATCCTGAATTATAATTTATTGATTTTATTTTTTGTGATTTTAAATTTTATTTCACATGTCCTCCTTTATTGTTATGATTCTATATATTATTTGTATGCCCTTTTCACAAATTGTATTGTATTATTTACCTTATTAACATTTCCATTACTATTTTAAGTCATTTATTTTTCTTAGTTTAGTTTAATAAAACATATAGGCCCTATTGAATAAAAATTAAAACGTCTCCTTCTCCTAATATTAGAAGTTAAAAGAGGAGTTGTATTTGTAATAGAAACTGTGATCTTTTAACTTTCACCCCTACGTAGACTAATAATGTGTAATTAATAGTGTTAAAATCAGATTTTATCGAATACATAAAAATCAACATATTTTAGATTGTGAACTTAATCAAATAACATTATATAAACAAGAAAATGTGATTATTGTAATTATAATAAATGTTCCTTTTGGGAAAATAATACTATTACAAATATAAAATACCCAACAAAATGCCTTTGTTAATGTTAAATTAATAAACATTATTACCACTTAACGTTACGTAAATGGTTCACAGAGTGTGACTATTCCAACAAATGTAAGGATGACCGTTTTCTTCAGAATTCTGAAAACGCAAACAGAAAAATAGAGTAAACTGCGAATTTAAAAGACCTTGGTGTAGGTCAAATCCACTTTGCAATTCTCATAATTACACTATTGTTCATCAATTGGCCCTTCCTTCCTCTTTGGCAAGAGCGTGGACTGCAGGACACAGTGTACGTAGATCCGCCGCAGAGAACAACATCCAAGGTCTCAAAGGAAAGTACAGCGTGCACCAGAGTCCTCCAGACTTGATGTAACAACCACTGATGAAATTGGTAAAAATATATAATTAGGAGTAAGGAAGTTACTGATAATCTCCATTACCGTATCGTAATATGTACGGATTCCGTAGTCTACGTAGTCAGAAATCATCGTAAGACACCTTTTGGCAAGCTTCTGAAAAAAAAAATGTCTTATCGATAAAACGTGAAATTGTTATTTTTTAAGTCACTCATAGACGCCACAGATCCACTACCCATTGTCAGTGACACCGGCCAGTTGAATTCTTAAGCGTCCAAAAAAAGCTTTGATGCCTAAATTTGCAAGGCTTGATAAATGAGTTGAACTGGTTGAGTAACTGGTTCATTCAAACAGTCAAGAATTATATGCTGCTTGCAGCATATTTAAGAGCCTGCCATAATTGTTATCAATAAGTATAGGTTATTAAGCCTGTTTTCAGTGCTATCTGACCACTGAATTACATACTCCAAAGTACGGACAAACAAATTGATATCTTTAGCAAAAAGTATATTCTAGAACTCTTAGACCAATATTCTATCAAGTATATTCTAGTACTCTAGTACTCTACTGAAAAAGTGTGGCCATGAAGTACTGTACTCTGTAAAAATAGCAGGTCAGTCAGTACGACGTGCTAATAAGGTTGTAACATGAGTTCTAAATGCATTTACATTTCACTTTGCTCTAGAAACTTCCAGAACATCCATGAGAGCAATTTCATCTGGACGGCCTCGACGGCTGCGAGAGTACAACCGGTCTTTATTCCAAATTGCAGTGGCATACTCAAGGTTATTTCGAACTAAAATATTCCATTAATAACGAAGATGTTCAAATAATTATTTCACTACAGTAACATTTAGTATTAATTGATTTATAATTCCTATTAATTTATCTAATTTGTGTATATCCCATAACTAACCCAAATTCGAATCATGCTCTTGTATTTTTTTATCATGCTATCCGTGTGTTTTTTATTTTTTTATTTTTAGTCATGTATTGTTGTTGTTATGATTATTATTAATTAATGAACCTTCGCTGCAAAATAATTGTATTTTTGTATAATTCAACAGCCAGTCTCAAATTAATTACCCGATCTTTATTATTAATTGCCCCACAACTTCACCACTTATTACTCTTACTTCACTCGATTTGTTTGTCATTATATTAAGTTATCGTGGTCCCTATATATGAATTAATTATTGTACAGTATTAGGACTATACAGAGTGTCCCGTAAGTACTGACCAACATTTCACGAGGTTATACTATAGGTCAAAACAAACAATTTTCATCATATAGTGTATAGTCCCATCTTGCTTAGTTTTCTGTCTGTCTGTCTGTATGTGTTTTTTAGAAAATAATTTATATCTTCAAAATGGTTTAAGATATCAATTTGAAGCCTTTTATTTATTTATTTATTCGTAAGACGCCGATCGTCAAGATATGGGCGAATATGGATTTCGCATGAGTGTGATGAGTGTAGATGAGCGAATGTAGTCATTGTTACAAACTAAGGCCGACTATTCCTTAGAAAGTTTCATTAATTAATAGTCCAATTTTTACATTTAATAACCTTATTGGTGTACATCTAAAATAAAAGTTTCAAAATTATATCATTTACATGAACAAAATGGCAGCCATTAAACATTTTCAAAGCCTAATAACTTAAAAACGAGTGATGTTATAGAAAAAGGACTAGACCCATAAAAATAGCCCCTTTTAATACAAGCATTTTGGTACCAGGTTTGTTTTTCTACAATAATTTGACAGAAATAAGTAAGATTTATCAAGTGAAAGTCTAATGCTGAAAGGTACAGCATTACAAAATTACTAGATGCATAAGGTAGCATGCATCAGCTGATTTTATGTAACAACTGATAATAAATTAGGAGATAGTTAATTGTTTTGATGATTTATTTACTCAACTAATAGTGATTTCAACTGCTTAACCTCAATACATTGTGTTTCTGTAGTATTGCGAAATGTGTTTTTAGTTGTGTTATAATATTATTAGTTTTCACTGAAAATGGAAAATTTTTCAGTAGCTGAATACACTAATATTCACTATGTCTATGGACTGGCTGGTGGTAATGCAAGTATAGAGAGAAGACTGTACGCAGAGCGTTTCGCTAACAGAAATTAGAGAGAGTGGAAGTGTAAAAAAGGGCTTGGATATATTAGTCCGGCCAAGAACTCTTCGGTCACTTGCCTTTGAAGAAGCTGTCTTGAACCAGGTAGATGATAATTCATCAACAGTTTAAAGGGGTATATAGCACATGAAATGGGTGCTAGAAAAGTACTATGTGGAGAACACTGAACGAACAATTATTTTATCACTTTAAATACCAAAATGTACAGGAACCTTTAGTATTTAAAGGAGGTTATGCACAAAGGTTAGATTTCTCTCGTTGGGCGTTGCATAAGTAAGTAGATTTCCCTGACTTCTTAAAGAATGTCCTTTTCAGTGACGAAACAACTTTTTCCCGTGAGGGAGTAATTAATTTAAAAAGTAATCATGTATGGGCCCAAGAAAATCCGAATGCAACCATTCAACACCATCATCAGAGAAGGTTATCAGTGAACGTGTGGGCTGGTTTATAAAATGACAGTTTAATTGGGCTCTATGTTTTGCCAAATAGCTTAAATGGACAGACATACTTGATTTTTCTCCAAGATGTTCTGTCTGAGCTTCTCGAAAATGTTACTTTTGATGTTAGGGAACAAATGTGTTTCCAACACAATGGGGCCCCGGCCCATTTGAAAAATGCACATTATGCAGTCGCACATCACATTAACGCAGTGCATGACACAATGCATCGGACGCGGTGGTCCTGTCCCTTGGTCCCCAAGATCCCCGGATCTCACACACATAGATTTTTATGTTTCGGGACACATGAAACAATTGGTGTATTTTACTCTTGTTCCGAACGGCATGGCTTTGGTTGCTCGCATTGTTGAAGCTGCTGTAGCAATTCAGGAGCAAAATCCTTTTGAACAAATCCGGCGGTCAGTTTTACAGCGATTTACACTGTGCAATCAGCAGAGAGGAGGCCTCATTGAGCATTTACTTTGAACTAATAATTAGGTATTGTTACTTGTTGTTTCTCTTATTTCACATGTGTTTTACAGCTCGTGAAGTATTAATTGTTGCTGTGAAATGAATTCTTCATCACTATTGGAAAATACGTTGCAATTTTGAATAAAACACAGACATTTACTTGATAAATCTTACTTATTTCTGTAACAACTTGTAGAAAAATAAACTTGGTACCAAAATGCTTGTATTAAAAGGGACTATTTGTTATATAGCTTGTCATTTTTCTATAACATCACTCGTTTTAAAGTTATTAGGCTTTGAAAATTTTAAATGGCCACCATTTTGTTTATGTAAATGATATAATTTTGAAACTTTTATTTTAGATGTAAACCAATAAGGTTATTAAACGTTCAAAGTTTTAACGTGATATCTTAAACCATTTTGAAGGTATAAATTATTTTCTAAAAAACACTTACAGACAGAAAACTGAGCAAGATGGGACTATACAATATACTATATGATGAAATTTGTTTGTTTTCACCTATAGTATAACCTCGTGAAATGTTGGTCAGTACTTACGGGACACCCTGTATATTTTTCCAAGGTTCAATCTGTGATTCTAATTGACATAGTTTTTTATGCCCGCTAAACACTATTCAATTAACCTGGTATGTTGATTAGTCCTGTCTTTGATAGCACGTCGCTCGTAATAGATATCTCATGGACACATAATAGGAATGTCTGCCTGTAATCTGGTTAGTTATTGAGGTCTGCTACCGCAGCTGGTTTAAACTGCATTACATTTACACGGGACTACACTAGCGCCCCACAATGGACCACAATTACTTTATGATACTTTAAGATCCAACATTTTGCATTGTGCATGCATGTTCTAAAATACATGTTTTTACTAAACAGTTGTAAAATTAATTTGCCAATAAGAATTTTATCAAACTCACTAAATTTGTGTTAAGTGCTAACCACTTAAGTTAAAAATAATGTTTAACTTTTACAATGAAAGGTACTTTTAAGTATTTTTCATAACTACTTACTTTAAATGTACTTCGTTCATTAACGATACTACACACATAATTTATATCTCTGCAGTTGGTAAAACTGACTAATATGACAATAAACCATAAACACAAGTATAATTTGGATCTTTATTTTCACGTTATTGCGCTCATATTTAGAAAACGTTGACCTTATCAGTTAGTTGTAGGAGCTGTAGATGAACTTGACTTGGGTAAATTATGTAAATTGATCCGGGAAATTCATTAGCAACACATTTCTGACGCAGGTTTAATCAGGTACAAGTAAGTTGCAAACACGTTTATACTCTAATTTTGTAGGTTATGTTTAAACCAAACAGCTGACTTTAACGGTCCACTATAATAATCCTGTCCAGTCTTCTCCGGTCCGGTCCACGCAGAATACTAAACTCGATTTAACGAATCTTCGACTTGACAAGAGCGCGCTTAGTGGCGCTCGAGCACCTAAGCTCATGAGCACCTGCGTCTGGCAATCTTTATCAATATATTAACAATTAAAAATGTATAGGACAATATAACAAATCTACAATAGTAAAATGTGTACTTGCACAAAAGTTCACAAATTCAAACAAGTAGGTTATCAGAAAGGTGCAGATAAAGGACTGAAAGTTGGCAGCCATGCAAGCCGTTAAGGCGTTGCTACTGCTTCGGCTGGCTAATATCTTCACGTCATTGGTCATAGCATTTTAAACATCCTCGTAGTTCCAGCACTTGCTGTAGGGTAAGAACACTATGAAGTCAAGGCGGGAGATTCAGTAAATTAACTATAGAGGTTCGTGGTTGGCTGAATATGCGGAATGATACGTGTTTGTTTTGCAATTCTGCCAAAGCCATCCGAGTTGAATCCTCCGATAGTTAAATCTGAGATTTAAAATAAACATCAAATTAATTACTGTACAAATTTAAAAAAAAAAAAATATCTCTAGTAATATTAAGATTGGAAGCAATTTTCTGCCGAGCGATGAAACCTTAACACTATGAAAATACTTGATTCCAGCCAGACATCGTTGTACCTGTTTGCAAATCAAATGAGCACTAAGTTATATTTATTTTGAAAAATACACTCAATATCAGCAAATTAACAACTGTTGTGTCTGAAACCAGTTTGCTTTTAATTGACGTATCCATACAAGTATTTTTGAGGGTCGAGTGCCACTAGTGGTTAGGAGGGGAGAAGCTTTTTATCACTGTACAAGAGTGTGAGGGTCAAATGGTAATGTCTCTCCCACCCATCCACCCACATACGTATATATTAATACGTCCACACGATATAAAATGTTATACATATTTAGCTGATCCAATGTTATCGGGTTTGTCACCTTTTCTGTGGAAATTAAATAAAATTACAAAATTTCTAAGTTACGTTCTGTGAATAAAGTTGGGGTTGGTGATTAACACTTTCTTTCATCCACAACAAGTTTGGACTTATTACAGTTTTGTAGTCATGTATTTATTGAGGTTTGCCTTTAAAATACTTGGGAAGAAAGGTCGTAAGAATAAGAGGGCGTGCCACTAAAGTATTTAGTTGTGAGACATTCATGTGTCAAACATTTCATAAAATTTCGATAAAAAACATTACCTAATTGGCAAGGTAAACTGGTGCTTTATTTGTTATCCATTATCAATTAGGTTTTTCTAAGGCACTATTTTCCTTATTTTGACTTTAAAGTGATTTTGAAATTGTTCCCTTCCATGGGACTAATGAGGGCAACCAAGGGACCTCCAGCTTAATTAACATAGAACTAAGCAAGTAGTATTGCTCTGATAAATTTCCAATAAGAAAAATTAAACGTCTTATTTCGATTGGTTTGGGGTTCTACTAGATGCTTTCAATAGACAAACTAACACTTCTATGGAATCTCGAAGGGGTCGGATTTTGTTATGTTTATTATTTTTATTCATATTCACAATACTAAAAAAGCACAGGATTATTACAGAAAACACCACTAAACCTGTCAAGTAACATAGACATAAAGTTATCTTTAAATACTTTTATTTTATATAAATATTACAGCCCTATCACTTGTACGATACAAATTGTAAGCATTAACCCACTATTCAGGTTGGAAAAGGCTGGTTACTATTCCTCTTTACAACTTGCAGACATTTAAGGGTAGATATCTTAAATTGAAAAATCCAAGAAGTTAATTAGTTTTAAAGTATAGTACCGAGAGACCAAGCTTCGCTCAGTTGAATTTTGCAAACTGAAGAGGTAGCATCCATATCTCCCAGAGGATCATGAAGATCGTTTGTTGTTGCTTTACCTTGTAGGTTATCAATCAATTTAGTTTCGGAGGTCTTCCACCTCTACCTTCTACCACTTTGTGGAACTCGGCCTGCGGCCTCAACAAAACACTGCAGCATGTCCCTTTGTGGAACTCGGCCTACGGCCTCGCGGGAAAAAGTTTGGCCTAAGTCCACACCAAGAAACTCTGCTACATTCCCATTTGTGGATCTCTGATTGTCGCATCGTGAAAAAGATCAGCCTATGATTCCACGCCAGCTCATTCCGCGTTATTTGTCAAGAGATTCCTGGCCAAACACAGCATCCCAGGTGAAATCTGCGTTAAAAGGAACAAGATTAGAGTCCGTGGAAGCTGTTAAAGAGAAAACGGCAAGAGTACTGAAGGAGTTGACAAAAGATGACTTTCAGCACTGTTTCCAACAATGGAAAATTCGCATGGAGCGTTGCAAGGATAGAGAAGGGGTGTATATTGAAGGCGATAATAAATAATTATGTATAAAATGAGAATAAAACTTTTTACAACGACAGTCTCGTTATTTAATAGCCACATCTCGTATTTCATGAATACGTAAAGCAGTCTATTGTAAAACTAATTGTAAAAAATAGAGATAAGACTCTCCCAATTAATTACAGACAAATTTAACTAATTTCCTCATTTTCCAAGGTTTTTGAGAGATCAGTGCTTGAAAGACTTTCATATTTTTTGAATAAAAATATTATTCTGTCAAGTAATAAATATGGGTTTAGGTAAAATAAATCTACATAAATGCTATGTTTGATATGGAACTGGTTTTTCCTCATCCATGGAGAGGCGGGAAAGGTCATTAGTCTTATCCTTTGACAATAGCAGGGCTTTTTACTTGGTTAGATATAATTTACTTAAGGAAAAACTTGACCATCTTGGTATTAGAGGCATGGCTCACAATTGGTTTTCCTCCTTCTTATGTGATGACCGTCAAAGAGTTGAAATATCATATCTGGATTAATACAGCTCTTTGCCGAAGGTGCAGTCAATTTATGTAGAGGTGAAGTTAGTATCACCTCAAAGTTCTATTTTAGGGCCAATCCTATTCTTATTGTTTATTAATAACACCAGTAGCAGCTTAAATACAGATAATTTCTGCATGTATACTGATGTTATTTTGCGTTTTCTATAAAATGTGTGCAGAAATACCTTGAATTTGATATACTCCTCCAAATAAGAAATATGCTCAAAACCCCATAACTAGGTAATGTTAAACTGATACACCCATGTTGGGTATCAAATTAAAGGTATTTGTGGAATCTTTGTGGAAAATCCAAGATTTTTCCTTCCACATTTCGGATCGTTTTTTCTTATTCTTTCTCGCAGATTGCCAAGTACCTTAAGGTAGTAATGTTGATTGATTGTTTGACCTTCAAGAACCCAGTGAAGGTACACAATCCCATGGATATCGAAAAAACAATCATCATTCCTTTAAATTAGACTTGCTCATTCTTGCTTTTTTTGCTCTCGGTGAAGTTGGAGTCTTCCAATGCATGGATTGGCGCTTTGTTTCCGGATCATACGTAAAAAAACCAGGATTCATCACATGTTATTACCTTTTCCAATAAATTTGGGTCGTTTTTAATGGCATCCAAAATGTCAGTACAAACATTTTTGCGAGTTGCTTGTTGTTCAAACGTGAGAATTTTTGGCACCATTTTGGCACACACTTTTTACATGTTCAAATTGTCATGTAAAATTTGCCGTACACATTCTTTATCAATGTTCACAGTTTCAGATATTGCACGAATACTCAACTGACGATCAGACTGAATCAAACTAGCAACTTTTTCGACATTGTCATCCGTTTTTGACATTGAAGGGCGACCTGGCCGCGAAACATCTTCAACGTCTTGTCGGCCATCTTTAAAACGTTTGAACCATTCAAAAACTCGTGCACGGAATAGACATTCACTGCCGTACACTTCTTTCAGTAAATTATAAGTTTCAGTAGTGGTTTTTCCAAGTTTGAAGTGAAATTTAACAACAATTCGTTACTCTATTATCACACTAACCATTTTTTCACCAAAATAAAATAACAACGTAAACGGAAATGAAGGTTATGACTAAACCGTGTTACTTACGCAAATGAGGTTAAGGGCATTTTGAAGAGAAAGCTTCACACTAAACAGCTGACAGTCAATGCGGATTACGCATGTGCACTTTTGCCACCGCAGCGTCAGTCTCATTATTTGATAGCCACACCTCGTATTCCAGTTTTAATTAAAGAGGTGGTTAATGAAATAAGTGTTATATAAATTAAGTGTATCACAGTTTTTAAAGGTCGTAGGAAATCCCATCGATCCAGGACTACGTTTCAATTTTAACGTGCCAATAATTCTCTACTTTCTCATCTGTTTCTATTTTAATGGAAAAATGTTGATTATCAACGCATTTTTGTGGTAAAATTAAAATTGTACTAATAAAAAAAATTGGTTGAAACTAAAATACCAACAAATTGGAATAAACGATGAGCGATCAAAATTAAGTATTTTTTTCAGTATTCATTCAAAATGTAAATCATTAAAACCGGTTTACGAACGAACGCTTTAAATGACTGTCAGTGGAGCTGAGTTTTTGCTTGATTTGAGTTCGTTTAACATTAGTTTTGTAGAGAATAGATTCGTCCTGGCTGGAAGTCAACGAAATTTGTATCCCCCCCCCCATAAGACTAACGAGCCTGAATCGAATGTATTTTTTGACCACCGAACAAGAATTTAAATTATGTTCAGTTTCAGATTATTATTCAGCTTTGAGACGTGACATAGTTTGTGTGTATTTTAAGAAGAATATGAATGATTACACGAGTGTATTATGAGTGTGATTTACCTGAGTAGTCTTGTTACTAACTAACAGTCCTTAGAAAGAGCCATTAATAGCTCAAAAGCCAGGGCAACTAAGGGACTTTACGTGGAATCCGAACCCCATAGTATTGGTCTGATTTGATAGTAACTATTTAGTGGACGCTATGTCGGTAAGACGACTGAGAACAGAACATATCGCTTACGATCTCCACAGCACTTTGTTACCAAGTAGCTGGATTACAGCACTGAGCCACTAGTGCCCACAGTTGAAATTATCAAACACACAAAACATGTTCTGATAAATGTCAATTAAGCCTATTTAACAATGACAGTGAAAGGAACAAACTCCACCGATCACAAGTCCTTGGGCTGCAAGGTGACTCCGATCCTCGGAACCCCCTCAGGTAACGATTAGTCAGACGTTTCGTTCACGTTAACGATAGGCCTTCAGGACCAACGGGAAATTGTTGCAAAACAAAAACCGATAAAGAAATAGTTCAGTGGCGTAACGCTTGGGAGATTTGATCTGTCACAGTTGGCAGCATCGTGTCCGTTTCCTGTACTGCTGCTCTATGGCAATACACTTCTTGTCGTTAACAATCAACGATCCATTAATACTAATATAATACATAGAGGTTCACAACTATTATAACTACATCAAGACAGCGATTTCCGCGTCTCATAAGATGTTTTAAGTCCATTTCAATACAATATTTTGTGAATTGATTAAATATTACCTTAATAATCGCAACATTTTATTAATATGAGAGGATATTATTTTAATAATATTTGCATCACACAAGTGTAGAACTGAATAACCTGATAACTGACTTGGAGTCTTGTTATTGGGAGTCAAATCAAGTTATCCTCTATAATCTCGTTAGTACGAATCGCTGATTGTATCGCACACAAAATACCCCTTTGAAAACACGAACTGCGCGCCCTACGAACTGCAACATACACTGTTGACGGTCTACATACGTATACAAGTCTGCCGGAATAACTACTCAAGCAACTCCCTCCACTTAACCCGTGAACTGAACAACCTCCCTGAACACATGTAACTCAGCCACTCCTTCTACTTTGCACGTGAACCAAACAACCACCCTGAACATTACTCTACAAAATATAGAAGTGTTGTCTTTAGGTTGAAATGCTCAGGTAAAAAGTTTTGTTGTATTTGTTATTTTTAGTTATTACGGTTTTCAGAGTTGACATTTTGAAAAAAGATACATTTAAAAATATTATTAATCGGACTTTTCACCAAGTCTGTGTTACTACCCTTGGCCAGTAATTAATTTTTCTTATTATGAATAAAATTTAATTAATATGATATTAATTCGTTTATTTAGATAAGAGACCACTCTTCTCTAAACACAATTACAACGTCTTATAGTTGTTATAAAAATGTTAACATAGTAACAATAATCAAGTGGGGTGTCAAGTTCATGTGATATGTAATCAGAGAACGCTTATAAAATACATATAACAGTTTATACTACTTTTAATTTCTTTTAAAGGAAAAGTATGGAAGTAAAACTCCTTAAAATCTGAATTCCACACAACTTGGACAGGAAGAATCGCTGTAATCCTTAACTACTGAATATACTACCCGAATCCTTAATTTAAGGCTGTTTGGTCAAAAAATGTTCTATTTTTTCGATTTAAATGACTTTATACCAACTATTAAACGCCTCGGAAGTAGTTTTTTCATAAAAATTATGTTTATGGTAAAAAAATACATCACCTCAAATATGCGAATTTGGGCTTTCTTGGTAATTGCAAAATGAAGAAACTGTTTTCCCGATTATTCCCAATTTTTGAAAACATAACCCCCCTGATGAGTCTTGCTCATCAGTTATTTTAAATTACGTAATTTTACTGCAAATTAGTAAATTTGATTTTAAATTATTAGGTTATATGTTTGCTTTATTTTATTACGACGATAAATACTGTGTCGTGTTTGGCATCTTATGGTTTTTAATATCACACAATTTACAAAAAGTATTTATATACTCAAATTTTGGTTGAGTACTTTTACCCACGTGTTATATTACAATCCAATCGCTACGCACACGTACAGCGAGACACAGCACCCGCACCCACAGGATCGCACTTAAATGACTTCCTGCAATTATCCCCCATCCATTCCAGGGAAGGAGGAGGGGTCGAGTGTCTGTGTATGAGTTTATCGTGGTCTTACGTACAGTCAGCGCTTCGAGCGGAATTCAGTTGTCCCCAAAGCCGGCCGAACAGCCTCAAACCAAAAGCCTAATTTTGCTCAACACCTATATAAGGGCCAAGGGGGCATGTAGCTGTGCAGGTAACCTTTGTTTATAGTGTACTAACCAAATTCCAAAATTAACACTGTCCCCACCGAGTAAAAAATTGAATACTGAATACTGATTTTGGTGAGTGCATCGTATTTTTTCATATTAAGAATGCAAATTTGTGGTTAGTATTTTTTATCGCGATCCTTTTAACCAATTGCACATCTTCTACAAAAATACCTTGCCAGGCTGAATAGTTTTATATTTATTTTGCTTCAATTTGATTCATCAATCAGCTGTTCTGTGAATGTTTTTAGAAATGCTTTAATTTAACCCCGCTTTCCTCACATCGCCATAACCCAACGTGTCAAGGTTATGAGCACAGCTATACGGCTCTAGCTGTACTTGATGAAATCACGGATTGAACCACTTTGAAGTCTTGTATTACTGTGAGAAAAGATCGAATGCACTTGAAAAGTTTGGTATTTGAACAACACTTTCAATATGATCAACAACGCCTAAATGAAAAATTAAACTAAATAGCAACAATAAGTATTCGTATTTGAGTCTGAAATTAATAGATTTTTTAGCTTCACTCATCTGTCTAAATGGGCCTGCAGGCATATACGTAAATATTATGTACGAGTGCATTACCGACCGTTAGTTCAGTTGAGGATTCGAACCTTGGACAAGGCCCTCTGCAGTCCGAAGCCTTAGCCACGGAGTCACAACGCCGGCAAAATATTTCCGTAACAATTAGGCTACGTGACAAACACTTTTTAGATTAAGACGGAAATAAGAAAACCTACGTCTATAAAAAATTCAAGTTGCATATCCATGAACTTAAATAAGTAAACCAGAGAAAGTTGTATTAAAAAAATAAAACATACCCTCAATAAATTATAAAAGTCCCTACATTGAAAACCAAATGGTAATCCAAAACCCTAGACCACTGTAGGGACCAAATGAATAAAGAGATTTAGTTTTTAATAATTGTAGTCAATAGAGGCTGAAGTAATTAGGAAATGAGTGAAATGAAAAACGACCTTATTCTAGAGGCCAATAAGTTCTCTCTATCAAACTCTAGGCATGAATTATCAAATATAATTTCTATTCTTTAACGTTTCAAACTCGTAAATTGACAAAGTAATATACAAAATGTTTGATACGAGTGACAATCCGTAAACAATTTACACTGGTTTATACTCGAGTGACAGTTACGACATTGCCATCAAATTGGCAAGTATGTTCAATTGGCAGAGAATGTACGGACTTTTTGTGCATTACGTGCTGTCACCGATTGAACAACGATTAAAATAAGGTTATTAGGTTTATTTTCCGGTTTCGACCTGGTAGTTAGCACAGCAAAGGCTGGGATTGGTGTCTCCCAAGGTCGAGGAAGTGAGGGAATCGAGGAAGGAGCAGACTGTATCGGATGGACAAGGTCACTGCTGGAGCGTGGCCCTCTTTCTTAACTTCAGTTCCAGCCGGTAAAAACACAGATTGGTGAATACGTGGGGTTAGTGACTGGAGTTTTACATCGAGTCAGGCTCGTCGATTATCACGTAATGAATCATACGATCAGCTGTTCTGTGATCACAGACACGGTCAACTAATATGGGATCACAGACAACATCAGCTGATTTAGGATCACAGACACCATCAGATGATCCACGATCACAGACAGGATTAACTTATCTGGGATCACAGACACGATCGGCTTATCTGGAGACACCATCAAATGTTCTGCGATTACAGACAAGATTAGCTTATCTGGGATCACAGACACCATAAGCTGATCTGGAATCATAGAAATGAACTGCTGGTCTGAGATCACGACACGATCAGCTGATCTAGGATCACAGACATTTTCAGATGATCTGTAATTGCAGACAGGATTAGCTTATTTGAGATTACAAACACCATCAGCTGATCTGGGATCACACCAAGACAAATATCGTCGTAATCTATTAATATGTTTAACGTTTGAAAAATTACCGACTATTTGTTGACGTGACCATAAGGTCCATTGTTACTATAAACCAGTCGATTTGCAGCTATACCAAGGTCTATCTTATTATGACAATCTCCTGATTTTGGAATGGTCCCTCGATCGTATGCATACAGTGTCTCATACAGTGTCCTTATGAGCCAAATGTGATTTAACTAGATTCAAGTATATTTTACACTCGGCCATAAATCCAGTTTGGTAACTTGATAAAATGAACATTTGCTTGTTGGATCACGTGATTACCTGTGTTCGAGCATCAAAGGTGGCAGGACTTTGAGCCTGAGTTACAGATAGCACAGGTTCGAGTCCAGGTACTGATTGGGTTTATTTATCAGTAATATTCACTTTGTACTGTTCTAGTTCTCTCCCTTACTCTTCCACGATACGTTTTCGCACAGATCAATAGTCTATAGGGAACGGGCATAGTAAGGTTAAGAACGATCTCAGCCTTTCTTAAAAAAAAAAAAAGATTCAAGCTTTTACTCATCATAGTCAACAAAGGGTGCATAATGTTCTTCAACGACAAGCTCCAATGACAAGGCTTTACCAATGACAGTTATCATATAATTTTTTGTTGAGGCAGGTCTGACACTTATTTTAAACCTACATATATGACCTGTATGATAACTGCATATCCATCGATGTTATTGGAGATGTTCTGATCATGTGAATGTAAACAAGGAATACAAATGGTAATGTACGATGCATATTATTATCTAAAGCAATCGAGAAAGCAATTTGTTCAACACAGCGTCTAGGAAATCATCGTCATGTTTAATAACACGGAGTGGCGTAGAATTACAGCCGGCGTCAAAATGAAAGTGTTTACGAATTAAGAAGGTTAAAGGAGGGAGGGGTTAGGTTAATTAACTGGCCTTGTAACTATTTCCTTTAATATTTAAATCAAATTTACGAAGCTGGTTTTATTCGGCACACTTCTATCTATAATGTCGTAAAACTTACGTATTAGGTGTCAAATGTTGATAACATATCATTTTACGTACTTTTTTTAATATCAAACAAATTGTAACTATTTAGGTTTATGTTTTTTAATGTACTGAAGAAATATATAATTTGAAGGTCAAAATGTCGTTCTTTTCATGCATACATTCATATCCTACCCCAGTCTAGTTTCCACTACTGGGCTCTACTCAGTCTCTCGACATCTCCCTTTTTTGTTGTTCCCACCTTCCCCCACTTCTCTAAATCCACCTTCACCTCATCCAGCCATCTTATCGTTGGTCTTCATCTCGATCCTTCCAATTCTTCCATTTTTTTGTTTTCAATTTCTTCTCCCACCCTCTTCACACGTCCATACCAATTCTTAATTTTTCCTCACTTCTCTACTTTCCTTCCCTACATAAATTCTTTTTTTCTAACGAAATCACTTAATGCATTTTTCTGAATGGCTCTTTAAGGTAGAAGAGCCCTTTTTGTATTCATCTTTAATTAAAAAACGTACCTCCAAGAGAGAGTATGCCTCACTCACTCATCTATATCATTTTAATAAATGTTTGAATTTGAAGGGATTTAAAACAAAAAGTTCCATTATAGTTAATTTTTTCGAGGAAAAGCTGTTTTTTAAAGTTTTGTAATACATTTAAAAAATACTTTACCACATTATTTAGTTAAGATTTCAAATAAAAATGCCATTATAGTTACATTTTTATCGAAAAAGAAGTAGGACTTGTAAAATTTTTCTAATGTTTTATATATTTTGTAGATATGTATACTATTTTTTTTTCTTTTTTTTTTTTTTTTTTTTGTAAATGCTGTAAGTTTTCTTAAAACTAATAGAGCATTTGCAATGATTGTGAGACAATGTGGACATATGCCATTGTTTAAGTGTAACTACAATGATTGTTCACAACTTCACAACGTTTTGGGCTTTACAGTCTGGCCATCATCAGTTGGAAAATAAACACAAAATAAAGCAATCGGGACGCAGTCCCGAGATACAACCTGAACGATGGAACAACAAAGTTTGCAAAACAAGGAAACGAGGTTATTGCTGACATTAAAGATAACAAGTTCGTAAATCTTTGAAAAACTCTTGTATGTCTTCATCAACACGTTATAGTGTTTAGCATATTGTCTTACATGAAGAAACACAATTTGAATAGTTGGAAGTAGTTTAAACTAATAACAGGCTGCTGTAAATGATTTGCCTGTCATAAAAACCTTTACTGACGCAGATCCATCAAATGTTTTTTTAAATCGAAATCTTCTGATGAAGAGATGTATATTAAAACAAACTGTTATAAAATATATTAGCTGCTTACGTAGACCTACCAAATATTTTTTAAATAGAGATATCTTCTAAAGAATATTTATTCATACTTTTAAATTAAATGTTTTAAATTAAATTGTTATAAAACATATAAAAAGTTCATAGTTAAGAGGTTATGGTTTATATTTCAAATTAGGTCAACTACTAAGAGTGTTTTTGTTGCACTACCATTTTTGGATCGTTAAAACAAAACAGCTTTTGTGAAGGTGGTAGGCCTATCTTAATTTATTGGCCGACTGTCTTTGGTAGGTTTTAAACGATGATTCTAAACGGCCTAAAAACAACACTTCTACATTTTTTCAAATATAATGGCAAATTATTTTGAAATTATGATTTTTGGTGCTGGTTTTTAGGTTAAACAAAAATATCTGTGTTTATGTTAAGCGGAAGATTGACAACTAATAATATTAGAAACGAAAAATACAGGGCGTTTCAAAAAGGACTTTACAAATTTGAAAATTCATATAAAATTTATTAAACAAGGTACAGAGCTGGTTTTGGTGTTGTTTTAAAGGAAAATAGTTTAAGTTTTGACTCGCGTAGTCCGTTAGTGCCTAATCGCGCTGCACAAGCGCTAGTGACAGTTACGTTTAACATGGCTGCCTTCACTGTACCGGAGCGTGCTAGTTATGTGTTTTGGTTTGAAGAATCGAAGTTTGCGACAACAGTTCAGCGTAATTTTCGTACCAAGTACGCTAAAGATCCTCCTAGTAGGCCTACAATTTATGAGTGGCATAGTTGTTTTGTAGAAACAGGGTGCTCAGTGAAACATAAAAAATCCTCAGGTCGTCCAAGCACATCTGACGAAGTCGTTGAGCAAGTGAGACAATGTTTTGTAAATAGCCCTACGAAATTTACCCGGCGTGCATCTCGTGAGCTGCAAGTAACACATACGACGGTTTGGCGTGTGTTAAGAAAACGTTTGCACTTGAAACCATACCGATATTCGCTTTTACAAGCAATTAAAGACACTGATAAGATTGCCCGTAGGAACTTCTGTGTGGATATGTTAAATCGAGTGGATGATCATGAACATTTCTTGGACAACATAATCTTTAGTGACGAGTCCACTTTTCACTTAAGTGGCAAGGTAAACACACATAACTGTAGAATTTGGGGCAGCAACAATCCACATGAAACATTACAACATGTTCGTGATAGCCCTAAAGTGAACGTGTTTTGTGCGTTGAGCAAGAGGAAAGTGTAAGGCCCCTTTTTTTCCAAGAGAGAACTATCAATGGGATAGTGTACCTTGATATGTTGCAACAATTTTTAATACCACAGATCGATGAGGATGACCGAGAACGAAATGTTTTCTTTATGCAAGATGGCGCACCACCACACTATCTGACTGACGTCCGGGATTTTCTAAATGACCGCTTCCCAGGTCAATGGATTGGCCGCGATGCGCCAATTGCATGGCCCCCCCGTTCCCCAGACCTGACACCGCTAGATTTTTTCTTCTGGGGTTTCATAAAAGATATGGTGTACGTACCTCCTTTGCAGGCCACTCTACCTGAACTTAGAGCAAGAATGTACGCTGCTGCTGAGCAAGTTAGACCTGAAATGCTGGTGCGAGTCTGGGAAGAAATCGACTACCGATGGGATGTCTGCAGAATAACCAACGGAAGCCACATAGAACATCTTTAGTTTAAGGTAAAAAAAACTTGAAGTTTTTTCCTTTAAAATAACACCAAAACCAGCTCTGTACCTTGTTTAATAAAATTTATATGAATTTTCAAAGTTGTAAAGTCCTTTTTGAAACGCCCTGTATAACTATTACTATAATACCACGACAAATGAAAAAGATTTTCATGATTTTAATACCTAGGTAACTAAGAAAATATGTTTGTTCCACCATACCATTTTAACGGATTAACAGATTTCAGTTTACCTTAGTTCATTGGATTCTTTAATTAACCAGAAATGCTATAGGACTGCTCATAAACTTATTCATTTCACCAGAAGTGTCATAGGACTGCATTCTTCTTTTCACCAGAAGTGTCATAGAACTGCATTCTTCTATTCACCAGAAGTGTTATAGGACTGCATTCTTCTATTCACCAGAAGTGTCATAGGACTGCATTCTTCTATTCACCAGAAGTTTCATAGGACTGCATTCTTCAATTCACCAGAAGTTTCATAGAACTGCATTCTTCTATTTACCAGAAGTTTCATAGGACTGCACTCTTCGATTCACCAGAAGTGTCATAGGACTGCATTCTTCTATTCACCAGAAGTTTCATAGGACTGCATTCTTCTATTCACCAGAAGTTTTATAGGACTGCATTCTTCTATTCACCAGAAGTTTTATAGGACTGCATTCTTCTATTCACCAGAAGTATCATAGGACTGCATTCTGGAAGACAACACTAGTAATACATGTTCAAAAACAGGACCATGCAACCTGTTTAAATTTAAACCGATATGTACAACTTTCTCCATTACCAAGGTATTAAAAACATGATAACCTTTTTTCTTTTGTTGTATGAAAGTTATTTATTATCATTGGATTGTTCATCATACATGTAGATAATATTTGGAAATTTTAAATGTTTTGAGTGTTTAAGAAACAAACACAACGTTTCGACAAGTATAACAAACTCCTCCCCCCGTCTTCAGGTGTACTTACTAACTTAGCATACATCTAAAACAATTTTTTTATATTTCTAAATCAGAAAAGACTGAACACTACATGCTAGATACTAAATATACCGTTGAAAGTCAAAAGTTCTTAAATATCTATCACATAACATAAGATAGTTTTCAAGAACTTTTGACTTTCAACATTGATCTTTAGTATCTAGCATGTAGTATTAAGCCTTTTCTGATTTAGAAAAAAAATTGTTTTAGAAGTAGGCTAAGTTACTAAGTACACATGAAGACGGGAGGAGTTTGTTATACCTGTCGAAACGTTGTGTTTGTTTCTTTTTTTCTTTTGTTGATGGTAGTGTAAATAAAGTTATATTTCAAAACTAGTATCTTTACAATTATAGTTTAAAACTTGCCAAAGACAGACGGCCAATGAATTCAGATAGGCCCACCACCTTCACAAAAGCTGGCGTTTTAAAGATCCAAAAATGGATTGGAACATAAACACTAATAGTAAACCTATTTTGAAAAATTTATCAAAACTAGTTCAAAATGAACTGCTAATATATATATTATAACATTTTATTTTAATATACATCTCTTCATCAGAAGATTTCGATTTAAAAAAACATTTGATGGATCTGCGTCAGTAAAGTTTTTTATGACAGGCAAATCATTTACAGCAGCCTGTTGTCAGATTAAACTACATCCAACATAATTCAAATTGTGTTTCTTCTTTCTATTTGTGTTTCTATGCTAGACACCATAAGATGTTGACGAAGTCTATAAAATTACCAGAGTTTTTGCTATGATCTACGAACTTGTTATAGTTAATGTGAGCAGTAACCTAGTTCACTTATTTTGCAAACTTGTTTTATGCCATCGTTCAGGTTGCACCTTGGGACTGTGACCGATTGCTTTATTTTATATTTGTGTTCCACCTGAAGATTGCCAGAATTTAAAGCCCAAACGTTGAGGAAAAATCATTATATTTACACTTTCGTAATGGCAAATGTCAACATTCTTCCACAACCTTGCAAATTGTCTATCTACATTAAGAAAAAAAACTAACAGCATAAACAAAGTATTTTTTTAATATACAGGGTGGGAAAAATATGGAAACGCTTTCACAACTTTTGTATGACTTTACTTGTAAAAGTAAGATCTTGTACATGATCATGGTTACTAAGAACATACTTTTTGACGCCGTTAGCGACATTTTATCTCTTCATAGGGACGGTCCAAGAGGAGTTGAAAGAAAATCTTCAACGTAAGCCCAATTCGAGTTTGTTACAAATGAAAGGTCTATTTAAGATACATTATTTGCCGCAATCCGGACTTCAAAAGGTTTGTCCTTTCCAGAGTAGCGGTCATTTGAATATCAAAGTAACTAATTTGAACTATATTATTTCCCCACTATTTAACGGTTTTAAGTAAATTATTCTGATCAAAAATTTTACTTTATGGAACACAATTATTAAAAAAATTAAATTATCTACGGAAAAAAATAACGTTGTTGTGAAAACGTTTCCATATATTTTCACCGTGTATTATAAACCTTTAAAAGCCAGTTTTTATCGTTTCTCGAGAACAAATGTTAACTATAGCGGATTTTTTTATTTAAAAACTAAGCAAATTTAAATGTTTATTAAAGTGATTTAAGTGAGTGAGGTAGACGCTCTATACAATAGATGAATCCGCGACACAGGAGCCCCTCAATTACCTGGCTGAGGGGTTGTCATGAATAATTTTCGTTAGGGGTGCGATTCAGGAGCGCCTCCTCGCCCCTTTCCGGAGGCGCTCCTGAGTCGCACCTAAAACTATCTGTCCTCGGCACTCTACCTGCTTCCTACGTCTGCTGTCGAGCTCAGCTCGCGGGGCCTCCTAAATACCTACCATTCAAATATCACAACGGCCACTATCATACTGACTTTGTTTTAAGTGCACAGCATATTTTGTAGGAGTAAGTGTAACATTGATTCTGTAGTTGATATGTCCTAGTAAGGGGTTATCCTAAAATACTAATCAAAACTATTAATCATGTTTTCTTAATCATTCTTAATCATGTTTCATTTTATTTGAATTAATAAGTGGTTAAACTATTGCAGACTTGTTTTAAAACAAGTTTGTAATCATTCAGATAAAAAACATGCACGCTTGTTTATGCATACCAACTGTCTTGGTCTTCCGATGTGGATCCCGTCACGTTTACCACACCAACTTCCGAAGGCTTAGATAATGATGTATTTATATCATATTTTTCGAAAAATTATAAACTTGATACTATTTAGTTTTATCTAAAAGGAAGACGTAGACACTCTTCATTTGCCCATGACTTGTCCCTTTAAGCCATGAGTATTAATTATGAAATATTAACAATACTTTATGCAAATTCGTAAAAGCCAAGCGGTGATTTTTTTAAAATTATATTAATTTTATTACTCGGCAAGTTGTTTCAAAGAAAAGGAAGAGTTACAAAAAAGTCAATAATTACAAATAGGCTTGTAAATAACGAATAAGTATTTCTTATTTTTAACACTTAATAATATGTATACCATTAAAAAATAATAAATATACATTTAAATTTAAACTAAATGATTTGGATTACACATAATAATATTTAAAACAATCTAAAATAATATATATATACACTTAAACTCAACAAAAAAACAAAACAATACTATTTACACTCAATCTGTAGGCTACAATATTCTAAAACAAACAAAGTATGGACATTCAAACGAAACGTGTTATTTTATTTACTTAATATTTACAACAATCTAAAATGTAAAAAAAATTCTTAATCTAAAAAAACTATTTACACTCAATCTGTAGGCTACAATATTCTAAAACAAACAAAGTATGGACATTCAAACGAAACACTTTATTTTACTTACTTAATATTTACAACAATCTAAAACATAACAAACAATACTCAAACAAAAAAAAACTATTTACACTCAATCTGTAGGCTACAATATTCTAAAACAAACAAAATACGGAAATTCAAACGAAACACTTTATTTTACTTACTTAATATTTACAACAATCTAAAACATAACAAACAATACGTCAACAAAAAATACTATTTACACTCAATCTGTAGGCTCCAATATTCTAAAACAAATAAAATACGGAAATTCAAACGTGACATGCTATTTCACTTGCATTTTAATACTTAATAAAAACGCCTTTTGATAATTTACGCTATCTAAAGATTTCAAAGATTTGAAATATTTGGTTGTCATCTACTTGTTGGTTGGTATGAAAATAATGTATTAGATGTGTCTCAATGATGACTGAATCTAACTATTTAAATTAATTTTATAAGAACAGTATATGTTAAAGGTATTATTTCGTTTTATAACAAAACTGAAATTGTATATTGCAAACATATATTCTATCAACTTATTACTTAGTTTAAATACATCTTTTAGATATTTTTGACGATTCAACCTGCTTAGCCTTGATTTAATAGAAAGGACTATGAAAAATAGTTTCTTAGGAATACTTAAAACGCCAACCAATCCACGATTTTACGTCTTATACAATACACACTTAGAAGCGTGTCAATGAATCGGACTATAACGGCTTATTTTAATATAGCTTATATTTACAATTTCAATGCCAGACGGCTTTTTTATTTCTAAAGAAATTTGAAGTGTAAAATTAGTGAACAAAACCGGGAATCGAACCTGGGTCTTATGTAAATATTATGTATAGTAATTTTAATAAACATGTGTATCACCTACACTTAGATTACTCTCAAGTTAAACACAATCTCATCATACCATAAAGAAATCCAAGTTTTTGAACCCTTGTCACACTGGACCTGTGAGGGTAAGACAGTGGAGCGCCTCACGGTCAGGCGCTCCACTGTCGCAGTGTGGTATTTTCTAGCTGACAGTTTGATATGTTTTTGACAGGCGCTCCACTGTCGCTCGCCCACAATAGTGACCCCCTATAATTAAAGATGAGTTCAGCCTGGGCTCTTTTCCCTTATAGAGCAATTAGGGAAAATATTTAGGTCATATGGTTAGAAATAGCGAAATAAGAAGGAATTAAGGGGATGAAAGTGGAGAAGTGCGGACAAATCAATACTTGGTGCGGACATGTGATGTTGATGGGAGAAGAAAGGATACCATGTAAAATGGAAGAGTTGAAATTGGGAGGTCCGAGACCGAGAGGAAGACATAGGTGAAGGTGGATGTAGAGTGAGAGGATTGTCGTGGAAGGATATGGAGATACCTAGGAGGAAAACTGGACCAGGACAGGTATGTACAACAAGAACAACATTTATGCAAAAGGACCTTCAAATTCTATATTTCTTCAGTACATTAAAAATGATAAATCTAAATAGTTACAATTTGTTTGATAAATTATGTAAATATACATAAAATAATTATGTTGCCAACACTCTATCACCTTGTATACACATGTTAAGTTTGCGTCCTTATAGATAAGTGTGTGTCGAATAAAACCAGCTTTGTAAAGGAAATAGTTACAAGGCCAATTAATCAACCTAACCTCTCCCTCATTTAACCTTCTTAATTCGCAAACAATCATTTTGAGGCCGGCTCTAATTCTACGCCACTCCGTGCTATTAAACATGACGATGATTTCCTAGACGCTGTGTTGAACAAATTGCTTTCTCGAGCGTATCATTTAGATAATAATATGCATCGTACATTACCATTTGTATTCCTTGTTTACATTCACATGATCAGAACATCTCCATTAACATCGATGGATATGCAGTTATCATACAGGTCATATATGTAGGTTAAAAATAAGTGTCAGACCTGCCTCAACAAAAAATTATATGATAACTGTCATTGGTAAAGCCCTTTTATTAACCGCTTCTTAGGAAGAGAAAGGCCTAGTGTGCTTACTTTCAAGGCCACTTCCTTCACCGTACGTATTTTTTTTTCGTTTTGGTACCAAAATCTATAGGAGAAACGGTGGTGATTTTTCCTTTTGTGTGGTTGTTTTGACTTTCGACAACATCGATGCCAGAGCAGACCTTCTTGTGAATTTAACTTCTTGTTTAAAGGTTCTTGTTTTCAGACCTTCTTTTTTAAAGGTATTCAACTTTAGTAAATTTAAGTGATTATAGTCCAACCTGTCTAGGTTATTAACATGATCAATTTATTTTCAGTATGGGTCACTATTTAATTAGCCAAGCGAATAGAGCAGTGGAAGGATCTCGTTACAGGATGTCGTTAAATAAAAATATGTACACTTTGTTGACTATGATGAGAAGTTCTAATCTTTTTTTTTCTTTGAGGAAATGTTTGTATCCTTCTTAACCTTACTTTGGCCATTCCTCATAAACTATTATTCTGTGCAGGAAGTTATTGAAAAAGAGTAAGGGGTGAATCAGAACAGTACAATGCGAATATTACTGATAAATACTTCCAGCCCAACCCACGATTCGAACCTGCGCTCACTAATAGTCGGCACTGGTGGTGCAATGCTGTAACCCAGCTACTTGGGGACAAAGTGTTTGGGAGATTGTAGGCGATAGGTTGGATGCTCGGTCCTCTTAATACCGACTTGGCGTCCGCTCAATGGTTGCTATCGGCGTGGACACTGCTAGAAGTCTGGGGTGTCCATGTTGGGTGGTAATCATTGTACGGATGTTTTGTCGGAGAGATAAATGAGTATAAGGCTTGTCAATTAGCTGAAAATCAGACCAGCACTACGTGGTTCGGATTCCACGTAAAGCTTTAGGTCCCTTAGTTGCCCTGACTGTTGGGCTATTAATAAATTGCCCTTTCTGAGGAACAGTTGAACTCAGTTAGTAACCACACTACACTCATCCACACTTATATAATCATTCGTATTCGCCTTAAAATACCAACAACGTTGTGTCGGCGTCTCATATGTAAGAATGTAAGAATCTAACTCAGGCTCAAAGTCCTGTCGCCTTCCACCGCTCGGCCACCGCTCGCCATCGTCTTTCCTGGCTCTGAGCTATGACTATTCACTTACCTCACAAACAAATGATAATTTTATCAAATTTCCAAACTTGATAAATGCACCATTCCAAAAATCGTTGAATCTCGTTAAACCACTTTTGGCTCACAATCAGTGTATGAGATGATAACGAGTTTTGGCATACGATTGATGGACCATTCCAAAATCAGAAGATTGACTGCCATATCGGTAGTAATGTAATTGCCAAATGATTAAAATTTGTAGGAATTCTAATTTGTATTAATGTACATTAGTCGATATCTTATGACGAGGAGGTTTTTTATATAGTTGATTGATGTTTAAATTTCCTTGTAATCTTGTACCCAATGTAATAATGTTTGTACCCAATTGCTTTTTTTCTGAAGGACGAGATAAGCCTGCATAAACACTGCTTATGTTGTATTTATTTCATTTCATAGTGCCTTATAAGCTAAAAACTAACTCCTGTGTCGTATTTATTACGTTTTATAGGACCTTATATGCTAAAAATCACTACTTGTGTCGTACGTATTTCTTTTCATTCTGACTCAAAAGCTAAATTCCACCACTTATGTTATATTTATTTCATTTTGTAGGACCTTATAAGCTAAATTCCACCACTTATGTTATATTTATTTCATTTTGTAGGACCTTATAAGCTAAATTCCACCACTTATGTTATATTTATTTCATTTTATAGGACCTTATAAGCTAAAAAGACCACTTATGTTGTATTTATTTCATTTTATAAGACCTTATAAGCTAAAAACTACCACTTATGTTATATTTATTTCATTTTATAGGACAAAAAGACCACTTATGTTATATTTATTTCATTTTATAGGACACAAAGACCACTTATGTTGTATTTATTTCATTTTATAGGACCTTATAAGCTAAAAACTACCACTTATGTTATATTTATTTCATTTTATAGGACAAAAAGACCACTTATGTTATATTTATTTCATTTTATAGGACAAAAAGACCACTTATGTTGTATTTATTTCATTTTGTAGGACCTTATAAGCTAAAAACTACCACTTATGTTATATTTATTTCATTTTATAGGACCTTATAAGCTAAAAAGAACACTTATGTTGTATTTATTTCATTTTATAGGACCTTATAAGCTAAAAACTACCACTTATGTTATATTTATTTCATTTTATAGGACCTTATAAGCTAAAAAGAACACTTATGTTGTATTTATTTCATTTTATAGGACCTTATAAGCTAAAAACTACCACTTATGTTATATTTATTTCATTTTATAGGACCTTATAAGCTAAAAACTACCACTTATGTTATATTCATTTCATTTTATAGGACCTTATAAGCTAAAAACGACCACTTATGTTGTATTTATTTCATTTTATAGGACCTTATAAGCTAAAAACGACCACTTATGTTGTATTTATTTCATTTTATAGGACTTTATAAGCTAAAAACTACCACTTATGTTATATTTATTTCATTTTATAGGACCTTATAAGCTAAAAACTACCACTTATGTTATATTTATTTCATTTTATAGGACCTTATAAGCTAAAAACTACCACTTATGTTATATTTATTTCATTTTATAGGACCTTATAAGCTAAAAAGACCACTTATGTTGTATTTATTTCATTTTATAGGACCTTATAAGCTAAAAAGACCACTTATGTTGTATTTATTTCATTTTATAGGACCTTATAATCTAAAAACTACCACTTATGTTATATTTATTTCATTTTATAGGACCTTATAAGCTAAAAACTACCACTTATGTTATATTTATTTCATTTTATAGGACCTTATAAGCTAAAAACTACCACTTATGTTATATTTATTTCATTTTATAGGACCTTATAAGCTAAAAAGACCACTTATGTTGTATTTATTTCATTTTATAGGACCTTATAAGCTAAAAAGACCACTTATGTTGTATTTATTTCATTTTATAGGACTTTATAAGCTAAAAACTACCACTTATGCTATATTTATTTCATTTTATAGGACCTTATAAGCTAAAAACTACCACTTATGTTATATTTATTTCATTTTATAGGTCCTTATAAGTTAAAAAGACCACTTATGTTGTATTTATTTCATTTTATAGGACCTTATAAGCTAAAAACTACCACTTATGTTATATTTATTTCATTTTATAGGACCTTATAAGCTAAAAACTACCACTTATGCTATATTTATTTCATTTTATAGGTCCTTATAAGTTAAAAAGACCACTTATGTTGTATTTATTTCATTTTATAGGACCTTATAAGCTAAAAACTACCACTTATGTTGTATTTATTTCATTTTATAGGACCTTATAAGCTATAAAGACCATTTATGTTGTATTTATTTCATTTTATAGGACCTTATAAGCTAAAAAGACCACTTATGTTGTATTTATTTCATTTTATAGGACCTTATAAGCTAAAAAGGTCACTTATGTTGTATTTATTTCATTTTATAGGACCTTATAAGCTAAAACTACCACTTATGTTGTATTTATTTCATTTTATAGGACCTTATAAGCTAAAAACTACCACTTACATTATATTTATTTCATTTTATAGGACCTTATAAGCTAAAAACTACCACTTATGTTATATTTATTTCATTTTATAGGACCTTATAAGCTAAAAAGACCACTTATGTTGTATTTATTTCATTTTATAGGACCTTATAAGCTAAAAACTATCACTTATGTTATATTTATTTCATTTTATAGGACCTTATAAGCTAAAAACTACCACTTATGTCGTAATAATAATCACGAATACTACAGTTGAAATAGAAAAGAATGTTTTGCCCACTGACGGTAAAATTGTATGCCTACTAAAGGGCTGACTACTTCACCGCGGTGATAAGTGGTTTGGGGAACGGCCAACTTAGTGTTCTCACAATGGTCCAAAACACCCTTATCATATTCGTGATCAGGATGAAATCACGCACAGTCAGTGTACACACAATGTTATTTAAAATATGGTAACAACATATTATTTTCCAGTTTTTCTCCTTTAAACATTTCCTCCGATTTTTTTAATGTTTAGCCTTATTTCTTAGTTATTTACAGATTTTTAATTAGCATAATACGTGTTGGTACAAATACAGTACAAGTGAACGTCACACAACACAAATATATTATAATATAAGCAAAAAATGCACAAATATATTACAATACAATTACAAAATGCACAAATATTGGTGATCGATTTCGGTAAACCACGCTTACCTTCCTCAGACCAGACAGCTGGTTCGATTTGATTGGTAGCAAATAACAGCTGATTGATGAATTAAATTGAGTCAAAGGAAATATTTAAACATAGAGTATGGCTATTTTTGTGATCGAAATTGTAATTGTTTAAATGATTATGATTTAAAGAAATTTCATTATTCATAAAATGTAATTATTGGCTTAAATAAAAACTTCGATCCTCTCACTAACGTCGCTTTAGAGTGATCTATTTTTACTCGTGGAACAGTCTTAGTTTTGAAACATGGTTATTACAACTATAAACAAATAACTATACACCTCCATATTATAGGTGTTTATTAGGTTAGAAAAGGGGAGATGGTGAAGATTGTCAGCTTTTTGTGGTTTTTGTGGTTATTAAGGATCACGTGTACAACGTCAAACATGATCTAACCTATCATAAACTAACAAAATATAACCTGCAATAACGAAACCTAACCTAGTGAAACCAGCTTATCTTGCAAAACCCAACCTAACCTAACAAAGCATAACCACTGGCACTTTCCCAGTGCTAATATGTATGGTATAACATTGGTCCGATTGCCGAAACCTTGCCAAGCTCTACACAATTTATTTACCCAAATCACTATAATTCAGAAAAGGATTATTATCTGTTTTTATTATATTTTTTTCATAGTTTTCCCAGTTTGCCTAAAAAAAATAAACAGTAAAATTCTTATTTATTAGTTATACAGTGGCACGTAAGTAGGCAGCCAAACTTCAGGAGGTTATTCAAAAGGTAAAAACAAACAAAAAATTTAATGTGAACATATGGTCTATTTCGTTTAATTTTTTGTCCGTCTGTCTGTAAGTAATTTTTACAAAAATCATCATATCTATAAAGGTACTAAAGATAAAATCATGAAACTTGATATGAATATATGTATTAATATTTTACATATCCTCAAAAATCCATTCCTGTATACGAGTCTTTTTTTTAAATGACTATTGTTTTAATTTTTTAAGCTTGATCTCTCAAATTTTTTAAATTTACTAAAAAAACATGCAGAATACAAAAATACTAAAGAATTTAGTATGATATAATGTTTTAAAGATCGAACAACTATAGCTGAGAAATGGAAATTTTTATCAAACAAACAAGATTTCCTGACTGAAGAATTCTTTTATTATTAGATAACAATTTCACTTCCGCTGCTAGTAGTTGTTCAATTTTAAAAATATTCATCCTATAATATGTGGGACTAAATGTTTTGATACCTTACAGGTTTTAATTAAATTTAAATTTTTTGAGATATTTAGCCTAAAACGTTTTAAATGGCCACCCAACTAGCGTATAGGAATGGAATTGTTAGGGGATATATAAATAATTAAGACTAAGATTCATACTATTTTATGATTGTATCTTCAGTAACTTCTAAGATATTAAGCTTTTTGTAAAAATTACATTCATACAGATAGACGGTAAACGGACTAAGATAGACCATATGTTTAAAAACTATTTTTTGTTTGTTTTGACCTTTGAAATGAACTCCTGAAGTTTGTTTGGCTGCCTAATTACGTGACACACTAAATTTAAAAAAGTGTTCTACCAAAAAAGAACAAATTCTTACATATGAGACGCCGACACAACGTTTTTGGTATTTTAAGGCGAAGCCTCTGTTCTAAATAATTAGAACTTGTGTTTTACAAAACATCATCTGTCAAACGTTACCAAACCTTCTAGCTTCTCTCCTCCAACATGATCCTGTCGAAGTGAAGCTCATGGTCAAGCCTCTGCGTGGGCTGCTGTGTGGGTAGGGGGGGGGCGTCCTTGGATAGTATACATAGCCGTCCGTGCAGGACCCCCATCGTCCACAGACTCCTCCGCCACCATGCCCGCTGTCGCAGATCTGCTGCTTGATCCGCCCGTCGAGCGGGAGATGGCTGGCCGAGTGAAGCCGTCGGTACCCGACGTCTGTCGCTACCCCAGCCACCCTGATCGACAGCGCCACGAGAAGTTCATCCAGGTAGAGTATGATCATCAATTTTAAAAATATTTTAGTACATTTTAAATCATATATGTCATAGTAGTTAATAAATTAATTTAGTTACATTCTAATAAGAACAGAAATAGCACTAAAAGAGTGGCTGCCAAATAACCCGCTTTACTCACTAGAAGGATACATACTAAGAACCGTTCAACTTTCGTCCCATTTCTCTCCTGACCTCAATTTCAATCAAATCCAAAACAACCACTTTAACTCAATTTTTAGTAATCTGTAATTTATAACATAGTTTATAATCTCAAATATCATAAATAAAGATTATTATTGTTTGTATTGTATTTGTTAATAGGCTAGAAGAAAAAATTAAATAACTAATTAAAGAATATTTTATGTACAAATTTATCAACAAAGAATTTGAGTTATTTATTCGTAAACAATGTGTGGTAAAATAAAATATAAATTAAAAATAAACAAATAACCATAAACAATTGTGTAAAATAAAAATAATGTAATCGAAATAGTATTATAAATCTTCAATTAGTGTTAAAAATTTAATTTACATCTTAATGAAACATTAATATATAAATTACCGAAATAGTGTAGTTTAGTATTCTTTGTTTATGCAACTTGCAATGCGCAATAAAATGTAAATATTTAAATTAATAATAATTCCTTATTTACCAACATTACAACATTCATGTTAAACATACATTCGAATTATAAATCCATTTTGATAAATCGGATTCCCAGGGCATGACTCGTTTGGAGTTAACATCACACTATTTTGAACAATAAAAACAAGGGAAATAGGTCATGCCAACTTTGTAGTCCACAAAGATAATATTAGTATGAACAAATTAAACAAATCAAAATTCTGCCAATTAATATAACACCTCAAAACATATACTGAAATTCTACTCACATATAAACATTGAATAAGAAATGTTAAGTGAGATATGTATTAAAATTCTTTATGTATTATTACTTAAGGTTCTTGAATTTAGTTTCAAAATTCCAAATTTCAAACAAGCTTTTATTCAGATTTTATTTTATTTAACTTTTATTTTATTTTATGGGGTTCAAAAATACAAATAACGTAAGCTATATAAAAATGCACCATTTACTTTATTATAAAGTAAGTAATTTTAATATAAGCCTCAAAATATTTAACCACAGAATCTTTTCATTAAAGTTCAAAAATAATATTTAAATAAATAAATTACAAAATTATGAATGCTCCATTTCTTTTTTATTGGATATTTAACTATTAACGTGACACCCTTAATTTACAAATGAAAGAAAATTAAATGTATTCTAAATCTACAATTAGAGTTAAAAAACATTTAGTTTACATTTTAAATAATCATCGTATACATTACTAAAAAATTGTATTTTAGTATTCTTTGTTTATGCAACTTTCAATTTGCAATAAAATATATTTATATTAAACATCGTCCTTATTGATAGTTTTAGTGTATTTTAGTAATATTTACAGAAGAGATAAGCATTCCTTTTATTCGATGCTTTTATTTGTATTTGTTTTATTATTATTATTTTTTTACTGGTTTATAAATATAAATTAGCTAACATCTTTTTATTTACTAAATAAAAAAGTGTGTATTTTAACATGGTTTTTAATTTACTAACCAATTTTAACATGCAACAATATTTTTGTCCACAACGTTTTAAAAAATAATATAAGGATGGAAATATACAAATACAGTACAAGTAAACGTCACACAAGACAAATATATTACAATACAAGTACAAAATGCACAAATATTACGGTGATCGATTTCGGTGAACCACGCTCACCTTCCTCAGACCAGAGGGATTCACAAAAGAATAATATCAGAAAAATGTACAAAATTAGAAAAACTCCAGTGGTTTGTTTATGTGATTTTTGACATGTATAAAATTTTGGAATAAGGTTATTTTTTCTGTGTTTGGGGGAGAATGTGTGAAGAGTGATATGAAACCATACTTTTATTTTGCGTTCTCCCCATTAGGCATTTTTGTTTATTCTACTTACAAAATTAAAGTAAATAAATCACATAGATTTTAACTTTAAACTAGTTTTTAATTAATTATAAAATAGTTAAAGCGTGCATTTTGATGTCATGCAATAGTCTAACTAAATTCATGGAATCCGGTTTTGTAAACTTTTGTTAAACTAAGTATGAGTTTCAAATTTTGTCATAAATATTTTGACGTTATAATTCCATAAACTACTTTTTCAGTGCCAAAATATTGGAATATATATTGTATGTGAAGACTATGAAACTATGTATTTAATAAAACTTTCAAATATTTTTGTCAAAGGGTACAAATTTCTAAATATAAACATATCTACTTTATATTTTCCTTCTGTTATTATCTAACTTATATTATTTTAACTCTTATTTTCACAAGAAAAGATGTAGATAACATAAATAAACACTATTTAAATAATTAATTTCCGTATATTTTGTCACTATAATATATGGATATATAAGTATTATTTCCGTATCTTTCTTTATAATCCGTATATAATCTATATAATATACGGATTACATAGATTCCTTTAAATTCCGTGTATTGTGTGGTTTATTTCGATTCAAATATTGGATATCTAAAGTTATAATATTTACTAAGAATAAGAAATGTAAAACTGTGCAAATACTAAATCATGTCTTGGATTCTTTTAAAAAATAAAAAATACATATTCATAAAAATAATTTTAAATAAATAGCGTGACACACTTTACAATTTTAAGTTTATTCCTTCAGAGATCCCAAAAAATAATTTTTAATTTTTCACAACACATTTAGGTTATATTTAGTGTTTGGCTTATGTTATAATAACCATGTTATAAAACTTTACTTTCTACCCAGTTATCCATTTTTCTAGGATGCCGTCAGACTGATGCTGGAGAAGGCAGTGTTCTCACTGGACAGGCAGACTCCAGTGCTCCAGTGGACGGATCCAGACAAGCTGCTGGACACGATGGACTTCAAGCTGTCGACTCAGCCGTCTACCCATGACAAGCTTCTTCAGCTCGTGAATGACACCATTCAACACAGCGTCAAGACGGGACACCCTTATTTCATGAACCAACTTTTTTCTGCGTATGTATTTATGTGTATAACTCCTCAAGTCAGTCGGTCCCAATAGTCGTGAGCTTGAAAGAGATTAGATAGTTTCGTTATATTCATTTTAACGCTTAATTGACAAGGGTGGTGGAAAAACATCAGAAATTAAAAAAATGTACCTAGGCTCCACCCTAATAGCTCTACAATTTTGTACCATTTAGGTGGTTTATTGATTCATATAACAGCTGTTTTGAGTCTGTTAAATTTTTGAGAGAACCTGTTATGAGTTTAAATTAATGAGAGAACCTGTTATGAGTCTGTTAAATTAATGAGAGAACCTGTTATGAGTCTGTTAAATTTATGAGAGAACCTGTTATGAGTGTTAAATTAATGAGGGAACCTGTTATGAGTCTGTTAAATTTATGAGAACCTGTTATGAGTCTGTTAAATTTATGAGAGAACCTGTTATGAGTCTGTTAAATTTATGAGAGAACATGTTATGAGTGTTAAATTTATGAGAGAACCTGTTATGAGTGTTAAATTAATGAGATAACCTGTTATGAGTGTTAAATTTATGAGAGAACCTGTTATGAGTGTTAAATTTATGAGAGAACCTGTTATGAGTGTTAAATTAATGAGAGAACCTGTTATGAGTCTGTTAAATTAATGAGAGAACCTGTTATGAGCCTGTTAAATTTATGAGAGAACCTGTTATGAGTGTTAAATTAATGAGAGAATCTGTTATGAGTGTTAAATTTATGAGAGAACCTGTTATGAAGCTTACAATATTATATTGGTATAAATATTGGACATTTTTAGTCTGGTTAGTGACCTTTGTCATAAAATCCAGTTATCTTAATACATAAAGATATCGTGATCAAAACAATATTATGGACGGTGCAGAAATTATGTGTACACGAATTTGAAGCTTGTTTCCTAAGAAACTAAGTGGCCTATGAAAAATTCAATCACACCATTGTTTTCCTTGTTTAATTAATTGTAAGTAATGATAAACACGTTTTGACATTTTATTATAAGTTTTAATAATTGTTATCCTAATTAGAACAAAAACAGTGCTGGAATTTTAACTAATGTTCACTGTTCATTATCTTTACAGTTTTACTACTCAAAACCAGTGAATATATAGCATTTATATTTTAAGAAGTGGTTTACAAGAATATTTCCCATAAACTCTATTATTTTCATAATTGTAGTAACTTTTTGAGCAAAAATATTTCTATAAATTTCCTGAAACGTTTTCTTAGCTTCTAGGGGTCATAAAATTAATTATTTTGTTATGTTGTGAATTTTATGAAATATATAGGTACAATAAATACCATTGCTACATGCGAAAGTAAATTAAGTGATTTTAAATAAATTTAAAATTACTTTAAATTGGCCAGTTTAAATTGATTTAAAATTATATAAAATCACTTCATTTACTTTCGCATGTAGCAGTTATATATAGTGTACCCATACATTTCATAAAATTTTCATACAATTCATAAAACATGTCCAAATAATTAATTTTACGACCCCTAGAAGCTAAGGAAACGTTGTTACAGAAAATTTATAGAAATATTTTTGCTCAAACAGTTACTACAATTATAAAATTAATATAACTTATAGAAAACATTCCTGTCAACCACTTATTAATGATTTAAATTATTAATTATTAATTAATGATATAAATGCTATATACTCACGTGTTTTTGCCTAGTAAAAGTGTAAAGTTGATGCACGTAACTGGTTATAATTCTGGTACTTTTTTTGTTTCAAGTATGATAAAATAAATAAAAATTTTTAAATAAAAATGTAAAAACGTAAAGTCAAAGGATGGAAAAATTGTATGATTGGATTTTGTCGTGGGCCTGTTAGTTTCTTACGAAACAACCTTCAAACTCAGGTACACATGTTTTCTGTGCCGACAGTAAAGACTATTTGTTCTGCTACTTGTGATTAATTTGAAATGTTGAGAGAATGCAGATTTTTATCATGATATTTAGTTGACTTTTCTATATTTCACTAGACATAGCCTTTAAGATGACTCTCTTATCTTATAAGAACCACATTAACAGTAGATCAATATTAAATTAATATTAAAAACTAAAAACTTGCTTCTGTTGCTTTCAAAAGTTCAACAGTACAATTGACCCACTAATAGCAACGTTTCACAGACCGAAGCTAAAGGCCGAGGTGTACGAGCGTATCGACTGACATAGTTGGCACGCGAAGCGTGCAAGGGTGCTTCATAGTAAATACTTAATTGACTTTCATAATAATTTTGTATCCGGACTTGGCAGTATCATGAGTGATAATATCGCCACTATTTAATATATTAAATAACGGATTATAAAAATTAGGACTGTCCATAATAAATATGTGTTTTTATTACCTTCATTCCCACGACATTTTGCCAACCATAGCTTTAACTAGGAGAAACTCCTGCATGCTTCGCTTGCCAACCCCGTCACTAGCTACGCTCTTGCAAAAAAAAGAAACTGAGGACGAGTCCAATAATGAGCTGATTTGGTGTCGAATTACAGTAACTTGGAGTGTCGAGGAGTTAGTTTTCTAATTCTCCATCGTGCAGGTGGCAGAGTCAGCACCGTTGTCAGTCCCTCCTCTTATTCCCTCAAAATTATGAAGGATAACATAGTAATTATTGTACTATAATTATATAATTTTTTTTCAACCTCCTCTCTTAACCTTACTCTGCCCATTCCCTATAGACTATTGATCTGTGCGAGGAACTTATTCACACAAAGTAAGGGGGTGAACATTACAGTAGAATGTGAATATTACTGATAAATCCTTTCAATCTAGGCCGGATTCGAACCAGCGCTGTCTCTAAACCAAGCTCAAAGTCCTGACGCCTTAGACCGGCTAAAAGTACATAAGTGATAACTGCTACTGAGGCGTTCGCTGCGGCAATAAGGGAGTATCCTCTGTTTGTTTTTCTGTGGCTCTTGTCACCTCAGCCTTCCCAGTTGATAGTAAGTCTCACTCGCTGCGCTCGTTCTATGGATCGTGACTTCATTAACTTTAGTAGGTAAACTCTACTGTATTCTAATCTTAATTAAAATAAGAGAAGGAATTTTTAGTCTGTTTTTGTCTTTTTTAATTTAATCTTTAACTATTTTATCATTCTTATGGGTGAAAAGGATTCCTTAAAGACTTTTTTGTGGTTATCGAATTTTGAAATACCTTCCTTAGTGTGCCTTTGTGATACAAAATCTGCATTCCGATAAAATTCAAAAACCCTTCGGTTGAATAACTTTGGAAGTGAATTGTAGGAGATCTCGTAATGAGTCAGTTAGTGCTATTTTGCTTATTTATTACATGATTTTGTTTCGTAAATGCTTCATTGTCATTCAACAGAGTGAATCACAGTATAATATAAACACACTATAACAAAGCTTACTCTTGAGAAAAATGCCAACTGCCCGATGCTGGCGATCCTAGTGGTCGTATCGCAGAGCTACGGCATATCTCCGCTATACCACCGCTAGGATCGCTAGTATCACTTGGTAGGCTAGTAAAACGGCTGATATTCGCTATTAATCACAAACGTTGCTGTCACATGTGTCTGGTATGTGTTGTAGTGTGGACCCGTATGGGCTGGTGGGCCAATGGCTGACGGACGCCCTCAACCCCAGTGTCTACACCTACGAAGTATCTCCAGTTTTCACCCTCATGGAGGAAACAGTACTGGCCGAGATGCGCAGGTAAGTCATGATGCGCATAGTACACTTTACTAATATACGTTTATGGGTGAGTGGATGGGTCAGTACCACCCAGTACGTATAAACTGTTGCCAAAAAAATCCAATTAATTCCACGATAACCTAATATATGAGCTGAAGATGAAACCTGACAGTACCCTTTTTTTTTTTTTTTTTTTAATACTGTATTACCGAAAATTTTTTAATCCATGTACGGTTTTTCTTATTTTCAAAACAAGTGAATGCCACACAACACAAATGTATTATAATGTGTGCTTTATCATAGTATTACTTACAAATAGATATCTCATTAGTAAAAATATGTGTCCCAGCAATATCATTAGTTAGTAAGGATTGCTCAGCTGGTTTTCATTTACGTGAAACTACACTAGCGCTCCAAAAACAGCTGATAATATGGTATAAAAAATGTAAGGTTGAATGAGAAATCTATTTTGTGTGCTTATAAAATTAATTCTATAAGTGAAAATGTTAGAAATATTAAGGTGACGTGTCCACAAAAGGGATCCCTGTTTAACTCAGTGAATCCCTCTGGTCTGAGGATGGTAAACGTTTACCGAAAAATTAACACAATTCTTAGATTTTTTTACTTAAATTGTGATAAATTTGTTTTTTGTGACGTTCACTTGTTTCGTATTCTTACAACTTTTCGTTAACTAAGAAACTATTTTATGTACTTTAAACGAGCCATTTTGGAAACTTACAGGTTACACTTGGTTATTTAATCTTTTAATTTAATTTAATCAAATGCCTTTTTTACTGTCATGGTTGTTTGCATTATTAATATTCTTCAGTACAATTTTATTAAACTTGAAGTTGGTCCAAAATAGAAAAAGTCAATGAACAAGAGCTTTATAAGAAAATTGAAAAAAAGATCATGTATAAAACAAACTGACACTTCAATCACAAAATGCAAGTGACAGTCTTAAGGCGTCAGGACGGAACATGAGTAAGAGATAGCGCAGGCCTTGCTTGTTAGTTTTTAACAGTAATATTCACCTTTTACTGTACTGGTTCTCCCCCTTACTCTCTCTGATAAGTTACTCACACTGAGAGGAAGGAGATCGGCTTCTCCTTAAAAATATCTGGACCACATACTGATAAAGAATGTCGAATGGAAAGCTGGTCAGAGGGTGACAGAAAAAAGAACATGAAAGCCTGGTTTATTTGATAAAGGATAACTTCTTTGGAAAGTATTAAACAGATTTATATGCAAAGAAAATCCAATTTATAAAAACATTTGACTGTATTTTGTTTAGTCCAATTGGGCCCATACATAAATTATAATTATAAAATATTCTTCTCCATATGTATAAGTTATATGTATTTATTAAAAACATCTACACTAGTCTATTGTATAATTTTAGTCTAATGTACTTATATAAATCACCTTTCGTGTATAAACTATACTAATAAGGATTACTAGGAGAAATTCCAGCACGCTTTGCGTGCTAACCTCATCACTCGCTGCGCTCGTGACATTTAGGCGTGTGAATGTTTACTTGAAATTTTAGAGGTTAACAGTATTACATAAAATCATAAAATAAGTACATTTATTTACGGTAGTTCACGGTTATTTGCAGTTAGGTCGCAACCTATTTATAGTATAAAGATAAACATTCAATAAAAGGCCTACAGCATCTTAGCCTATTTAAAAAATGTTTCTTTATTATATTTAACAGGTCATGATTAACTAAATGAATAAAATAAGACCATTAGATGACCATTGAAGTTTTAAAGGATCAGTGAAGCAGAGCCCAAAAGTCGGATACGAATAAAACCATGCTTTAAAACATTCACTGGGGGGGGGGGGGAATACAAAAATACATGACTTCCAAAGGTTCATGACGAATGATGTGCTAATGAATTAAGAACAAACAGACATGTTTTTTTAATTTATTATCAAATAAAAATTCCGTTGAATAAACCACTAAACTTACTCTTTCTAACACTAAACGATCTATAAATTTCGCCGAATGTATATAGCTAGAGATCAATAAATTATATGTTTTTTTCTGTTATATAGCGTATGGTTTTTTTGTCAGATACCATTTTAAATTTTAAAATTATATAAAAAATATGTTTACATTGGAAAAACTCCAAAAGTCACTTGAAATTAATATAAATAAAATGTAAAGTGATCTGTCACAGAGCTACATCCAATCCGTCAAGCGATTTAAGGCCCGACTCACTGATTTTATTTATGCTAGCTAATCCCTCCTTAAAACAGTGTAAGGGGCGCTTTGAAACTATGTGATACATTGTTTGGATAGCCGAAATATCAAACAAGCCGTCGAGCCCGCTATAAAGAAGGAACTGGTAAAAAAATACCGTGTTATTACGGTCTGCCACAGGGGTCCGTACTTCCTCCGATTTTATTTAACGTGTATACTGCTTACATCCCAATCACCAAGTATAGAAAATGTATATATGCTGACGATATTGCTTTAGCTAATCAACACAAGGACTTCAAAGCTACTGAAGAAACACTCACAAATGATCTTGCAACCCTCAAAGAATATTTAGAACCTGAAAGTTGAATCCTAACCCATCAAAAGCTGAAGTAGCCTTATTTACATTCCAACAGCTGTTAAAATTTCTTAAACGTCATTGTTTACACTTGAACAGCGTTAATTTTTTACTCATTTAAATCTCTCTTCATTTAATTCTTATGACCGAAAGACGTATCGATTGAACAATTATTAGTCTATGCTCACGGCCAGTGACAGCTGGACATAGGCGAGGGGTGAAGAGAGAGCTCTTTTATAAAAACATTAGCCCTCTCAAACGGTTGTCTTGATCAAGTGTCAAATCTAAATTACTATTATCAGCTGATATTTATTATTGTAATATTCTTTATTAATACGGTTAGTAGCAACACTGCACGACGCGCACAGGCTAATTGTTCAGTCAGAACTTTGAGGGCTTTCCGTGCCCTTCAGGGTAAAAATATTAAACAATGAAGACCTTATTGCAAAACTACGAAAAAGGGGGGCATTTTTTTATATTTCGATCGTTAAATTGTTATCAATAAATAAGAAAATAATAACAGTGTTAGCAAAAATGGCCTCACGTATTTTACATAAGGATATTACTTTTCAGAATTATTTAAAACACGATAAATGCCCAAGGCATTTTATAATTTTAAATTGATCACAATGATTACCAAATGTTTTGTACCACTACTTGAAACTGATGTAGAGTATTTATCGTTCAGATTCGTCGGCTGGAGCCAAGGGGATGGTATCTTCTGTCCTGGAGGCTCCATGGCCAATGGGTACGCCATCAGTTGCGCTCGCTACCACGCCATTCCTCAGGTCAAGGTGAGTGTCTTGTGCTTTATGTAGTGATCGATACTACCAGAGAGCACAGAATATGTAGTCTATGATACTGCCTTTCTCGTTGGTAAAACTTAAGGTGTAGTTATACAGCTTAACTAAAGTATTTATTTATATATCTAAATGTGTGTTTCAAAATTCTCGTTACACATCTTTGGATATTTTTACATTGATCAAAAGCAATTTTTTATTTAAAAAATCATATTTTTTAAATTACTGAACCAAATATAACCAAACTTAATTAAATCCTTTATTATAATTAGATCTATTATGGAAACAATGTTGTCTAGCTTGCCTAGATAGTTTCAAAATAGAAACCATTTAAAGTATTTAAATTATAATGACTAATTAATTATTTTATTTAAAAAGTTGCAAAAGTGACTTTTCAAGAAATGTTTAAAACAAATTTAGTGGTATATTATGTTTTTATGTTGAATTATAAATAACTAAATAATTGCAAATAAATATATATAATAGTTGAAAGGTGCTCAAATATTATATATATTAAATATATATATATATAAAATATGTTTATTATAAAATATATAACTAGGGGATACCCCTGCATGCTTCGCTTTGCTCGATACGCTTCGGCCTCGGCATGTGACTTTTGACTAAAAATAATATTAACTGTATAACGTAAAATCACAATATTAAATTTATTTACAGTATCTCACTCACATTACTTGCTTTGCCACCTATCTATTAGTATAAATACCCAATGTTATTACTTAGCCTTTACAAACGTGTTCATTTACAGTAATTCGTTTTTGTTTAACAACTGAAGATTAAACTTTAATTTAATATTAAAAGTGCATCAAAAGTATAATGTGAAACATACTAAATAAACATATTTATTTATTTACAAAACAGCTGTTATTAATTTACAAAAATCAACCCAATGTCATCCCTATGGAACAATCTTTTAGGGGTGGTTTCTCCACTATAGGAGTATTTTATCAAGAATATAATACTTTAGTTGTCCTATTTAAGATCTAAAGAAACTATGTACAAAATTTCAGCTCTCTACCTACATGGGAAGTTGGAGAATTAGTAAGTCAGCCACGGTTTTGCCTATTATAGATATAAATAATTCGTTGCCAGTGGAGTTCGGATATTTAAATCCCTTTAAACCATTTAAATAGCTGATAGCCGAGGAACGACCTTTCCGCATTCCAATCAAGGTCGGGGCCTTCCCTCTCCACTTTGCCTAGTCTCACAGCTGACTGCGTTACGTAACCGGCCAAAGTATCGTTTAATTTGTAGGCGCTGAGCGTCTCACTAATATTTACATTGTATTAACTTAACTTATATAAAATGGTGACTTTACGTAAAAATCTAGGGAGTTTAACAGATAGCTTTATTTACTAATCATTATACTATAAAGTTTGTATCCTGAAATGGTAATTTAGTAATTAGTTGTAAATTTAAACGCTGCTAAATATATCAACAAATCACATTTGTTTCGAAAATATCCTATTACTAAATCTTTAGAAAAATGTATAGTTTTATGGTAAAAGAGGTAATTGACATATTAATTAGAAAATTCACAATTTATTACCTGGGCTGGAAAAAATTATTTTTCCTCTCATAATAAAGTTTGTATACTGTTTTTTTTTTTTTTTTAGTTTATGTTTATCTGAAGACGGCGAAATAATAAATTTTCTCGAAATGATAAATTTTCTCGTTGTAGATTTGTTGATGTAGAATTGATCAGTAACCCACTCAAATAAATAAAATATTTATGACTTACTTAATTGCAATCAAATTTAAATAATACTTCACTGAACAATTTTATTAAAAAAAAAACACTGAGATAAATGTATCCAACAAATTACAAATAAAGTTCAAAAAGTACATTTTCTAAATAAGACAGTAAATTTATAAAAGATATAATGGCAACTTTTAGAGTTTTAAATATTTTTTTTATAATTTTTAGCATGATTAAAACATAAATATAAAAAGCGCATTGTTTTTTTTGCCAGCTACAATTTTCTTTTTTTAATTTTAAAATTAAATAAAAGCTGTGTTTAACATTCTTCTCAATATGTATAAGTTATATGTATTTATTAAAATCATATACACTAGTCTATTGTATAATTTTAGTCTAGTTTACCTATATAAATCACCTTTCGTGTATAAACTACCATTAAGGATGATTACTAGGAGACATCCCTGCACACTTTTGGTGCCAAACTCATCACTCGCTGCGCTCGTGACATTTCGGCGTATGAATTTTTACTTCAAATTTTAGAGGTTAACAGTATTACGTAAAATCATAAAATAAGTACATTTATTTAAAGTAGCTCACCCTTATTTGCAGTTAGGTCGCAACCTATTTATAGTATAAATATAAACATTCAATAAAAGGCCTACAGCATCTTAGCCTATTTAAAAAGTGTTCCTAATGCATGAATTAAGGACAAACAGACAGAGTGCTTTTTTATATTTATTATGAAATGAAAATTCCATTGAATGAACCAAACTTAGTTTTTCTTACACTAAAATACCTATAACTTTCTCCGAATATATATATCCAGATAGTATATGATTGGTCTGTGATATAGCGTATGGTTTTTTGTTAGCTACAAGTTTTTTTAATTTTAAAATTAGATAAAGGCTGTGTTTAGCTTCGAAAAACTCCAAAAGTCACTAGGTATTAATATAAATAAAAATGTAAAACGCTTGCATTTAAAACTTAGGCCTAAATAATTATATTATGCTTTTACAATGTACATTGTCACTGCAATAAATTATTTCATCTTTAATTCTACAGGCTTTAATTGCCCCACTAACTTAATGGTTGCTTGTATGTATCAACATTCTCTAATTTAGATTATATTGATTACATATTATCATATTACGTTGTGGTAGAAATACAAAACGATTGACCGTCACACATCGCAATTTAATTACATTGTAAGTAGAAAATGTACAAATATTATGTATGGTGATCGATGTAAGTAAAGCTTCGTCCTCAGACAAGAGGATTGGCAAAGGAATGAAAACCGGTAATAGAAATCATTGAAACCATAATAGTTGTATAAGTTTGTTCTTGTTTGAAACAATAAGACTACCCGATCATATGGGCCCCATGATGATGGTTTTTCTGTTTGGTGAAGTTAGTTCATCTTCAGTTTTCACAGGTAGTGCCTGTAGTCTCCCTCTCTCTATCTCTCTTCGTCCCTCTCTCTCTCTCTCTCTCTGTCTCTCTCCAGCACACACCCAAGTCACTAATAGACAAGCTAATAGAATTGATTTTACTATCCAGAGACAATTATTGTAAAATCAATGCTAATAGTTCGGCAAACAGTCTTTAGAGTGCTTATTTGAAACCTTTTGCTTTTAGATAGCAGCACGTCTACAGCAAATGCGTGTGTTTGTTTACATAGTTTAGAAATTTGCTGTACTAAATTTGTTTTTTGTGATGTTCAAATGTTTTGTACTTTAAATTTCACAATGACACCGTTTTATGGATTCTTCCCTTACTTCCAGAGCAAGGGTCTTCACGGACTCCCCCGCATGGTCGTGTTCACCTCGGAGGACGCACACTACTCCATCAAGAAGTTGGCCACTCTCCAAGGACTAGGGGCGGACAATGTCTACCTGGTCAAAACTGACTCCCTAGGTCGCATGGATGTGGCAGACCTCAGGGCGCAAGTCCAACGCGCCATCAATGAGGGCGCTAAACCCTTCATGGTGTCCGCCACGGCTGGTAAGGCTTAAACATATGTACAATTTAACCTTACATAGCAGCGGTGTATGTGTAACTTTAGATAATTGAGATGCGTGCTTTTAAATATGCAATTGCAATTTTCATACATCTATACTTAAATTGAGAGTTAAATATAGATAATAGGACTAATAGTAATACAAATATATCAAATGAAATTAAACTGTCCAATGGTAAAAAAAACACACAAAATGAAACCTCTCTCTCTAATGTTCTGAAAGATAACCTCTCCACAAATGATCATTTATGCCCTCCCATTGGAATTTAACCATATTCAAAAAACTTTTTGTAGGACTTCCACACTTGCACTTAATACAATAAAACTGTTACAGATTCCCATCATAGCTTTTTGTATGTTTCTTGTTTTGTATCAGCAAGTTTGGAAAAGTTATAGGAATAAAATATAATAAAATTGTGTTTTCCAATTTAAAGATTATGTTAAACATAGCTAATCTAAGATAACCTAATTAGAATAGAATAATTCTTTATTGCCACAAATACATTCCATGTGTTCAGTATATACTGAAGAAACAGGTAACATTGTCAAACTTAATTCTAAATCTAGGCTATACTGTTCTTCATATTGTTTACAACACAAAATAATACATTACATAATGTACAGTGTGCATATATCAAATTACAGACAAAGAATATATACAGGCTAAATAAATCTATGAGATGGTTTTTTTAAAGAGTACTATCATTCAGATATTCGTTTACTGAGTAATATCCTTTTTCAATCAAAAATTCCTTGAGTAAATGCTTAAAGTGTTCAGTTTTTTTCAATAGTTTTTAGGTTATTGGGCAATTTATTAAACATTTTCTTCTCCATGTAAATATTAGTTTGTTCATACAAAGTTCATACAAAGTAGTGTTGGGGATACGAAAAATTAGTTTTATATCTTGTGTCATAGGAGTGGTGATGTTGTTCCCTTAACATAGTATCGGCTATATCTTGTGTCATAGGAGTGGTGATGTTGTTCCCTTAACATAGTATCGGCTATATCTTGTGTCATAGGAGTGGTGATGTTGTTCCCTTAAAACATAGTATCGGCGTTAGCTTTAATAATCATCAAACATTTAAAAATATACAAACAAGGTACAAAAAAAATATTTAAATCCTTAAACAGTTGTTTACAAGAAGATCTCCTATTTGGAGAGGTTATTATTCTTATCATTCTCTTTTGGATTTTAAAAATGTTATCAATGTTGGCCGATCCCCAAAACTCAATACTGTATTGAAGTACTGAGTAAAATAATGCATAATAGACCATAACTCTTGGGTTTTTAAATCAATTATGTCTCTTAACAGCAACCATCTGATAACAGCACCTGTTTAATTTCTTTATAGGTTAAGAAAGTTTGTAAGGTTAGAAGTATTTGTAAAAAATATTTCCTCCCCTTGAAAGAGTATATTACTGTTCGGAACCTGGTCTCTACATTGGGCTGTACAGAGTTTCATAATTTGGGTCTTTTGGCTGTTAAGCTGCAAACCATTTACTTTAAACCAGTAAGGAAGCTGTGTTAGGTTTTGATTAATACTTACTATTAAATCATCTATTGAATTTGCTCTAATTATTGATGTTGTGTCATCAGCATATAAAATTAACGATGTTGAAATTGAATTGGGCAGGTCTTTACATAAATTAGAAATAATAATGGTCCAAGGATTGAACCTTGACGACCACTACTTATTGTTTTCCAGTTAGAATTAAATTTTTTCCATCTTTCAGCACCACTGTCCTTTGGAATTGGTCTGAGAGATAAGACTTCACCCATGATATGGCTTTGTCAAAAAAATTTTAACACTAGTTTTTTTCCAATAAAATTTCATGATTAATACATTCAAAAGCCTTAGCTAGATCATAAAATATTGCAGCTGTACCCTATGAACTATCCAAGCTCTCCGTAACTTGGTTCACAAAGGAAGAAATGGCTGATATCGTATTTTGTCCAGTTCGGAAACCAAATTGATTACTTGTGAATACTTCATTAGTTTCAAAAAAAGTTCAATCTGTCTATAAGCAATGTTTTTCAAAAATCTTTGAAAAAAGCTGGTAAAATTGCAACTGGACGATAGTTAGCTGGATTCTTTTTATCTCCTTTTTTAAATAAAGGTTTGACCTCAGCAAAAAATCCGTCCCTAAAACTCTGTTTAATTATTGTACAAATAAGATTTGAAATATGATTTGCCACTTTTTTAACTATGTGTAAGGGAATTTCAGTCCACCCTGCAGATTATTTGCTATGCAAAGAATTAATAATTCTTTTTATTGTTTCAGCTGATACTTTTTCAAAGTTAAATTCCTCAAAAGGAGTATTCCAATCTGACGTCAAATTTAAAGCTTTACATTCACTTGGTTCCACATTTACTGATTCAGACTCATTAACAAATAAATTATTTTAAAAACTGGCTATGGATTGACCTTCAGAAACAAACTCCTCATCAATTACCAAGTCTGAAATGCTTGGAACATTTCTCTTAACACCTAATTCCGAATTGATCACTACCCAGGCAGCATTGCTTCTGTTTTATGAATTTTCCATTTGCAAGTTTTTTTGACAGTTTACAAACAGACTTAAAGATTTTATTATATGTTCTGTAATAAGATACAAATGTACTGTCATTTGATTGCTTGTAAATTCTATGTAATATTCTCTTATTAGCACTTGTTACTTGAACACCTTGAGTAATCCAACTCTTACTTGATATATTATTTTTAGAATTGTTAGAGAAGAATTTTAATGAAAAACAAGTATTAAAAGTACATAAAAATGTTCCTATAAATTCTTTAAAATTTTGTTGACAGCCTGATAAACAGTCTATAATCCAAGTTTTGTCAGATATTGATCTAGTAAACAAATTTATATTAGCATTAGACAAAATTCGTTTCTTAAACCCTACCTTTAAACCCCTGTGTTTTAAATTAATATTCAATGCAATAAAAAGTGCTCTGTGATCAGACATTCCCGATTCCAAATTCATTAACTTTGGTTGTATATCCGCATAGTTCTTTTTAATTAGAATATTGTCAATACAAGATGCAGTATTTTGAGTTACTCTGGTTGGCTCATGAAACCAAGCTGCAAGCCCATGTAACTCAAGTAGGTTCAAAAATTCATTCCTTTGAAATTTCTTTGTTGAACTTTCAACGCTTTTTAGGAGATCAATATTAAAATCAGAAGCAATATATATTTGCTTATTCTTGATCTCTTTTTTGTATCAAAATGAATAATGAGTAGTTTTTTAATGAAAGATGAGATATTTGAATCGTCAGGTATTCTATACAGAGATATTACAACAATTTTTAATGACGGTATCTCTAAACAACTTGTTTCAAAAACATTGACTTCATTTAATACACATAGGTCTGTTCTGTTAATGTATTCAAGCCCATCTTTCAACAATATACATGATCCTCCCCAATTTGTGTCTTGACAGTAATAAGTTGATAAATAATAATTAGGGATGCTATTAAAAATTAACATTTACAATCTATTTGGTGGTGTTCATTAAGGCAAACATGGTGATATTTAATAATGTACATTCTTTTTTGTCATTTAAATGATGAGCTTGTCTACACAGAATACAAAAGTTTTCCTTGACTTGAAAAGTTAAGTATTTTCGGTCACCTGAATAGTGTCCAAGTTTTTTGAGTTTTCAGAGTCATTACCTGTACACCTAACTGAGCAATAATTAAGCGATTCATTAAAAGTTCATATACAATATATACATTGTTCTCAACCAGGATTCAGAGGAGAATGTATTGATCCACAGTCCTTGTTGTGATATCTTGTTGTGATTTTACTTAGATAACCTAACGAAACTAACCTTAGTTACCTAAAATAACGTAACGTAACCTGAATTAACAAAAATATAACCTATTGAATACATTTTGAAAGTTCTTCTCTACTATTGCCTCACTTAATGAAGGTTAGAAGCTTATGTTTGTCTTTGTTCTTGTAGAAAATTGTTTATAAAGGTCACTTTCTTTTGTGTAAATTAAACTAATAAAATAATAATAATAATAATCCCTACAAATGAAAAGAAAAAAGTTAGAGATCTAACCTTATGAAGCTCGATTCTAATATAATTTTACTGATGCTTCAAGGTAGTTAGGAAACATGCCTGACATTCCTAGGCTTAATAATACAAGCTGCATAGCGTCTTAGATAGCGCCACTGAAATTCTTTATTATCTAATCTGAAGTAGGGCTACAGGTTTCTTTCATTTCGAACTATATATTACCATGACTTGCCTTATGAGAAAGGGCTAAGCTATTATTTACAGTGATGTTCTTCAAGGTGTTCTGTTTGACCTCAGGTACCACCGTGCTGGGAGCCTTCGACCCACTGCCAGCCATCGCTGACGTCTGTGAAGCCCATGGTCTGTGGTTCCACGTGGACGCCGCTTGGGGAGGCGGAGCCCTCGTCTCTCGACGGCATAGACACCTCCTCACCGGTATCCACAGGTAAGACACCAGTGGACCGGTCCAAGAAGTGAATTGGTCATCTTGGATCTATTCTCCATAAAACAAATGTTACACGAATAAGCCGATTTTTACGCATTTTCTCAGATAAAATCACGTTTGATATGTCATTTTACAGATGCAGTAACATCTCTCTTAACCGGCCATACTTTAACCGGATATCGCTTTAACCGTCCCCCTTTTACAAAATAGTGACTTCTTTATAACCGTTATATACCGATAAGACATCGTTTAACCGATCATGATTAGTTGGGAATGGACGTCGGCGATGTTTGTAATATCTATGATTCATACAGACTCTTATCTAAAGAAATATAAATATTTTTACCAGTATGTTAGGAGCTTCTGTAGTGTAGTTCATGAAATAATAGTTTTTTTCATGGATTTATCTTTGTTTAAATCGTGAGCCTTTATGTTTCGTTGTGTATTTGTGAATATAGTTCCTATGGTGAGGCTAGATATTCTATAAAGTTAAGAAATTAATTGTTGTAGATAAACTGTAATGTAAAGTATGTTGATTCCTTAGCATATTTTTATTTTAATGTTTTGATACACCGACTTAAAATTGTTTAATTAAAAAAAATTATAAGGAAAAACGAATAAACAGTGAACATTTAGAATTTCCTGAAGAATTTGTTATAGTACAATTGAAAAAATTACAATCAACTAACAAAGGAACGCTAGGATTGAAGAGCTACTAGTTGTTTTTGCTCGATTTGAGAAAACATAAGTTTGGTATTATGGGGAATGGATTCAAGTTGGCTGAAAACCGGACCGAAATCTGATCTGTGCTGAAAATTATCTCAATTTATTATCGTTCCAGCTCCCCCTCACCCTAATATGCTGATTTATTGCATTGTATATTGGCCCATCCTCAGCATTCTACGTTCAAATAGCCATGTTATAGAAGGCCATATTATTATTTGATAGGGCATATGCTAACTTGGGAGGTCCTAACTGGATTTATATACAGTGTGGACAAAAATATAGAAATGCTTTGATATGTTTTAAGCGAGATGACGCAGACACACGAAATGTTGTACAAAGCGTTATACCAGTGTTACCAAGATTTCATTACATTTTTCATTGGTATTCATCGTTTAAGGTATGTCCTATCTAGGGGTTGGTTGGAATTCTTCAACAAAAGCTATGTTGAGTTTGATATATCAAACTCAAACAGCCACGCTCGATAACGTAGGAACTCTCCGGTCAAGGTCACTGGCAAACTACATTGAATTTTTTAGGGTTTTCTTAAATTACTATGGGTTAAGAAGAAAAAACAAACTAGTTTTATATGTAGTCTAAGGTATTAAGTCACAGTTGAAGAGGACAAGAGTTTTTATATCTGTCAAAACGTTGTGTTTGTTCCTTAAAAAAAATTTGAAGCATTGGAAATCTGCAATCATTTTTCTACCAATCATTTCATATTGGACTGGGTTTTATAAAAATTATGAATTGACAAAACTTTAGAATCACAACTACTGTATATAACAGTACAAGTGAAAACTAAAACATTTAATTGAAATCAAAATATTACGCAAATCTTTCAACATGAGCCATAGAAAAGAATGAATTTATCATCAAACTGTAGTAAATGTGGATTCTAACTTAAAATTTTCATTTGTTATTATGAAGGTCCTTTTCAGCTTAAACAACTGTCTCATGAATTTTAGCATATCAATAAGTGGTTTGATCATCATCAGGAAAATTTGTCTTTGGCAAAAAAATTGATGTTTTTGGATTTATGTTATACACCCTCCCTCCATTCTTCTTATAAGCCATTCATCAAGAAACAGAATTTTAAATGTTAAACATTTGTTAAACATACACCCCCGTTTGTTTAAGAAATGTTTATCAGCCATTATATCACCAAACTTGAAACACAGAGTTGTAAATAATTGATAGATATAAAATAATACAATGGGTTAAGCTAGTATTTATTCAAATTACTTAACATTTAGAATCTACATTTTCCGGTGACAACCGAATCAAGGTACTATCTAAAATGTTTACAAGCTAACCAGACGTTTCGCCTATGCTGTGATGAGGCATCCTCAGTGGTTTCTCTGAATGTAGATTCTAGTTATGACACCGGCCACTTAAGCCTAAGTTCTAAGATTACTTACCATTTCTTTGTTTTCCAGTAAATGACTTCCTTAATGAACAGTAACTAAAAGCTATTTTCTGCTTTTTTATGTTCCATTCTTGTTTTCAAGGTCCGAACATTCTCTTTTACCAAGGTGAATCAAGCCAACAAATGGTCTGATGGAAAATTTGTATTCTACCTTCGATTTTTCCTGAGTGGCTTAATATGGCTGACATTTAATTAATTAATTTAAGCTGAGCCACAAGTTGACATAAAAAAAAAAAAAAAAACATGAGCACTTAATTAAAGTTCTTCTCTTATCAAAGTTTCATTAACAATGATTTATATTCTCCTATCAATGTTTACACTAATCCATTGATCAAAAAACAAGATTTTATTTTTTATGCTTTTATGGCCTCATTAGACCATTTCAGTTGATAATATTCTGCCTGTCTTCTTTGATAAGTTTTCTTTCCGAATGGTTCTTCATTTGCTCTCACCTTTTCTTTTGTTTTTTATCTGTAAATACCCTGAATGTTGTTTGTCTATTGTTGGTTTAAATAGTATTTCAATCTTTTTCAGTTTCTTTAACTGTTGAGATTTATTCTGAACATCATCCAAGGTTATTTCCAGTTCTGTTGTATGCTCTCTAATTTCCTCAACCCATCCTACTTGTTGTTTCAAATTCCAGTTACTCTCCAATTTGTCTCAGTAATCTGGTTTCTTGAGACCTTATAATGTGACCGAAGAAAGGGATCCTTCTCTTTCATGGAGTATCAGTGATAGATTTCTGTTCTCTGTATGCCACAGCATTTGAATTATTTATTCACCATTGTTCATCTTTTTGACATTTTTTCTTAATGCATGTTCTCGCTATCCATTTCTCTAATTTTAGAATTTTGCCCATTTTCTACTTCTGAGTAACTTTAACACGGGTTAACACATTATGTTACATTTAGTTGAACAACTGTCTTATAATGTTTTAATTTGTTTTGACTTGTATATTTATCATGGCAGTTGATTGTTTTTTCCTTGCATTTAAAGTTATAGTAATTTTAGAAGTTTATTTTCTATAAAATATGTTGATGATCATCATTTATGTTATAACTCAAAGATTATATTTGTCTAAACATGGAATGTTTTTGGAAATGGGATTTTAAGGTCATGTGAATGATACTTTTGTGGCTTAATCCAGCGGTTCTTGAACCGTGGTGTATACGCCTTGGGGGTACACAAAAATTTTAGGTAGTACTCCAAAATCCAAGAAGTTCAATTAAAAAATTTCAGGTTTAAAAAGGTGCAGTATTTAACCATATTTAACCACACTACGATTTTTGTTATATTTTAGTTTACCCAATATTCTAGTTTTTAGTAGCCCAAATCTACCAAAATTCTAGTAATTTAAAATTTTCTTGTGATTATAATATAGTTGAAGGGTACAATTTATTTATTTTTTAATTGTAAGAGATTCACAGCTCAAAAACGAATGAGAACTGCTGGATTAAGCTAATGAGCTATTACTCAAATACTCCTTTATTCCATATTTAATTTGTTGATTATTAATAATCAGAACTACTTTCTCCGTCCTAAATAGTTATGTTTCAGTAAACTGAAAAATCTCAAACAATCATACAGAAAGTGAAAAAGATATGCACATATATATTTGTTTTGTCATCTAGTTTTTAAACTAGATATAATGTATAGTTGGTTAATATTGTTTTGCTTAGGTTTATATTACTGTCGGTAGAAAATAGAACTTACTGTCAGCGCAGGAATTGTGTGCACCCAAGTTTGAAGGTTGTTTACTAAGAAACTAAGAGGCCTATGAACATTTCAGTCATACCATTGTTTTCTTCATTTAATTTTGCATTATGATTTATTATGCATTTTCAAGTTTTATTATAAGTTTTAGTAATTTTTGTCCTAGTTAGAACAAAAAGAGTACCAGAACTAGTTCTCGCAGAATATCAAATTTACCGTTATTTCTCAAAAACCTGTTAATTTATTGCATTTAAATGGTAATACCTGGTTGATATGAATGTTTTCTAGGAGTTTCATCAATTTTAGAAATTTAACTTTTTAAGAAAAAAGGTTCTTATCAATTTTCTGAAACATTGGATTTTTAGCTTCTAAAGGTCGTAAAATTAATTACTTTACATTATTTTTATATGCATAAGTAAGTGCAGTGATTTTATATTGATTTAAATCGATTTAAAATAGCTGCATTTACTAACACACATTAATGGAATGTATAGTAACTATACATGTCATAAGGAGTACAACAAGACCAAGTAATTAATTTTAAGACCTATAGAAGCCAAGAAAACAATGTTTCAGAGACTTGTTCAGAACGTTTTTTCTTGAAAAGTTAAAATTCTAAAATTGATAAAACTTGTAGAAAATATTCCTATCAACCAAGTATTAAAATATGACTGTGATGAATTGACAGGTTTTTTAGCAATAACTGTGTAAATTTTATGTACAGTGAGAATAAGTTAAAATTCTGGTACTTTTTTATTCTAACTAGAATAAAAATTATTAAAACTTATAATAACATTTAAAAATGAATTAGTCATAATACAAAATTAAATGAGGAATATGATGGTGTCATTGGAGTTCTCATAGTATTGAACGACCTTCAAACTCAGGAACACATAATGTCTGCGCCCACAGTAGTTTATATTATTGAGGATGCCTATACAGACTTGTACAGTATTGCTATTTATGTCTCTTTACTTGGCAGTAAAATGGACTGAATTTAATTTCACAAAAATAGTTTACAACTCCTTCTTGAAAAGTGAAGGATTCAAAAAGTCCACTATATAGTGACATGTATAGATATTCTACTGTACATTACTTATTTTTCTGCTATAAAAAGACAGATTGGTAAGTAAGTCCATCCACAAGTTTGCTAAATTAATAATAACAAAAAGAAATAATATTAATTCCATTTTTATGGAATATTTTTTTTCTTATGTTGATTAGAAAAAATTCATTATACTTCTCTGTTTCATTATTTTAATTACTTTCTTTACTATATTGAATTTTTTTTACGTTCAACAATACAGAACAATAATCACAGCATGCAAGTAATTTTTTTCCTCCTTGTTTATATCTTGGAAAAATTATAAATTAGAAATATTGAAATCTAAAGCACAATTTTCCTTCAGAGAAAAAAGAAAGTTCTTTTAGACGACTACACCTCTTACTGTATTCCACAAAACAGTTTAAAGTTGGAGATTAGAAGTACGTGTTGTGGTGTAAAAATGCCTTCCTCAACTACCAAAATGCAAAGTTGAAAATAACCACAGGTTCCATCAATTTTACATTTAGTTATCTGAGGATGGTATTTTTATACTGAAACATGTACTACTAATCTTCAACAACCAGTTTGAACTATTTTATGTAATACAGTAAGAGGTATAGTCTTATGATTATTTAACATTAGGGACTAAAACCAAGGATTTTGAATACATTGCAAGAAGGCCTAAATGAGCTCTTTCATTAAAAAACATATAATCTCACTCGCTAACTAACCTGTGGGATCGATTTCAGAGCCGATTCTGTAACTTGGAATCCACACAAACTCCTAACAGCCCCCCAGCAATGCTCTACCTTCCTAACACGACACACAGATCTCCTTGGGCCCTGTCATTCTGCCAGCGCCACTTACCTCTTCCAGAAGGACAAGTTTTACGACACCAAATATGACACCGGTGACAAACATATCCAGTGCGGCCGCCGAGCTGACGTCCTCAAGTTCTGGTTCATGTGGAAGGCTAAGGTAACTTTTTCAATGTCTTTAAATTATCCTAAAGGTTTAAGTCAGGCAGATACTATTTGCGAACTCTTTGTCACTTAACACTGGAAGCAAAGAAAAAGATATTATGGAAGTGTTTAAAATAGAAAGCATTGAAATAAGTAAAAAGTACTTTGCCGGCTCAATGGATGCTGTAGACTATGCAGTGCAAGGTCCAATGTTTGAATAAAGTTCAAGGAAAGCAGCCTTTAGGTTCATATTATGAACTAGATGGTGCATTAAAAAATTCTAGAAAGTAAAGGGTTTTGTATTGATAGAACTTAATTGTATACCATGATGTAAAGACTTGATTAGTTGAGTTTTTTTAGAATAAATATACATATTTTCACTTAAAATGTAAAATGTTTTTATTGAGGCCATATGAAAATATTACTATCAAAAGCAACCAAAAATAAACATGTTTTTCCAATGGCTTCATTACAATTCAAGATGAAGCCCAAAATTTAAGAATGACTGATATCAATTCTTTGAAAATTACTGTACAGTTTCAGTCAATGAATGACAATCTCTTTATTTACTACACATACAGATTTTTAATGTTGTTCATTTAAAATAGAAGCAGATATTGCTAAGCTATATAACATTTTTGAAGACTTGTCATTAGTAGAGGTGTTTCTCTGTATTGTTAAACCCATCAAGGGAGAAGAAGCGATTCTTCACTGACTAGTTACTGAGGGCTGTCTTAAATTTTTCTCCTGCTTAGCTTCTCACATCCTTAGGTAGTAGGCTACTGATTTTTCAGCCTATATATGATAACTTCTTCATACAATACGATATGAGGGGTTGGTAGCTGATATCTAGTGTAATGTTCCTTTTTGTAGGTTTCCATCCATGCAGAGAAATTTTTTATTTAAAAACTTCACTCACCAGTTCAAATTGCTCTATAGGCTTGTGCGTGATAATTCATGAAGTGAAGTACTGACCGTTAGCTCTTTCAGGGATTTGAACCTTGGACAATAGACTTTGCAGTCCGAAGCTTAACCACTAAGCCACCACATTAGCTACTGCTATGATGAGTGTCTATAAATTTACAGAGTATTTTTTTCAAAAATCAATATAAAATTATATTTGATACAATTTTTATTACTAAAGGGTACGGATGGTCTGGAAGCTCACATTGACACAGTGTTCGACAACGCCCAATACTTCACAGAACAGATCCGACACAGACCTGGCTTCAAGTTGGTTCTGGACAAGCCTGAGTGTACCAATGTAAGTTTCTGGTACATCCCTCCCAGCCTGCGAGGGCAGGAGTCTTCCCCAGACTTCAATCAGAGGTTACACAAGGTAAGAGACAAACCTTCTTATGTTAATGTCTCACTTTAGGTGTAATGAATGTAATTTAGTTATAATATTTTATTGTCCTTATATTTTCAAATATTGGACTATACGTATAGATGAGAATTAGTTTAAGATAAATATGGAAGACATGCTGAGCCTCTGAGACTAAACTGTTTATTTGTTATGGCAGCTAGTCTACCTCCAATTTATATAATCTAGAATGTTAATAAGTCAGTACGCTGACTTAAACAAAGCAACAATTTATTTTACTGTTTCATCCCTGTTTGTATGAGACCCCACTTTTTCTAAGCATTTATATGAAACAGAACTTCTTCAAGAGGGGCTAAGCTTTTTGACTACTGTAGGCAAATTACAACTTTCCAATAATATTTACTTACTTTTCTACCATCTAAATGTATCAAAATGGTTGAGTTTTCCAGTAATATTTACTTACTTCTACCATCTAGCTGTATCAAAAGTGTTGAATTTTCTAGTAATATTACCTTCTTTTGCCTTCATCTGTATCAAGATAGAGAATTAAACTCCTTTGTTTCCAGTGTCATTAAATTCACTGTACACTTTTGGCCCCCTCTTGGTCAGTACTTCTTAAAATTACTCCTGTGTAATACACAATTTAGCAGTAGACAGGATTAATTTTGGATACATCTCAGTTTTTATTGAAGTAATAAATCTAATGACACTATCAATCCTAGGTAATAACGTTTTTCACTCAGCTTTATTAAAATTCCACCAAGATCAAATTAGTCATACATCATCGATTGGGTGGGAGGAACTTCAACTTAATCTTACTACCAAGGATTCACCCGAGCTTACCAGCTAATCTATACATAGATAAACTGTGTCAAGACCCTCTTTGGAAAACTGAGCTCCAAGGCAGGAATTCCTTCTGCCTATTTATGTTCCCAGGCTTGCAGGAGAAAAGTTTAAATCGCCCATCAATAGATCAATTGAAAGGGGGTAGGCTTAGGAAATACATTGCGATCGTATTTCCATACCGTGCTTTTCATTCATTGATTAGGCTTTTAACTTACATAAGAACAATTTATTTAAGAAGTTCATAGACCCACCCATGGGGGCATTGACCCACCCACCCACCCATACACGTACAGTAGTATAGACCCACCCGCCCGCCCATACACGTACAGTGGCATTGATCCATCCCCCTCCTATACACGTACAGTGATATTGATCAATCATACAATAAGATCAATCATTTTAACACAGGATATTAGAGTTGATTTGATACACATGTCAGTAATAATATAATTTTTTTATATAGGAAATTTCTTCATCAAACTTTTTCTGTAAAAGGCAGTGAAAATGTAACAAAAAGGTACTATTGGAGTCTTTACTGCAAGTGAAAAAGTATTTTTTTTTAATTACATCCTTCAATAAAATGTGTCTTAAGCAGCAAATTATAGTATAGAAATCAACTCAATCATTTCATAATTAATTAGAATTTAATGCAATTGAAATTCCCTCCATTAAAAACAAGTGGCATAGTTAATCGTGTTGAAAACCAAATAATTAATGATTCTTGAAAGTTGTTATCACTGATGTATGAATGATTGAATGACTAAAAGAGCTTAGCTTAAAAGTATTTTCTCCTTTTGATACTCAATCTACAATTTATATTTCTAAAGGTGTAAATGATTTTCCAGGTGGCACCCGTTATCAAAGAGCGCATGATGCGTGAAGGAACCATGATGATCACCTATCAGCCCCTCCATGATCTGCCAAACTTCTTCCGTCTGGTCATGCAGAACTCCAGCTTGGAGCATGCAGACATGAACTTTGTCATCAATGAGATAGAAAGACTTGGCGAGAACCTCTAAACATCCAACTTTTATTTATTTTATTTATTGCAACTTGTGATACTATAGTAGTTAGGCCTGAAGAGTCCACAGCTGATAGTGCTTGACACTAAATATCTATATACCAATAAGTAGTAAGTTAAGAAATAAAGCATGTTTACAACAGCTTTATAACAATTTGTTTTCTTTCATTTTATTGCTTTAAATATTTTACAATATTCTCCAAAAATCACGATAGTATGTTACATTTACAACGATGTTATCTGTAATTTCTGTATTGTTATGAATTAACAACTGCATCTCTCCTTCTTTCCTTTCAAACCCTGTTCATTTTTTCTTATATTCAAAAACATTCTACCAATTTTTTTATCATTAACTTGAACTAACATTATTTTCGATGGTGTTCTTATTCAGATGAAGTTATTTGCATCTATTACTAATTGATTTTCAAAAACTCTCTCTGAGGATCTATCTTCATTATTAACACATAGTGTCCTAAACACTTCAAATTATAGTTTTAGTAATTTTTGTATGGCTGTAAATATATTGGTCTAAGCACTGACTATTGAAAAGAAAAGACGTCCAAGGCAATGCATGTGCTGTATAAACGTGCTGCTGTCTAACGGTGATTAGTTTCATATAAGTGCTCAGCTATAGTCACCAGTGTATCCTGGAGATATACAGAGAGAGGAATGAAGAAAGATAGAGAGAGGAAGACAGTTGGCGCTGGCTGTGAAAACCATGCAGGAAAATCAACGAGCTTCTTGTTGCATACCTGCATCATCAACTTAAAATCAAATCAAATCTGCAACGATGTACCAAATTAGTGTTGGTGTCAAAATAATTACATTTTTTTACTCCCCACAATATCTTAAGTAGCCTCTTCTGGCTCAAAAAGCTTTGCAAATTTTTCTTACTTATTATAACAATATATTATGATAAAAATATTTAACTATTATTAAAATCAAAAAGATTAAAACACATTGGACGTAACAATAACATTTTAATTATTTTTCATTATTGTCAGTACAAATAATAACATAGAAATCAATTGAAAAATGTCCCCAAAATCATAAATCATCCTATTTGGATTATAAAGTGTAGGACCTTTTTGTTATTTTCCAATTTTAATGTAAAGCCAGTTAAAACCAGGATATTTTTTTAAGAATACATTCAGAATATATTACTATATTAGGTTATTACAAAAACCAAACACTATATGACTTAAATACAATGGAAGAGTATAAATAGTTTTTCTAACACAAATTCACTTTTGAAGTACATTTACAAAATTAAAACACTTGATATCATGTACAGTTAATTGTAAAGAACACTGCTACACTGCTAAATGTCACACTGCTAAATGTCACACTGCTAAATGTCATAATTAATACATTGGCAGTTTAGCTGCGTAGTCAGACAAACAAACTTTCTCAATAGCTACAACGGAGATGAGCGGTGAACTGCGGTTTCCGGTGGCAGGTAAAACTACAAGTTTGGAAGCACATCTCTTCATCAAGAACTGCCACTTGAGCTCAGTCTTGGCACTCTCTGACATGCAGTCAAATTCTTCTGGCTGCCATTGACAAGAAAACAGTTATTTACCAGAATCCACAATTTATTGAGAAACCATTTGTTATTACCAGTGTCAAATAAATAAATCAAATACTCTGTATTTTTTTATTTCTACACTAGCTGTTTAACCGTACCTTGTTATGGAATTAACATATAAACAGTAATGTTTAAGTTTATTTTAAATGTTAAATTTCAATAAGCATCACTTTAGCTAATTTCAAAAGTGTTCATTTTATTTGTTTTTATCTAACAGCTGATGGTGTCAAATAAATAAAGTAACTCCATTATATTATCATCGAAACTTCAAAGGCCACTGGGGTTGAGCCCTTGAGTTGGAAGTGAATGAAACCAAGCCAGAAACCTTCCCGGGAGTAAACTCTACAACTTCCCAAAGTTTTATGGTTATCCAATGAATGGTTTTTAGTAATGCTCAAAGGACAAACACACATACATTTGTTTTTATGTATATAGATGACTGGTGGTAGTAATAATGAAATATTTTTTCTAAACTTCTAAACTTTGTTTCAAAGGCACCTTAAATGAACAGATGTCTTGACTGTTTATAAGTTTACAACTTATTTAAATATCAGTAACCATTCTGCTGTTAAATTTTTAAACAATTTTAAACAAAAGTAAATTACTCTAATTCTTGAATAGTTCAAAATTAAAGTTCCATATAATTAAGGTGCTACTATTTCAATCTTAATGATTCTTTTGTGAATCCCTCTGGTCTGAGGAAGGTGAGCGTGGTTCACCGAAATCGATCACCATAATATTTGTGAATTTTGTACTTGTATTGTAATAAATTTTGTGTTGTGTGACGTTTTACTTGTACTGAATAATTTATAAACAATTGCAATTTTTATTTATAAAATGGAAAATATGTTTAATGTAAGAGGCAGTACATCACAAATAATAAAAGGGACTAGTGATTGGAATTTTTTTTAAATCTTAATAAATAAAATCCATAAATGATTTACTCACTAGTCTCAAAATCTCTGGAACCACTTAACATATATATTAATGCAATTTGGAGGGAAGTTAGTATCACTTGTATCATAGAGACCCAATAAGAAAGGATTCTCAAAATTTCATTCCTAAGTAGTAAAATCAACCCATCTTTTTTCCCATAAGACTAATATGAAGAAATTTAATTTCAAACAGCTCGTACAAAAAATAAACATAAAACAAAAACTTGGCTAATTTGGTTTTCATTGTTAAATGTTTAAGGTTATTTCTACTAATTCTTACATGATTGCATTACTTTGCACCCCCTAAAGTAGACTTATAGGATTTTTATATAACTTTGTTATCTAGGAGAATGGCAGCAGGCTGAGCCTTTATATTGATGGATTAGGGAGGACCATGGAGGGAAAGGTAAACAAGCGTAGAGAGCCACCCCGTAGCAAAGCAAGGGCTGACGGCTAGTATTACATGAAGTGCACTATAATAATCTTAAATAGTTAAATCTTAATAACAACTGAGTAAAAAGCAATAAAAATCAATCAAACGTTAATGATCAAAACTAAATCTTACAAATGACCGCCAAACAACCCATTATTTATTTATTTATATTTTTTTTTTACTGTGTAGGCATTTTTAACATTGCATTATAAAGTTATTGAGGTACAATGGTCCAAACACCTATGGCAAATTTAAGTGGACCTCCCAGGATTTGAACCCGTGACACTCTACATATGAAGCAGAAGTGCTAACCACTAGGCTGGCAAGAAGCCTTATTAGGGAACCAAACAGCTAACACCTATAGCTCCTCAAGCACATGGCAAAAATTGAAATACATCTTTACTTTCATAATCACTTTGAATTACAATTAACTGGTAACACACAATTTCTAGCTTTAAAAGAATTAAAAAAAAGAGAATATTAAAAGACACTCACAGTGCAGTTGAAGGCTTGAGCGGCCACTGTGGAGGTGAGGTGGCAAACACGCAGAAACCCGGTGTGGTCGGCGAGGGAGATATGGATGTCGAAGACTCGCTGGCACTGGGGTCGCTCCAGCCCTGAGCTGACAGGACAGTCTGAGTTCATGCACAGACCTATGTTATCTTCCACCACCATCTGACAGAGTTGGCTGGAAACCCACCACAATAACTTATACTACAATCTGCCTCTCATTACTTGCATCTCATGCTTCCTATACTAATATATATCAGAATGTTCCTCCTTAACTTTGTCATTTGACATTTTTGTTTCTTCATGTCAAATACATATATGCTAGTTACTTATTTAGCTCAGTTAGTGCCACAAATAACAATAATTTTAATCATCACAGTACTAACATTAACTATGGAAACAAGAAGATAGTCCACCCTTTGAAGCCAATATCCTGTTCGCGTTTTGTGAAATTAGTTTTTGTTAGGTTGTCACAGGTCTCCCTCTCTTTATCTTTCCTCGTCATTTTCTCTATCTCTCTCCAGCACATGCTGAAGTGACTACTAGCTGAGCTAATAGTGTGCCATATAGTCATCCGAGTGCTTACTTAAAAAGAATCACCACTAGATAGCAGCACAAGCGTACGTCTGTAGCAAATACATTGACTTTGTAGTCTAATTGTTTCTAGAGTCAATGGAATAAATCTATTTAATTTCACTCATAAATATGGCATAAATGTATGACATTTAATGTATTTTTCATATATTAATTATTGTAGTAATTGGTGCTCTTGAATAGCAATCTTTCTAGTAATCTGCTTTTAACAACACTGTTTCTACACCTGGCTAAGCCTAGTTGGTCTCATTGCCGTTAGCTACATAACACCAACAAATTGCTTTTTGTATCCTAAATGAAATGAAATTAATCTCAATATTTTTTTGCACAGTATAGAAATCCTTAACCACTACACAAATAAGGCAAACAATTTAAAAAAATATATGTAAAATAGCACTTGTCATATACTCATGTCATATAAAAAATAAAATGATTTTTTAGGACATTTAGGACACCAGAATACACTGAATCAGTTTGTGTCTCATTTTGAATCTTCCAGGCATGCATATTCTTTGCACTGTAAGGTCATTCAATTCAGTAAGTGATCCACAACGAACTCCGTTTCCATCTGGAAAAGAGTGCTGTTGTTCAGGAACTTTGTCAAAAAGGTTTTGATTTGCATCAGGCAGTTTGTGAAACAGTGATTGAAACTTTACCGCAAGATGCAATATTATTTTTTAGTGTTGAGGGTATGTCAACAGACAAAGTATACACAACTGGACTGATAAAATTCAAGAAAAATTCACCAGAAACCCATTAATTCAGAAGAGTAACAGTTTGGTATACAATGTCAACATTTGGGATAGTTGGATCTTATTTATGAGGAAAATATTGTCCTGTGACAGGAAATTCAGTGAACAAGGAGAAAGAACTATTTTGTACCACGTCTTGAAAATCTCTATAGTAGTGGTGAAGTTTGATTCCACCAGGATGGAGCCATGACTCACAAATTCCATGTCACAATATGTGTAATCCGGGAAATGTTCTTTGGCCAACTAATTTTCAAATTAGTTGCCATTCTATTCCATGGCAAGCACCACCACCAGATTTACCTCCTTGCAAAAAATTTCCAGTGGAGATGATTTAAGTCCCTCATTTAGAATGATTATCCACTGGCAGAAGAAAAATATTCGTTGTGAAATAGGCCACATCCACTTGTAAATGCTTGATAGTGCTGACAGAAGCTTCTGAAATTGGTTTCAAGGAGAGCAAACGTGTCAATACTTCTAAATGTTCCAAATACAGCGTGGTAGTTAACTCTTTTGCCTATCTTGCTTCCTTGTATTTTAAACTTTCCTTTTACCTAAGTGCAAACAGGGACTATCCAAGTGAAGTATAAAGAAGTGCTCAAGAGTTTTGTTTGGTTGGTAACTTGTCGCAAATGAGCCTTGTTGTTCCGCCGCACTCAATGCTATGGCTCACTCTTCCATCACATCAAGTACGATTAGTTTAGATCTGTTAACTCGTTGACTATCATGAGGCCACTGGTGGTCCTTGTTGTTATGGTGTTGGCGTTAATGTAAGAATATAACCTAGTATCGACAGAAACACTTGCAGCGATGTTTTAAAGTGTTAAATGGTTAGTATTATTTTTCTTAAAATAAAATGTATGAACTCTTTGTGAACTTTCCTTACAATCAATCTTTTAATCAGTTACCATTTAGTGACAGTGAGGTTTAGAAGGCCATCTAGGTCCAGGTTCATGACAGAGGCAAGAACAAGAGCGGTAAAACTCTCCGCAGACTGCCCGTTGACAGCCTTGTTCCATACAGCTTGGCAAGACATCACTGTGTTGATGGTAGCAGCTAAAGACAAAGTCTAACAAGGTTATATCAGAAAATTGAGGTTAAACAAACTAAAGATATAAATTTATGACATATTTGTAATGATACATCTATGGCATTTCTACCAACTGAGTAATTATTTTCTTAGCTCGGTAGTTATATCCTTTTTGGCGAAAAATTCTTACTTTATTTTAAATTATTGTCTCTGAAGTTCACTAAATTCTATCTTGAAAGTTACTTTATTAAAAACTTCCATTCCTTTTGTTAATTGGGACATTAAGTACTGACAATGTCTAAAATTATTGCTAGAGTGCAATTCTTAAAACTACTTTGATATTTTATATGAATTCTCATTATTACTGAAGATCCAAATACAGTGTTTTACAAACTGACAATATTATTTCTCCATTTTCTATTTCATCATTTTGTTATTTGACTTGATTTTTGCATAATATTTTTTATATTTTATTACTATTCATTATTCATTGGAACCTCATAGCATGAATCTGAAGGGCATTGGAAAATGTTTTGCTATAAAGGTATTTGTGATAATGAAAGTCATGTACAGCAAAATTTGTTTCTACATAGGAGTAAAGTTGGCATTGTCATTAATTTCGAGACGTTACCCCTGAATCTTCACTTGCCAACCCAGTCATAAGTTTTTATGTGTAATGTTCATCAGTCATAGATCACAGAAAAACAATCTCTTGGGTGTTTTTATTGTGTTACTTTTGTTACTTAATTTTTTTTATTATTATTATTGTTAACTCTGTAGAGGAAGTATTTCAAATGCTGATCTTTTTATCCTCTCAAAATTTAAATTATATTTGAAAAGTTTATATTCTACATCTTTTGAATATGCAACATCAGTGATAAGAGGTTTGAAAACTTACCTCAATGAATAAAAATAGCTGAAAAATAAATCTAATGTCCACCTAAAAAGAGGTAAAAAACATCAGGTAACCTTGTATCGTGTATAGTGATTTCAGTTCAGCTGATTCATATGTCATTAAAGAATTTTCAAGATACTTTGGTACCCGTCAAATCTGTAATATGCTGAGGAATAACTAGATGTATTCTTCCCTCAAATGATTCTGCTGAAAATTCACAGCTGAACATGAACGAAATAAATGCATTCAAGCTGTATATATCAACACTTGTGGTTTTTTTTTCAAAGGAAATGAATCAAACATTTCTACATATCAAACAGTAGGAACCTGCTGTTATCTACATCAAACTGGCAGTAGTTCTATAGAACTATGAACTATAAAACCTAGGATGAATTTGTAAACCTGATTGAGAGAAGACTATTGAAGAGATATGGTCCTTGGAAGAAAATTCTATTTTCTCCAGCCTTTGCTAAATAGATGTACGAAAGTTCAAATTTGCAACTGAGCTGATGATCAGTTCTTCAATCGTTGGATTAAGTTCATGCACAGGCCTGTAGCCTGTATGAACTTATGAGTGAAGTTTTTTAATAAAATAATAAATACTGATCCATACAAACAGTTATCCTCTATGCATGTAAAGTGTGCAAGTCAGTCTTGCACACTATCCTATGTACTATGAAGCCTTGGAGGCCAAGAGTGAAGGTCTAACATTAACTTAACCATTTCGCGTAGGACTTAATAGCGTAGGACTTAATGTAATTACGTTGGACCTAATGAAGAACAATAAGATGGGGGCACAATATACCTCCACTATCTGGTTGACATGAAGAGACTTGAGCTCATTATTGCTACTGCAGTTAACTACTTTAATTAAATTTAAAGATGTTCGTTTACTGTTTGAAAGTTGATTGTTGACGTTGGACTGTCAACGATTCTTAGTTTGTTGGCGATTTTCAATGTAACAATGACTTGACGGGTATACAAACTCCAGACATCTTCAGGTACTACTTACATTTAATTTAAAACTATATGTCTTATAGTGAGTCAAACCATATCAGTACTAACTATATTTTATTACATTTTATAAAAATATAAATATATTATATCGCATCTCCCTTGACAACACATGTGCGAAGTGGTACAAGAAGGAACAACAACAACAAATAAACACAAAAATATACTATTCTGATTCCCGTAGTTACAATTCCAGCTGTTTACTGATAAATAGATTGCTTACTACGTAGTTGAAAGCTTCGATGTTATTGGTCGATTTAGTTACCTGTATGATAAAATAATCAAACCAGCTGATTTCCCCTTGTGAAGTCAGTTTACTGTACAGCCTCTTCGTGATATCTACCATCTGTTCTAGTTACCGTGTTATTCCACAGATAAATTTATAAAAATTGATAGTGGGTCATGCGAAAGTTTTTTGTTTATTATTTATGTAAATGATAAACCTATATCTATTAAAAAATTAAGATACGAATTATAATATCTTGAATAAATGATACTTGTGAGTTTTAAATCAGCTACTGAATAAAGCAATTCAATCTAAACTACGGTAACAAAGAAAGAACAACATAGGAATCAAAGAACCTTTAAAAAATGTATCAAACATTTACCACATAACATAATCCAAAAGTCTAAATTGTTGTAGAATATTAAATTTATATTTCACCTTATGTCAAAATGTATTAAAACATATGTTTCTACTTATGTTGATTTAGTTATACTTACGCTCTGGAAACTTTGTAGCCAGCTGATCCAAAATGACAGATGGGATGGTTGGAGCAACTCGGGCATGTTCTCTCAGGTCGTTGGCATCTGGGATGTTAGGATTTTCGGTTATGATTGTCCGAGCAGTCACAGTTCCAGTTATACATTTCTTAAAGTCATTCCAATCCAGTTTGGCATCAGCGATGAAGAGAACTGCCACAGTATAAATATATCATTCCTTTAAATGTGTTCACAGCCTTTAGGACTACCTACCAGTACTTATTTCTTTTTTTTTTTTTTTTAACGAACATAAATAAATAGTTTTTTAATTAGCATAATACGTGTTGGTACATATACAGTACAAGTAAAAGTCACACAACACAAATTTATTACAATATAAGTACAAAATGCACAAATGTATATTACAACACAAGTACAAAATGCACAAATATTATGGTGATTGATTTCGGTGAACCACGCTCACCTTCCTCAGACCAGAGGGATTCACAAAAGAATGGAAAATGGTGTTCAACAACTCAATTTATAGGCCTATGATCACATGACCCCATTGGATGGAATTGTCAAAATGGCGGCACTGTGATATTATTGGTTAATCCCTATTGGCTGTTACTTCTGTTCTTTTTAGTTGCTGAAAATACATTATTAAAAACTATTTCGGAATCAAAATTAACCTGTTCATTCATTAATTTATCACGATCCTTACATTTTTCTTTAAAAATAAATAACTCTTCCCAAGCATTCATAATACGACCCTTCTTACAAACTTTTAGAATATCTACATTTTCATCTATTTTATTCAAACTGTGGCTACAATTCACCATTACCATAATATTTGTGCATTTTGTACTTGTGTTGTAATATATTTGTGCATTTAGTACTTATATTGTAATAAATTTGTGTTGTGTGACGTTTACTTGTACTGTAAACATAAATATGAAATATACCTAAATTTCAGTAGATCTCCTGTCAGTTTTAAAACAATAATACTAGCCAGTTAAGCCTTCCTTTGGGCCAAGAAATTGTTAGAATTTTGAAATATTTATCTTTACACAAAAATTATCTATATTTATCAATATAATAACTGATTTTTCCAATTAACAGGAGGCATAAGTCTTACAAATATGGGATTGTAAATTTTCAAGCACTATGGATAAAAAAGTAAACATCATAAAACAGAGTTTTTTTTTTTAGAAAATAGCGTTAAGGTGGTCAATTTCCAAACTGCCAAGACGCCACTGGGAAGTTGACAGGCTCAGATAGCCCTATAGTAGCCATAGAATTTTACCAGCAGTGGGCCAAAATATACTTTTCTATTTCGACTGTAAGTTTCTTTATTATTATTATGAGTTGTAGCAAACATTACATGATTATTAAAGGTCCAATCTAGTGGACCATAAGATGGTACTTGAGTTTTTTTAAAAAACAACTGAATGTTGAAAAACGCTCCAAATAAATATGTTATTTATTCAAAAATTAACTTATGGTCCACTAGAACAGTTATTCACCTCTCTATGACACTTCAAGTGTTACGATACCATTATTATTACGGACTGAATCCTTGAAATAGGAATCCATGTTTTTGGTGATTTTCGTGGAATAACAAAAAATATTTGTTATTTCGTGGTGGCCCTAAATGAAATACCGTAACAAATAAATTTTTAGGAAATTTCGGAATGAACAGGTTTTATATAATGCCATTTGCCACACATGGCAACCTTTTTAAAATATTAAGTTTTTTTATGAACAGTTTTAATATTAAGCTACCATGTATTATTTACTTGTTTCTTTTGGCTTCCAGTTGTCTGGTAAGTAGGCAGTCTCAGCTCCCCACAGTTGGATGTAGAGCGACGTGGGACTCTGGTCCATCACCTCCACTTCACGGCTGTCTAACTGCTTGCCATCTGCCCTTGTTGTTATCTGTCGCAAAGCACCCACCTGCAAACACGTCCAGAATATTCTTGATTTCTTAGATGACTGTAGAAGAGAGCTTTGAAGTTTCTGTTTTTGTGACTTGATGTTTTCTTTGTATGTATAAGCTTACTGTAATTCTATAATCTAGAATGCTAAAAACATATTTGTTTATTTCAATTCAAAATCATTTGTATGTAACCTATAGAGTAAGAATATTAATTACATCAATTTGTAAAGTATATTTGAAATTCTTTGAAAGTTTATCCTTTGAAATTCGAGTGAGAGAAATTAGGATTTTAACAATACAATCTTTTGCCTTGTCAGAAACAGTACCAGCACTGAAATTTCATGAGATCGTATAATAAAGTCCATAAATTGAAATTAGTATATGAAATAGTCTATAAAGTAATATGAAATCAGTATTTAACCTAGTGATGCACAATTGTGATATGTTTTAACAATCAAATTGTTCACAATCGAAATGTTTCTCTTATAGAGAGTTTTGATTCCTTAACAAGATGTTTCTACAGTTGAGATAAATCTCTCGCGTCTCACATTCGTTTATGGCAAGGATCAAAAAAGCAACCCACTGCACATGCCTTGGCAAGTTATAACTTGTCATTAATCACATACCTACAGTTTCTACCGTTCTACAAACTAGTTCACTTTACTTACATTTGAGAATAATTTAATCTATTATTGTACACAATTATATGACCTATTAATTACAAATTATTTCTACAAACTGTTTAATTTCTTTTTTTTCTTCTATATAAATTTTAAATCGGAGTGAATAATGTAATTAATTTAAATGCAGCGTTATTTATACTTAATAAGTAAAGTGCTTTTGGTGTAGTCTATTCAATTTTTTTACTTAATGAACACAGTTTTAACTTTCAATGTTCTAAATTTTATCACTATGCCGTAACGCGTAAAACATAATTTAGCCCTTCCGATATATTGAATTCATTCTTACATATTTAGGGCTGGTTTAAAATAATAATCTACATTATGTGTATTATCAATGCACAAAATAAAATGATTGTATTATTTTAATTTTAAAATCATAATTATGTTGTATAGCTATATTATTATTACTTTTTGTTGTTCAAATATTTAACAAATCCAAATAGACACCTAAATCCATTCAAACATTTCGTTAAAAATCATCTCAAATGTGAAAAATACAGTCTTTAAGGTCTATTGTACAAAGAACGAGAATATTTTATTTAAAAAAATCTAATAGTTGACATTCTGTTGGCTAGTAATTGCATTGTGAGATATGTTTAACAAATAGCAAATCCAAATAAACACCTAAACCCGAATAAAAAAACATTTTGTTAAGACCATCTTGATTGTGAAAAATATAATTGAAACGTCTTGGAGGTTTTACTTATCAAACCAATCAATAAGAACATCTCGCAATTGTGCATCACTAATTAAACCATTTATAGTCATTCCCCATTTGGAGTTGCCACTCAATTCTTCTTAATAGCTTTTACTAAACAAAAATTAGTTGAAACACAGTATTTATAATAAGCTTGATCTTGCTTGTTATATTCCTGTGTTCAGTTTCCAAGTGAAATAGATAATTACACAAATAAAGTACAGAACTTACAGTTTTAACGGCTACTAGCAGATTGACATGTTTGCCTCGCAGAGCCTGGCCATTTGCGTGAACATCACTGAGAGTGAGGTAGTCGCTGGGAGGGCGAGTGGGTAATCTCAACAGCTGATGGAACTCTGCACAGTCATGTTCTGAATGCAAGCACATCTCGGACACATTCTCATTCATGGTCAGCAGTAGTGGGCTGTGACACGTACCAGATACAACATGGTTTTAGTAGTGTTTGAACCAGATATGTGGGAAATTAGAAAGGGTCTGGGCTGCCCATGAGAGGGGAATCAGCAAACAATTTGGGGAGTTTAAAAAGAGTTGTATGATTGGTTCATTGAGTTTGATATTAGTTTTTATAATGCTTTTTACTTTCTCCTATATGCGTTAGCATAGAGAAAGTATTGTGATCGTATAAAAACTTTTTTATTACAAGTTAGTCTAAAAATCCATTTTAGTCCTGAACCCAAAAAAGTGATTTTTTCGAAAAAAGTTTTGGTGTCTGTCCATATGTGTCTGTGTGTATGTGCAGTTCGCTGGAGACCAAACGGATGGATAAATTTTTATTAAATTTGGTATGTAGGTGTGTAACAATTTCTCCAGACCGTTTTTTACTTTTTTGAAGTTTTAGATTTTTTTTTCATTTTATGGAGGTCAACATATTTGGAAATTAAACTGGTAATTTTCAAAGTTTTGATATTTTTGTGTTTAATATGGGGGATAATTTATGCAATTCTTTGAAACCATTTATTTTATTTCAATGTTATATTTTACATTCCAATTGCATCTTAACATGGCATTTAATTAATTTAGTTTTATTCATTAATAACTAGAATAATGATAGCCACACATTATTATTTCATTCACTTAATTAAATTTAAATTTCAGATCACATACATTTCATTGCATTCTAATGATTGACATTTGGTCAGTTATGATGACAATATTTTAGTTTTTGTTTTGTTTTTTTACTTACACCAGTGGCATTTCAACATAGGCTTTTAAGTTGTTATAGGACATCAGTCCAACCCATCAAGCTAAATATTTTGGTTAGATTTCCCCAGACTTGAAACCATGACCCCAGCTAAGACCATGATTGAAGTCAGGAGTGCTAGACACTAGGCTCAATAGTAAATTTCATTACAAGTGGCAACTAAAATATGTGTGTTGTAATTAAATTTTTAAGTAAATTAGCGAGAGATAGTGTAAAATTATGTAAGATACATACAAACATTTCTTTAGTTTTTATGTTACATTTTTTGCCGTGATAGAATTGTTATCATATTTTTGGTGATTTGGCTCATCTCTTTTTTTAAAGCTACGAGTAAACTGTTATGAAAGTCTTTAGCCAACCAATTGTCCTAATTTATTTTAAATTGTTCAATATCTTATGGGTAAATTTGTTGGAGATTTCCAACGCTTTACATATTTATAAAACTAACAGGTTTCAACAGGTATGAAACTGTTGAAATGTGTTAGTTTTATCAATACTTGTTTGTTTATCTTTATCAAATTTACCAATACCCATCAAATGCCAAAAAATAACATGTCTCAATAAATTATTTTAAGAATATAGCAGATGTGGCCCTACATAATTTAAACCCATTTTATAAAAAATTTGAAACATTGTTATATTTATTATCTTATTTCGGGAAGGTTTTATCATAGAATGAAATAGTCAAATATTAACTACAGAAAATTTGCATAGATTAAATTCCAAAATTTTTTTAAGTATAAAAGTATAGTTAAATAAATAACAAATAGGTAAATCAATTTGAATAAATACCCTAATAATTTATTACAGGTTTTTAGCCCTAAGTGCTGATTATGTATTTCAATTCTAGGGTTGTATAAATATCATTTATATTTGGTGAAAATGTAAACTGCGAATAAGGTTTACATTCAATTCAAAATTGGGGGATGGTCGTATATTTGGGGGGGGGGAATGGGCACACCTGCAAAGGGTGATTAACAAATTGTTTCCTATCTTCCTAAGCATTGTCTTCTGTACTTTAATTGAAAAATCATCATTAATCTGAAATTTTGTCAGATTCAGAGTTATTCATCATGTTTTTTTTTAAATTCAAATAAAAGCATTATGCTTGAAAAAACTTATAAAATAGAAGAAAGTTTACAGATATTACTTTATAGAATTAACTTTGTATATAACATGCTTATCCATGTTTCATAAGCATAATTTTTAGGTACTACATAATTGGAATGAGGGAACCTCTGATTGTGTTTGTTTTTTGTTTGTTTTTTTTTTTCTTTTTTTTTAACAAGTTAAACTGCTTTTAAAACATTAATACCCAAAAACAAATTATCAAGTTAAATACAAGAACTTTTGAATTACTCTCTATTACATCTTACTCAGTCTTGTTCCAGCCTTTTTTGGATTTGTGTTACCACTACCTCTGTGTTGGTTTAGAGTGAAACATTTTTAATTAAACTCTATGTTATCAAAATTACCAGTCTAAATTACAAGGGGACACCCATGTATGCTCCATACTATTTCAAACATGTTCATTTCTTTTCTTTTCTTTTTTTTTTTTTTTTTTAACAGCTGAAGATTAATTAAATAAATAAAAAAACTGCATTAGATTACCATTAGAACCTTCAAATCCAGTCCAGTTGAGCGGAGCACTACAATTAAAAGTAAATAAAACCATGCTTGCAACCTTCCCTGGTTTAAAATTATGAAAGATCTAATCTCCTCAACATTACAAACACCATTATTTACATTCCAACAGCTGTTACTTTTCGACTCATTTAAATCTCTCACCATGTTATTCTTACGGACGAAAAACATACTTTCAGGGTTTCTCACATCCTTCAGGGAGAAAATATTGAGACCATATTACACAACTACAAACAGAGGCAAATTGTTTGACTCCTCAACCATTTAAATTCTTCAAGAAATAAGGGAGGAGTCGCGTTGACAAAAAAAACGGCTTCACGTATTACATATAGGTTGTGTAGTTGGTTAAAGCCCAGCTCCGTAAGCTAAAGGTTCTCAGTTCAAGCCCAATCAGAGTATAACAAATTTTTAACGGAATGATTTGATAACCACCGCTGTTAACTTGTCATTTGACTATTGATTAACACTTTCTAAGAAACAGTCTGCCTTACTTTGTAAACAAACTTACTTTCGCTCATCTAAACTCATCCAATATCCATATTTGACCATATGTAGACAATCAACGTGCTACGATGCAGTCATAATTCTTGAATATGACTAAAATTGTTTATAAGAAAACCCTAATTAGATAACTTTTTGTAGAAGATAATCACAAAAAATTACTGTCGAGTTTGTATATGGTGTTTTTGGACTTTTTTTTAAGTTTTCTTATTTACTATCTTTGCTACTGAACTGAATTCTGATCTACTGCTCCCAAACTTAGAATTTAAATACAATAAATGAACTTCTCTGGGTTTTAAATGTTATTACATATAATTTTTTAATGTGAATAATTGACTTCCATAATCTATAGTTAACATATTCAGTCAGCTATTTTTATAAGATAAAATAAATGATAACAAAATTAATAAATTATTGTTTACCTGGTCACATCTGGCATGAAATTTCCATCCTCGTTCCTTCTGTGAGCTGCTTTCGCCTTTATAACATCCACTGAAAAGTATAAGTTAGTTAAAGTACAACAATAAATTGATTAATCTAATATCAGCCAATATATAAACATAGTACAGCTAATTTTTCTACATGTAAGTAATGTGTTATGTTTTTGTTTCCTTTTTGTCTATCAGTACATGTTTACTTTCTCCCCCAATAAGCATAGAGAAAGCATTGTGATCGGTAAACAATTTTTTTTATAAGTTGGTCTATAAATCCATTTTAGGGTCCTTCCTCTTAACCCAAAAAATGGGTTTTTTCAAAAACAAATTTTGCTGTCTGTCCGTATGTGTGTATGTGCAGTTCGCTGGAGACCAAACGGATGGATTAATTTTTATGAAATTTGATATGTAGATGTATTTAGCCAATATCTCCAGACCATTTTTTTCACTTTTTTGAAATTTTAGTTCTTTTTATTTTTATGGACAAAAAACATACAAAAATAGAATTTTTTCAAAAACTGTTCTAACGATTTTGTTTAAATTTTCAGGAAAGATGTGAATTAATTACAATTTATAATATTTTAGTAAAAACCGTATGTCTCTAACTTGACTAGTTTTTGAGTTATGGCAAAAACACATATTTGGGAATCAAATTGGTAATTTTAAAAGTGAATTTGTAGTGTGGGGAAAATTTTGTGCCAATGCTTTTTTTTTTTTATTTTTTATAACCATTTTTTTTAACCAATTTTTTTAAGTTTTTAAAACCATTTATGTTTTATTTTAAAAATCATATTTTTCAAATTACTCAACCAAATTCAACCAAACTTAATTAAACCCTTTATTGTAATTAAATATAGGCCTTACTAATGAAAACATATGATTAAATTTGCTTAGTTAATTTTAAAAAGGCAGCCATTTAAAATATTTAAATTAGAATAATAATGTGAGTTAGAGAAGTTGCAACAGCTGAGTTTCATGTTTAGACCTGCAAGCTTAAGTCTCAGACACTCTCTCAGCCTTCTCGCAACAGTAGTCACGACACTACTCGCTTCTCTGTTTACACTTGCAATTTTGACTGTCTGACAGAAAACTTGCACAATTCCATGCAGGTGTAAGCCTAGCATTATAAGTTTCTATATTTTGTTTATTTATGATTAAATAATTAAATAAGTATTTGTAAAAAAAAAAAAATACTTCAATACATAACAGATTTAGTATAGATAAATTAATACATTTCAAATAATTTGTTGGTTGTTATTTGGTCTATTATTGAGCTATTAGGTAATTCTGGAGAAACTCAGGATATTTACGGTCGTACTAATTTTACAATAACTTAGTTATTTGTTATTCAATGTAAAAACCTAATATAATGTTAATTTTTTTTTTAATGGTCTAAAAAACTCAGCATAGTAACATTATTTTTTTCCCTAGAAAAAGTAAAATGAATACTTTTTGTGTTATTTTAATTTAAATATTTGAAATTAAATTAATGAGGCAAACTTAGCCAATTTATTTTCTTAATGGGATCTAATTATAATAAAGAGTTTACCTAATTTTGGTTAAATATTGTAGAGTATTTTGAAAAGTATATTTTTTTGACAGTCAATAAACGAAAATAGATAGACCATTACTTACTCTTTATTTTTGGTTCCTTTGGTCGATGGAACAACATCCCAAAGTTTGTAGGGAGAGTTTTGAAACACTGTGCACATTATTTTCGTATTTCTATTATTCTTGAGTCCTACTTTTGAGCTTATCCGTAAAGACCGATTTGGTAATTTTAACTCTAGATATACTGTTTAAGCTTGTTGCTAATATCTCTAAGTATTTCATGCTTTTTCACTCTATTACGATATTCCTTTGGAGAAAAAACTCCTTTGGATCTATTGGTTCAAGGCATACAGACCTATATTTGGTTATAAATTCAATGCTAATTTGCGTTAATTCCTATAAAAACATGCAAATATGATCCTATACAGAAAAACAGTATGGAATTTAGCAAACAACTATGAGTTTAATAGTGGTGAAATCAAGCTAATTAGCAACTGATTAACAACAATGCTACAAAAGGTCAGAGATTGTTATTTGTTTTCTTTAATAGCACAGTGTCGTAGAAGTGTGTATATTCTGATGATGATTTTATACATACCAACATCTCCGATATGGAAATTCCGAGCAATTGTTTCTACAAATTCAGGTGATCCCCAAAAACAGACATTTATGTAGTCAGCTGGAGAATCTCTTAGAGTGAAATTCCAGACACTTCTGGGGGTGGTAGCTAGACAACAGATTTAAAATTAAAACTTTCTAGGCATATGTCATTATTTACTTTGATAGATAACTTATTTAATTGTAAGCATTATTTGAACTAAGAAATTATACTAACAGGATTACTTCAAGTTTTTACTTTTTCATAAAAGTGTTCTGGCTAATCATTTAAATCAATGTTTTGTGGTAGCTGCCATAGCTGGGAGATCCCAAAATTGTGACAATCCAGCTACCAGATTTGTTGCTCGTTTAGAACTACCCAGGGTGAACATACAGCTTTAAAGAATTGCTGTGGATGCGAACAACATCACACCCCAAGGATGGCTGAAGGATGGGCTGCCACAGGGGTCTGTACGTGCTCCAATTTTATTCAACGCGTATACTGCTGACATCCCAATCACAAAGTCTAGACAATTTATATATGCGGATGATATAGCTTTAGCTTACCAACATTAGAACTTCACAACTACTGAAGAAACACTTACAAGTGACCTTGGAGTCCTCGAAGAATATTTTAGAACCTGGAAGCTGAATCCTAACCCATCAAAAACCGAAGTAACCTGCTCCCACTTAAGGACCAGACTGGCTAATCGAAAACTAAACATCTTCCTAAATGGTGTAAAACTCCATCATAATGAGCATCCACAGTACCTGGGAGTAACGTTAGATTGATCGCTGACCTTTAAAAGCCATCTTCAAAAAACAGCAACTAAAATTAAAACCAGGGCATATGTATTACATCATATTGCCAGAACAACTTGGGGAGCCAACGCACATGTCCTGCGTACTACTGCTTTGTCACTGGTCTATTCTGCTGCTGAATATGGTGCTCCCGTTTGGCTAAATAGTGTTCATACTAAAGCGGTCGATCTCCAACTTAATAGGGTCATGAGAGCTATTAGTGGCACTCTCATGTCAACTACACTTCCTTGGCTCCCAGTGCTGTGCAATATAGCTCCTCCAGAGATAAGACGTCAGGAGGCACTACTAAAAGAAATCAATAAAATCTGGAAGTGCTCAAACGTGGTATCAGATACAACATGATCAAATAGGGTATTAGATACAATATTATCAAATGTGGTATCAGATACAACATGATCTAATGGTACCCCTAACCACCCACCCATACACGTACAGTGGTATTGACCCACACGCCCACCTTTACACGTACAGTGGTATTGACACACCCGCCCACCAATACACGTACAGTGGTATTGACCCACACGCCCACTCATACATGTACAGTGGTATTAACCCACCCGCCCACCCATACACGTACAGTGGTATTAACCCACCCGCCCACCCATATACGTACAGTGGTATTAACCCACCCACCTACCCATACACATACAGTGGTATTGATAGGGAGACCTACCCATTATGCAGGATCTCTCACGTCAGAACGGTTGCTTAAAATCTTGAAACCCACCTCTACTTACTGCTTTCCATTTGAGCAGATCAAACTTCTCACCCAATACCAGCTGGGCCATAGCATGGAACAGTTTTGATGGACATAATAAGTTCCTTATTAACGATTCGTCAATACCTGTTGGTGGGATGAACCTCCCTCGTAGGGAGTGGACACTGTTAAATTGGCTCCGAACTGGCGTTGGCAGATGCAATTACTGGAAGTATAAATGGGGATTGACAGTAGATCAGTCATGTAATTGAGGGGAGTCTATCCAAACAATGGATAACATAATTACAGAGGGATTGGTCAGCATACACAGAATCAGTGAGGCAGGTGTTAGATGGCTCGATAGATAGGACTTAGCTTTAGTAGTAGCTAGTAGCGATAGTAGGAGATCACTTTACATTTTATAATCAATGAACATATAATCATGACTTTTGGATATTTATCTAAATATACATCACAGCTTTATAATTAACAAGTGGTACCTGACAACAAACCATATGATATATATTAAATACTACAATATATATACTACAAAATACTACGATATATATATTATACTTAAATCAATTAAACTTTTACTATCAAGAAGAAGCCATTGATTCGTATTTACAAACTTATCTACAGACTGTTGTAGTTCCCTTATCCATCAAAATATTTTGATGGCAAGGTAATTTCTAAATAATAAGAATAGAATAAGATTTATTTATTCCTCAAGAACATACAATAATGAAAAATACAATAATTGCTCGGAATTACTAGCCATTGTGTCTGGTAGAGATGGCTAGCACAGGTACATAAACAGAAAATCCCTCACTGGATAGTCGGTCTACTGCAGTTTCGTCTTATCTTAAGCAATAACAACTGTTAAAGCGTTATCTAAATTAAGCACTATCCTATAAAACCATGCATTTAGAAATATCGAAAAGCATACATTTAAGAAAATAGCAGCAAAATTAACAATTATTTTACATGGACTTAATGCTACATAAAATTAGATTCAAATCCTGATTAAAAATGTAAATTATTAGTTACAAATAATGCAAATTATATTTATAATGTATATACATTCAAAATTTACAAAAAGGTGGCACTTTAAAGAGTTACATAAGCATTCAATATACACAAATTCTTATTCTAAAATGAGATTAGATGAGTATATTTAATTAATAGTCCTCTTACTGCGCAACATTTAGTAGATCAAAAATGCATTCCTTTTCCAACAGCCAATACTTTTTTAGAAATGTCTTAACATTTTTAACACTCTTTATATCTATTGGTAAAATATTAAATATTTTAGGATCATTGAATAAGAACGATTCCTAAATACAATTTTATTTACTTTTGATCTCCCAAAAACATATTTTGAAACTGCTCGTATATAAAACTGCAATTGCTTAGTACTGTAATTTCCACTTCTTACGTAAATATGTTGGTTTTGATTAAACCCGTTTAATTTTAACATAAAGCAGTTAATACAATTTTAATTTAGCAGTAAAACTATACAATAAGTTACCAGACATACTAAAAAAGAACAACTGCTTTTTTTTAAGAAAAATCTATCTTAGTTAGCTAAAACACCTTTTTGCATATTGCAATATTTTTCTACATGGTGTTATGTGGAAGAAGAGTTAGGTTACATTAGTTTTAGTTACTGGTAAATTATCTTTGATTTTTAACTTAATTTTAGTTTAAGGATGTATTTCCTTTTTTGAAATGTATTGTATTAAATGTGTGTAATGTTAATCTATTGTTTGTTGATATATGGTGCTTAGTTAAAAACATTATTTATGTATGTACCCTAATAATTATTAAATGAGTTAATCAGTAAGTTTGACTTTATAGTTTGTACAGGTAAACGGCATTAACATTTTTATGAATTTATTTAATTTTTTAAATGGGCTTTGCTATTATTTTTCGTTAATAGCCTTCCTATTAATTTCATCTGGATAGATTAATATTCCTATTAATTATTAAAATAAAAAGATAACTGCTTTTGAAATAATCTTAGCCAGTTATTGACAAACTAATGATCCATTTTGTCAGTAATTATTTTATTTAAAAGATATGAACACCATTGGTAGTTTTTATAAATGTAGGCTATATCAAACATTATCCATATATTTGTGTGACAATAATGCAAAAAGCTAGATTCCCTTTCAAATTTGAATTATCCATTTAGAAACTTCCTTGCTATCAATTTTGCCTCTTGCCTGGAAAGATATTATTATTCATATTGAGATTTATTGGTACGTAAAATAAAATTTACTATAAAGCCTTAAAACTAGCACTACTTTACACGGTTTGTTTGAAATATATTTACGACAACTGTTTAAAATAGAAGGATATTTATAGCAATTTGGTTGACTCATTTCTGTTTTTTAATATCTTTAATTGCACCTTACCATTCTTAGATTTAATTGTCCGGGGAGTTTGTTTTGCTATTATAACTGCAACCAAAAGGAAATCCTTACTCCCATGAGATAGTCCTTGAATAGAAGTCCTTCTAATTCCTGCAGACATGGTTTTAGACCTAAAAATAATAAAGTTCCAAATATCATATAATTGTCTATCTATTGTCTATTATCCGATAAGGATATATTGCCTTATCTTTAAAAACACAATAGTGCTACAAAAGTTAAAAAAAAAACAATAAAGTCTACAAAGCTTTGCAAAACTATACTTCACAAATCTATAAACCACATTCAGATACTGTTTGTAAATTGTGGGAATTTATAAAATCTTAAAGTGTGGTTGTTCAAAAAAAATATATTCATTCAGTATTTCTTTTTTTTTTTATAGTTTTTATCGTTGTCTTTCTCTTTGCAAATACATAAATTACTGTTGGTTTCAAATTGCAATGCACTCGAGTTTGAACCTATGGTACAGATCCAATCATTTGTTTCTAAAAATTATTCACCAGTTTATAGCTCATTTGATTCTGCATCTCACCATATAAGTTACACATTTTTATTTTGGTAATAAATATTTGTTATTGTGGATTGAAGAAAAAAAACTGTGAATTTAGTACTTTTGAAAGAAAGTTCCATTTTAAAATTTTGTTAACAAAACTAATAAGCTTTGAACATTGAAATGTTAACTACAATTTAAGAAGATAGTTTTTTTTATAGTATAAATGTTTATTCTGATAAAAAATGCTCTTGTAATTACTGTAAACTCTTGCAATCTCAGGATTGGCTAATAACACAATCTTGAAGCTTGGCATATAAGTTGTGGATTGAAAAATAAGATATGAATTTATAGTTTAGGTTATCATGGTAATATCCTGTTGTTTCAAATTGTTTGATTAATTGTGTGCTGAAACGTAATAGATGTCCGTTGCTAACTGAGTCACAGGGCACGCTGTTACAAGTTTCTTAATTGTTTAAATATAGAATACTAGCTGTACCCGCACGCTTGATTGATGAGTTTGATTAAAATAATTGAATTGTGCAGCAAGCTTTCAGTTTACACTGTTCTAAATTTTATATCCAATTTAGAACAGCTGATGTTATGTATAGTTTACTACTGTACTGACTGAACAATTAGTCTGTGCACATGGCAGTGTTGCTACTAACCGTATTAATAACAAATATTAAAATAACAAACATCAGCTGATAGTAATAATAGATATTTTTAACTTTTTCAAAACAAATGTTTGTGTAGGCTAATGTTTTCATAAAAGAGCCCCCTGTTCACCTTTAGTCTATCTCCAGCTGTCACTAGCTGTGCGCTCAGACTAATTGTTCAGTCAGTGCTCAATTGATTAAACAAACAAATAAATTAAATTACCGTAAACAAATTAAAACTTACCAAAATATCAGCTTATGGAATTAAATTTGTGATCACTATTATAAAAGTAGTATCCTGTGTCTTTCTACGGGATTAACATATAAACTGTAGTGAAAGTTCATTTTAAATGTTACATTTCAATTAGCATCACTACCCTATTTCAAGAGTGTTAATTTTATTTGTTTTTATCTAACAGCTGATGGTGTCAAATAAATAAAGTAACTCCATTACATTATCATTGAAACTTTATCATCAAGGCCACTAGGGTGCAGCCCTTAAGTTGGAAGTGAATGAAACCATGCCAGAAGCCTTCCCGGGATACTCTACAGCTTTGCAAAGTTTTGTGGTGATCCGATGAGTGGTATAATATGGACAGAAACACACACATTCGTTATATATATATATACAGATTATGTATTTTTTCAAAGGTCCACTGAATTACTGTACTCTTACCTTTATTTTTTCTACTACCTTAATGATTCAGAAATTGTTTATAGTAAGTACAAATTCTTTAGAACTATAACATATTTTGAGTTAAAATGAAAATTTCAACAATCGACTGATATTTTGATTCATTATTTTAAAACAAGATATTAAGTAATTTAGCATGTTGTTTTGTATCTGCACCATTCTGGATTGTAATTAACAAAGCAGGCAGAAGATAATAATTTAAACAAAATCTTTCAAATATGAAATTATCACTGTTAACTTATGCTTAGAAACACTATTTTGTGTTGGTTAATTTAAGTTACGAAATATTGGGAAATGTCCAACAGGCATATCCCTGATCCCTCACACTCAATATGGATGTTATTTTACAAGAAGAATTCCAAAAAGTATTACTTGCAGGAATGGACCATTTTCAATTAAAGGAGAATTATTAAAGAGGGGAATTACATAAAGACTAAATGTTACAATATTAAATGGTTTATACTTAGAAATGTATTTAATGATTGGAAAGAACATCTTGTAAAAGATTTCAATATTACAAAAATTACTTAATTACATACACTATTATAACCAAAACTATATAATATTAAATGATGAGTGGCTTACAAATTTTTCTCTCTTCTTAATTTGTAAAAATCAATTTTTACACAAGGCAAACGAATTTAGTAAAGCTGTTGTGAATTAATTTTGACATCAATTTTCACTTCTAGTTGAACTTCCGCTTCCTTCCAACAAAGACATCAAAATTATTTTATTACTAACAGGGCGCTACTGTCCGAAATTCCTTTTCCCGATTAGCTTAAATGGTCACCGGTGAATATTATTGGTTAACTGTCAGTTTGAGTTTGAACAGCTGATTTGTGTCGTAATTGCACAACTCCCGTTATCCCTCTAACCATCTCTCTCTAAGCCATGATAAGCTACCAAATTCTAACCTAATTTTGATAGAAGTTAGGTTATGTTTCTCCCTGGGTAAATTATTTAACGGTAGACTCTAAGTCGTAGTTATAGTAAATGCAATTTAATTTCGTGTATATATAATTAAGTGCAATTTTTATCTTTCTAAGCAATCAGCCAAAACATATTGGTATAGTTTGAGGACATTAAAATTAGTAAATATTGTGTATTTTGTTTTAATTGCTTATTCTGTGTAATATAACTAGGCTCTATCAACAACCAGTATTATAATTTATGTACATGTTTCTCTTGCTTTCATACTTTGCCAATCTTGTTAATTGGCTTACTTTCAATTGTGGTGTTAGGCCTATGTTTTAATACCAAGTGCTTTAATATAAGATGTCCAAACCAAATGCATTTTTAGTTTTCAAAATGCTATTAAATAACATGTATCCCAGGTCCTCCTTCGTCTGTAGCTACAGCAGATTAGGTCACTTTATAACTTCAAGAAATTGTCAAACACACTCTGTAATGAACAGTAATTTTTCTCTGCCTAATTCTACGAACATTATAAAAAAGAAAATTGATGAATTAGTAGCCAAATATGAGCAAATAACTGGAATGGATGAAGTTAGAATTGCTCAAAATAGAGTAATAGAAGCTCAGGATAAATTTGTGATAGCGCAAGAAAAGAGAAGGGAAATAGTGAAAGAATTAACAACTATTCAGAATAAACTGAAAGAAGTGTACACTGAACTAGACACTACAACTCGTGGTGAAGAAAGGTGAGTTTTTGATATAGTTATTTACAAAGTGTTTCAATGAGTTTAGCCAAAATGAACGTAGCGTATAGAACTGAGGCTTGTGTTTGTAGATTTTGTGAAATTTTAGGTAGATAATAAAGTAAAAATCAAGAATAGGATTTTTCAGTGTAAAACCGTGAAGTTATAAAAAATAAAGTTTGTTAGAGTGAATAATGGGTAGGTATATTCAAATTATGTATAATATAGGGCCTAATCCTGATAACATTATTTTTGTGCCTAAAAATGTCAGAATAATGATCTCAGGTCTCAGAAGTTGTCTATTCACTTGCAAAATAATGAAAAAATACTTTTGAAATGTATAAAAGAATTTCAGTTTGTTCATTGATTCTGAACTGTGACATGTTAAACTCTGTGAAAAAAGCTGTGATTGAGTGTAATTTAGCTCATATACTTACTGGACCTCAGTTAGTTCTATGAAAGATTAGACCACATAAGGTGAAAGAACTTTCTTAACCCTAGATCGTGAGCATCAGGTGAACCAATGTGTGCTCTCCACTGCTAGGTCCTTTTTTTTCGGTGCTGTGCAAGCTTTTTTTTTTATAAAAATCATAAAAAACTAAATATGCTCCAAATATACATGTTAGCATATCATTTTTCTTCTCAAGAACTGTAATTTCACATACTACCATCAACACTTAGAAAAATAATTAGTAAATAATTACTGTCATGAAAAGATCGAAAAAAGTTTTAAAATTTTGTATGTAGGCCTAAATTATAACTTATAACACTCTTTAGAAGCACTAAAAACTTTTTATAAATAATTCCAAGATAGTCAAATTGTTTATTATTTGTTGCACTATAATAATATGTTGTTACATTTTAGATAAACTAGTAGGTTTTCTTTTGGAAGTGTTTGTTTACATAAAATGCAAAAATTAAAAAAAATGTGCAAAGATACGGTATGATCACTGTAGGTAATCAAATAGTACATGTAAAAATTCAAAAAAATCACCATTGAATAGACAAGAAAAAGTTGTTTAGGAAAAATAGTCATATTTTACCCATGCATAATTTTTTTATTTTTAGTTTATTGGGACAAATAAAAATTTTACCACGGAAACGAAAAATTTCATAACAATCTAAAAATAAGGGGTATGTATAATTTGTTGCTACATATTATGTATTAGTACAATCTATTAGCTACAAGGGAATGTAAAATATATGAAAATATTCCAAAAAGTATAAAACACCATGAGTCAGTGTGCGCAAATTGTGTAACGACACTAGAAAAATAGTAGGCCTACATATTGTAAACATTATAAAATAATTTTTGAGAATTTTTAGAACAGTAACACTTGATAGAACACATATTTCTGAATAAAAATAACAGTAGTGCCATAAATAAGGTTTTCACGCTATATAATAACATACTAGATTATATTGTTTTTGCGTAAATAAAATAAACAATCTATTTAGATTGCATAGAAATAATAAATACTATTTTTTTATAGATTATTATAAGTAGGCTACACTAATATCCTATCCATTCACACGTTGTTTGCTGGAATCGGATAAAATGTTTAGGCTAGTACGTACCTAAATATATACACGTCCATCAAACAACACTTGAAAAAATAGTGCATACTGTAAACATTATAAAAATAATGTTTGGGAGTTCTTAGAACAGTAACACTTGATAGGACACATATTTCTGAAGAGAATTATAAAAAATGTATTACTTTAGTGCCATAAATGAGGTTTTCGCGCTATATAATAACATACTACGTCGTAGTGTTTTCATGTAAATAAAATAAACAATGTACTTAGATTGCATAGAAATAATACATAGTATTTTTTCATTTTTTTCTAAGACCATTATAAGTCGGCTACACTAATACCCTATCCGTACACACGTTTGCTGAAATCGGATAAAAAATAAATGTTTAGGCTAGTACCTACATAAGTATCAATTTCACTATTTCTGGTTATTTTAGACACTTAAAGTCACTATAACACATTGTACTATGACTACATTAAACACAACAAAAAATGTTATCCAGTTAAATAGTAATTTATAACACTCCCAACAAAAAGAAAATCAGACGCGCAACAAGTAAAAATGGCTATGTCTACTCTGGCCGTGGCGTTGACGGGCTTCTTCCAGTAAAGTGAAAACTTGTCACATGACCATTGCCAACATACTTCACGAAATTCGCTTAAAGCGGTACTGATCAACTGAACAACTCTCTCTCTCTCTCTATCTAGCTTAATTTTTTTTAGTTTATATCTCAATAAATAAATTATTAGCTAAACTTTTATCAACAGCATAAATTATGCCGTACCTCGCTTTTGGGAAATCATGTAAACAAGGGTATTCAAACACATTTTGTTTAAATACCCAATGCAGCTAAGAGAATGAAATTTGTTTTGCTGGATAGAGTATTTCATTCTCTACAGACTGACATTTTGTACGCCATATTCCGTCTTCTGGTTATTCTTCAGTGATATGTCAAACATCAGCAATTTTACTCCTTCCAGACCTCCGCCGGGCGGGAGTTTCGAGTTGCTCATTCTAATTTTATTTCCTACGTTTATAAAATGGCATAAAAAATATTTAAAATCTGATATGTATAGAACAGAACATTCTGCGTCAATTGGTACCAACTTTGTAGTGATTGCTTTATAATAAACATGTTTTATTGATTTTAATGCAACAGCATAAATTGTGCCGTTACTCGCTCTTAGAAGGGGTTTTGTGAACAGCATAAACTATGTCATTCCTCACGATCTAGGGTTAACCAGTTTGAAAAATGATAAAACTTGTCTCATTGCAAAAAGTATTGTTTGGTTAGTGCTAGTTGAGACGTCTTTTCCCATTTTTTCAACTAGCACTGATTCAACAATTCAGTTGTGCAATTGGTTAGTTATATTGCTTTTCAAATTGGTTTGAAGAGCTTTTTCATTTATAAGGTCAAACCATTCGTTCTATCATCAAGGTCTAGTTTATAAAAACATTTTCTTTACATACTAATTCGATTTTGCTATTTAGCTCTGTGAAACTCATGTCCTAAACTGTAATTCCTCTGCCTCCCTTATCTACTTTATATTCTACAAATATATTTGTAGGGAAATAGATTTTGTTGTTTACATTTCACAACAACCTTGTTTTCTTATTCACAACCTGGACAAATAAGAAAATTTTATTTAAGCTTCTAGGGTAATTTTGAACCTTAAATGAAAACTTTAAAATAAATAACTCTTTAGGTTACTAAAGTCATTGTATTTAATTAGTAGGCCTACCCGAAAAAATAAAAAAAGGATTTTTTAATTAAAAATTGAGACTTAGCAATAGGGGGTTTAAAAGAAAGAAATTAAATGTTTATTTGCCGAATAACTGTAAAATATTAAAAATTAATATTACAGAAAATTATGAGAGATAAAAATGACTTGGAATACATTAATTATTTGTAATATGACTATAAATATTCCAGTTATAATTTCCCCAATTCATGATTACACTGGTTGATCCTATCACATTAACGTGGTTATAAATTGGCTAGCCACTGATATCCTAAGCAGGACGATGAGAGCTATTAGTAGATCTCTAATAGCACCTCTTCTACCATGACTGTCCAGTGCTGTTAAACATAGCTCCTCCAAATATAGAACGCCAAGAGGCACTTTTTTTTAATTGTATCACTTTGAATCTCGCCATTGTGCAAGGTAACCCACAACGTGCTAGTGACTTTAATCTACAAAACTACTTCATCAACTAGCTTGCGAGTTAATTCAATCAATCAAATAATCTTAATTCATTTTTGTACAAGTGTACATGAATGGTGTCTAGCTTATTGAAAATACAATATTTAACAATTTACCTACTTTCTAAGCTTACTATAGTAGCCTACTGTAAATACAACTAAAAACAATAGATGCTTTCAAAATAACATTTAGCTTAGTATTTGAAAAATGTCAACCAAATATACCATTATTTTAAATGAAATATAAAAATATTAGGGACTGTATTAAAACTATTACACAATTATGTGAAAAACTCATCAAGAGAATAAATTGATTTTTCTAAAATAAAAATCTTTAATTTCCTTTTGAAAATACTTAAGTTACCCTCCTCTTTTAAGTCAGTCGGCAGGTGGTTAAAAAACTTTATTCCAGCATAGGTTGGTTTTTTGGCATATAATTGTGAACTGTGTCTATCAAAAGCCAAAAGTTGTCTATTCCTGGTGTTATAATTATGTGAAGTTCCTAATGTAGTTAAATTATCTAAATTATTTTTGATATGAAGAATTAATTGATAAATGTAAAGGCCATGCACGGTCAAGAACCCCAATTGGTAAAAATGCTCCTTCACCGATTCTTGATAACCTAGTTTTAAAATTGCTCTAATAGCTTTCTTTTGCGAAATTAAAATTTGATTAAGATTGCTGGCTGATGTTGCACCATACAAAAGCAACCGGAAAGAAATGTGTGACTCTACAAATGCATAGTAAACTTGTTTTAATGTTTCTATACTGCCAAATTTTGCCATCTGTCTCAAAGCATAGAGCCCAGAGGAAACTTTTGAAAGAACTCGATTAACATGCTCATTCCAATTTAATTGCTTATCTATAGTTAGACCTAGAAATTTTGTACAATTTACTTCTTATAACAGGTCAAGGTCCATAAAAATATTCATATCTTGACTATTGTCTTTTTTGGAACCGGAAAATTGAATATATTTAGTTTTTAATGGATTGGGAAGCAATTAATATTTTGCAAATATTGTGAGATTTGAGACAGGTTTGTATACAAGTTAATTTCAATCTCAGATGTAGATTTTCCCACAATTTTTAGATTGAGATCATCTTCATAAAGGCACACCTTATTAGGAATACCTGTCAAATATACTAAAAATAAAAGAGGACCCAAAATAGACCCTTGGGGCACTCCATAGTTAATTAGATTAAGTTTTGAAGTTGCTGAAGTTAAACATTTAGACTCATTTACATAGGATATATCTACAAATTGTTTTCTGCCAACTAAATAAGATTCAAACCAGTTAAGACCAACCTTTTTAACCCCAAGACCTGACAGTTTATTTATTAGTGTGGGATGAGATACACTATCAAACGCCTTGGTCTGTCCATGAAGACACCAGCAACCATTTCTTTTGAGTCAAGTGAATTTAAGACTGATTCGATAAAATCAATTCCCGCACTTACAACTGATTTGCCTTTTCTGAATCCAAATTGTTGGTTGTCCAGAATGAGGTTTTCCTCAAGATACTTTGAAAGCTGCACAAACATTACTGACTCATAAATTTTGGCAAAAGAAGATATGAGTGATATTGGTCGATAGTTAGCTATTTCTTTTGGGTTCCCAGTTTTAAAGTAAGGTTTGACTTTTGAAATTTTTAATTTTTCAGGAGAATACCTGTGATTAAAGATGAGTTAATTGCATGTAGCAATGGCTTAAGTAGAAATTTTCGGGCATTTTTTATTACCGTTATGGGTATCTCATCCCAACCGGAGGATAACTTAGTTTTAAGTTTTATAAGAATGTTGTCTAACTCCTCATAACAAATTTGTTTAGGAGTAAATGAAACTTCCAAGGTGTCTGATTCATAACTTTGATATTTAAAATTGAAATTCTTTCTACATACTTTAGAAACAACATTCTTTTCAACTACACTTGTAAAAAATCATTAACATTTTGACATACCATGTTAGGATTATTTGTATCATCTGCCAAAAGTTGGATTAAATTTACTTCTCTTTTATTTTTACTACCCACTTCGTTGTTAATTATTTGCCAGGTTGTTTTACATACATTGTTTGAATTTTTAACTAAGTCATCATAGTAATTGTTTTTGACCTCATGCACAATTTTATTATAATCTTTTTTCATCAAATGCAGAACTTGCTTACAATTAGGGTCCCTTTCAATTCTTGCTAATTTACTTAAAGTAGATAGATTATTTTTCATTTCGACTATTTCTTTTGTGACCCAATTTCTGTTTGTTCTTAATCTACTTTTAACCTTTGGAAAACACAAATCAAAATAATAATTAAAAATATTAAAAAATACATCAAATTTTTCTTCTACATTAGCATTAAACACATCAACCCAGAGTTCCTTTTTCAACATGTTGTGAAATAGCTGTTGGTTTTGCTCATTAAACAATCTTTTAAAGGTTACTAAATTATTTTGATTGTTACGATTTTTTATTTTCGGACATGTTAGTGTAATTAGCTGGGCGTCATGGCCAGACAAATTTGTAAGTAGGCCCATAACCTTTAAATTTTTCTTTTCTATATTAGTGAAAAAATTATCAATTCCACTTTCTCTCGTACTGCACACTCTCGTCGGAAAATCAACCAAAGCAGACATTTTATAAGAAGATAAAATGTGTTTTAATTTTGAATGGCTAGGAGAAGGCACAAGAACGTCTATATTTATATCTCCAGTAACAGCAATAAAGGTGTATTTTTTATTGAGGATCTCTAAAAGTTTGTCAAACTTGTCTAAAAACAAGTTTTCAAAACACGGTAAAGGAGATCCATACACCCCTGCTAAAACAAAAGTGAGACTTTGAAGTTTCACTTGGACTAAACAGCACTCGAATATCTTCTCTTCCAGCATGTTATTGATAGCTGCTAGATTAATTGGTTTTACTTTAATATTTTCATTATCAAATTTTGACAAAATCATCACTCCACCTCCGTTAGAATTTTTCTAGAGCATGAGGAAATAACATTAAATAATGATAAATTTAAACGCTCAATTTCAACTTCAGACATTTTGTGCTCTGTAAGCACTACTATGTCAGCGTTGTTATCAATAAGCTCAACAGTTAATGTATCTATTTTAGAAGTTAAATGTTGTATGTTATGGTGTAAAATATTTATACTAGTAATGTTTGCTTTGGGCTGATGGTTCAATTTTAGGTTTAATGCGGATACTGGATCATTGTCTAAGATTTTAAGTTTAAATTTGTATTAGTATCACATACCGCCGTTAAGTTGTCTGTTTTTCGTGTCTTACTTTTCTCTTGCACATCACTGACACTGCTGCACTGTGACAGACGAAGGTGTGCAGGAGAGGGTACAGGCGGGAAGCTTGTCAAGTTCGTCGGGTCAGGGCCTGGAGCTACTGGACTCGAAGTGAAGGTGGTTTCAGCTGTTAAAGATGTTACTGGTACCTCAGCCCGGTTTGTGGTATTGCTATTGATGGCTTTGTGCAGTCCGTCCAAGAAAGATGAGTAAGAGAGCCCATTCCAGAGTGCTCTTCGTGCAGATGGTTGATCATGACATATAATACAGAGTGTTGCACCTGTCTCTTGATGTAGTTTCTCAATATTTCTGGCAAAGTGCTCCACCTGTACATTATCCCGCACACAGCCCATAGGCGAACAGATTAATGTCTTGAAATTTCCCTTCTTGAAATTATCAATCAGCTGCTTGAAAGCTACATCATAGTCCTCGTTGGTTGGTTTGCCGTGGTAGACTGATTTAGTGACTAGGCTGTAGACAGTCGCACCATTTGGCACAATTTGGCGGGTGAGTCTAGTGTCAATGTAGTCTGATGCTTTAGGCTTATTAAATTTCTTATTGAAGACTGTAGCTACACCTGCAGACATGCTCCTATCACAGTCCAGATCACTGGAGATTGTGTGGGCGAAAGCAACTGAAGAATTGTTATGATTTTTTTCTATCATATCCCACATATTCGCCTCAATAACATTGATGGAGTTCTTTTTTATATATGGTTCCGGCTTAACAAGGGGTTTCTGATAGAACTTTTCTTTTATCATGAGAGCAATCCTCTGTTTACCTCGCCTGTTGAAATGGACACCTTGACGTGTGTAGAGGTGGCGGGGCAACTCGTTAATGGGCAAGAATGATGCATGATCATAGCGTGATACAAGTTTTTCAATTTCAATGTTTAGAAGACTGATTTTGTTATTTAATCCTGGAGTATGATGTCTGTAAGGATAGCTTGAAACAATAACATTAGTGTGTTTAGTGTTTTCAAGCATTTTTTTGTAGAGACCTACAGTACTTTTTTCAGCTTGCATAATTTCATCATTTGAACCCCCAATTAAAATGAAAGTATCGCTTTTTGAGAAAGATCAATACTATTGTATGTGTATGGGTGGGCGGGTGGGTCAATACCATTGTATGTGTATGGGTAGGCGGGTGGGTCAATACCATTGTATGTGTATGGGTAGGCGGGTGGGTCAATACCATTGTATGTGTATGGGTAGGCGGGTGGGTCAATACCACTGTATGTGTATGGGTAGGCGGGTGGGTCAATACCACTGTATGTGTATGGGTAGGCGGGTGGGAATTCCAAACAAAGTTTTGGTATATACCAATTGGATATTAACTTTTGATATTTTGATGATCAGAACAAGTTTCTGGTATCAGACCCTCTGATTGCCATCGGTGAAGTGAACCTTCTTCGTAATAAATTGACTAAATTGAATCGCTTTTCCACAAGTGTGGTAAGATGTAATAGCATGAAATATAAGTGAGAAATGGCAAAAGGTCAGTCATGTGATTGTGGAATAGGCACTGAAATTCAAACTATGGATCGTATAGTTAATCATTGCTCATTGTGCCCTTTTCAGGGGGACTAGCTGGTTCATTCGGAGTGGAGGATGATAAATGTTACAAAACATGCGGTTAGCTTTGTGATGGGAGATTAATATTTAAAAACTAAGACACAAGCACTTTGTATTTAAGGTTTAAAATTTACAATCCTATTTTTAGTTTTTCTTTCTTCCTCCTTTTATTTTGGTAGCTAGCATAGAAAGGAATACTATATATGTATAGAATTTGATTACTTACATGGTTTACAAATTATTTATTCTCTATAACACTGAAATCTGAGCCTAGATCTCAATCCATATTAACAATTAACAAGCCAACAATTAATTATTAAGCCCTCTCTCAGCAATTCCTCACAACATCAAACCGACTTCTGAAATGGTTTACTTCTGATCTAAATCTATCAAAAATAGAACTTATTGAATTTCAATCACAGACAACACAGAATGTCCCCAATCATTTCCTTCTCAATAATAATACTTTAAATAGCATACTATCTACAAAGTCTTTAGGTATCCAAATAGATTTTAGTCTAAAATGGGACACTCACATAAATTATCTTGTAAAACAGCTTAATTCAATAGTATTTGCCCTGAGGTGCCTCTCGTCATTTGTCTCCCGGAAAACACTCAAGCTGGGTTATGGTGGTTTGTTTGAGTCCAGGATGACCTATGGAATAATCTTTCTGGGATTTCTGCAGTGCTCACTCGTTTCGAAGAGAGCTCTAAGGGTCATCTGGGGATTGTAACAATCACAGAGCTGTAGGGAGGTCTTCCGATCAAGTGGTCCTCTTATCCTTGCATTTCTTAATGTACCATTCAGCAGATTTTATTTTTTTTTAAATAAGAGTGACTTTACTGTTTTAGAACACTTTTACAGCACAAGAGACAAACATAATTTGGCTATCAATAAATTTAGGTCGTCATTGTATAACAACTCTTTATTCTGTCTTGGACCAAAAATATTCAATTCTCTTCCTCACTATATAAAAATGCAAAGTAACTTGAAATCTTTTAAAATTTGTTTAAAAGACTGCTTGATCGGGAGACCTTATTTCATCCTTCAAGAAGCTCTCAAGTTGGCCCCAATGTGAGGACAGATGGATCATAATTTCATCATATTATAAATCAGTTTTTTATTATTATTATTATCTCTTTTTATGATTGTGATTTTTAAATGTATTTTTTATGATTATGTATGTTTGTATTATAAATGTATTAATACAAAATGCACATAAAACTGTGTAATGTTCTATCGTGTCAATAAAGAAATTGAAATCAAACTAAAATGGAAATGATTTTCAAAATAATTCTTTTTTATCGTATAAGACAAAAAAATTATAATAAGTAGAACAAGTACAATAAAGTAAAATTGCCATATTATTAGAATAATTTATTAAGAATGTCCATTATTTTGAAAACTACACGCTTTGATTGCTTAGAATAGTTTACATTTATAATCATGACCCATACAAAACTTGTATTTCAGGTATTTAAATTTAGTTACAAAGGAGCACAATTTGTTGAAAGAAGAGAGGAAACTGACTTCAGAGTTCAACTTGAGAGAGCGAGAAGAACGAGAATGTTTCACATTCCTTTCGTCATCTTTAAAGGAGAGTCATGAGAAAGAGCGAGCCCAAGCAGAGAGGACAAAATATTGGTCTGTGATCGGATCAATTATTGGGACAGTCATCGGTGTAGTAGGGTCCTCAATCAATAATGAGTTCAAAATGAGAGAATTGCGGAAACTGGTAAGCTAAAAAAAAGAAGGTTTTCTAGCTATCCATAAAGCTTAAGCCTCACTATATTATCAACTTATCAGATTCTGTGTAGAAACAGCTACCAAATTTTTGTAATAAATGGGAGTTTTTAAGATGCAAATAAGAGCCCTATTAGTTAAAATCCATATTCGGATTTTAATTCTATAATTAACCATGATCGTTTAGTATTAGTAAGTTTTGCCACAGAGCTAAAGGTGATTGCTGAGAAAGTTTTGCTATAAATCTACACAAGCTTAAAAAATAATGTGTTGTCTTCTTGTAAATTATTGACATTTCACACAAGCTTGGTACAGTATGAATTTAAACTGATCAGGATTGTTATTTCCTTTCATCGGAAGTTTCACTTCTTGTCAGAATGTAATTTTTATAAAGTAATTTGTTTTGCCATTGTGTAATCAGACAGACCGACAGATTTTTAGCAAACTTACCAATACTAAATCTTTTACACTTGTCATACTTTCTTATATAAAGGAAATGTAGTTATGTTTTTCCAATTATTAAAATAGTTGAAATTAGCTTTATCTCTTTTTTGTGTTAAATATTTTTCTTTTTTTTATGATGCAAAAGCATCGAGTTATTTTTAAAATTTTTTATTCACGTAATCTTATTTTGTTTTTTTCATGTCCATTGTTGCTCTTCTTCGTAAATTGTAATTATAAATGTATTGTAAATTTCCTCTGTACTTTTTTATAGGTGTAAAATGATATGACCAATTTATTAGATACAGATAGCTGTTCGTTTTCCATCCCTTTTGTATTTTCATGCTTTTGGCTGGTTTCCCAAAATATTTTTTTAAACTAAGAAGCAGTCCAATTTACTATTAGACATGACAAAGTTAAGTTGATGAGTTTGTTAATGCATGTTTTAGTGTCACTGTAATAATGTACTTACATCTCCCCATTGTTTAAGATATCCCACAATGTGCAGGGCGACTTAAATCTAGAAAGCCACCTCTTTGACTAACGTCAGTTGAGCTCAAATGAATTATCGCCAAAAATTAACTAGGTGTTAACGTAGAATATGTTTGACGGTTGATAAACGTTTCTGGTATCAGGCAGTATGACTGTCATCATTGGAATGTACCTTCCTCGCAAGGAATTGACTATGTTAAGTTGCTTTTGCATGAATGTGGGAACTGCTGGAAATATAAGTTGGAAATGGCAAATGATCAGTCTTTAGATTGTCGAGCTAAAACTGAAACTATCGATCACATAGTTAATGAGTGCCCATTGCGTTCTTTTCAGGGGGGATTAGCTAGTCCTCATTCAGTTGGAGAAGCAGGTGTTGAATGATTAAGAAACTTGGATTTAACTCTGTGATGGGAGATAAATATTTAAACACTAATACACAAATACTTTGTTCTATAGATTTTAATCATTAATTAAATTAAAGGCCTGGAACTGTACCCTGGATTAGACATAAATTGGTAGAGCAAGAGGCGCTCCGAAAGGCGAACAACCCGGACGGAATACTACTAGCCTTTTGCGTTCGCTCGGTCAAAAGACTGTCCTCAAAACATTAGCCGCGCACATTGCAGTATACATATACAAGAAGTTTTTAAATTCTGCAGCCAAACATCGGGATTATGTTCAAGACATGAAAATAAACAAAACTTTTTACTTAACAGTATGGTCTATCTTGCTTCCTTAACTGTGTCTTTGTATTTTAGTGTAATAATTTTTATATAAAAAAATATCAGGAACCATAAATGCCACAGGTCTTAAGATTTGCTTACTTACTAAAGCTAATAGCACGTAAATGGCCAATTATTTGAAATGATTTTTGTGAAATCGTTTGACAAAAATTTATCTTACGTTTTAAAATTTTAAAAAAATCATGAACGAACAACCGCTGACTGTAAAACATTATAAGTATTTTTATGTTTTTTTTATGTGCCACATGATAATTGTTTACACAGTTATATAATTTAATATCCCACTGTTATTTTATAGACACAATTACTTAAACTAGGCCTACTAATAAATAGTTTATATAAAAAAATTTCTTTAAATTAAATTAATTACAGTTACTCTGCGGGAAGCTCACTAACTCCACAGTCAACATCGTCGTCTTCCTCTGAATCAGAAGACGTGTCACTATCAAGTCTTATGATCAACTGTTCCATGCCAATATCCCACATATGCTCTTCTTCGATGTATTTTTTCTCCTGGTCCGTAACGTGGCGACATACTTTAGCCCACTGTTCCTCAGAAAAGTTATTGAAGGCCTCAGCGGCTAGGTGAATAATGTCATTCATTTTGAATGTAGTATTTTTCTCAGCTACTTTTCCCTTCATGGCAGCCCATATTTTTTCAATTGCGTTAAGTTCCGGGTGATATGGGGGCAAACGTAAAACACTGTGGCCATGTTCTGCCAATAGATCGTCAACATTGTATTGCTTCTCTTCTCCCTTTCAAACTCTTATAATTTCATAAAGTTCTGGTTTTGTTAATTTAGGGTCAAAGTTGATGTTCCGTTCATTTAACCAGTTAATCATTTCTGATTTAACAGTATTGCTTGTAGGCTGTCTGACACTTACTGTATTATGGTACGATACATTATCCAATACAAGAACTGATCTGGGAGGTAGGTTGGGGATAAGCTTTTCCTTAAGCCATTTCATGTAGTTCTCGCTGTTCATCTCGTCATGGTAGTCACCGGTTTTTAAGCCAGATTTCCACATCAATAAACCATTTTGAATAAATCCTTTATTCCAACCTGCATGGAGAATAATTAATCTGGATCCCTTTGATACTGGTTTTTAATACCTAAATTAGAATTATGTGAATCTATCCAGGACTGTTGCTTCGTGTGTGCTATGAATGTAAGTTTCATCTGTAAAAATTATCGGTCTACCTTCTGCTCTATATTGGGTAATTTGTCGTAGATATTTTAATCTTAAGAGTTTGATATCATGTCGTTCCACAAGTATTTTTCTGTTATCTTCAGTTGTCTTCCATTTGAATCCCATTTTATGAATGATTCGCCGTAGAGACCTAGCGCTTCCCTTAAAACTAATATTTGCATTTTCAATTTCAATCATTATTTTTTTCACAGTTACACATGATTTATGCGTTATGTGATAATTATTTATCAAACGCCTCAAGGCATCCAAATCGAACGAATCTAGATCACACACTGGCTTTTTCCTGTCACATTTTTTTTAGGCGTAAAAAATGCTGGAGGAGTAATTTTTACATCGGAGGAACTTTCTTTCAGAATTCTTTCTACTGATCGCCTGGAAACTTTAGTGGCTTCAACAACTTTATCTACTATTACTGACTTTAATTTATTTCCTTCTTGAATATTACAAAAATAATTATATACATTAAAAACTATTTCCCTACCTTGACTGTGTAGAACAGTTCCTTTGCCACCTAACTTTGGCATGATAATACCTAATAATCGTTATTAATATATATATATATATATATATATATATATATATATATATATATATATATATATATATCCACTATTATACACTCAATAGAAACTTAATACCAATTTCATTAATTAACTCAATGTATTCACAGTCAACACAATTGAACTAATCAATAAAAATCACAGTTTACTTTAACAACTAACGGTGGAAATAAACTGACAAATACTTGACCGTATGGAAAGAGAGATACCGCCCAAATAAATAAATCTACAATGAGATAAAGGATTCTATGAAACAGCACCGTAAATACTGCCTTTAGACCCAACCCTCAGTTTCCGGGAATTAAATGTTTGCAGGCACGTTAGTACACAAAAGGCAGGTGAAATGAGTAGTAGCGCGGCTCGCCTTCTGGGATGCCTCTGCCTCTACAATACCCGTCAAGCAGATCTAATGTGGATTAGTTTTTGACTACATGTTTCGGAATTAATGTCAAATTTTCAGATATTTGACAAGCTCTATACTCACTTCTCCTTAAACAATCTCCAGACCCTGACTGCCACCCATAGACAGCCTAAACTTCTCTAGTAGTATCCACGTCGATGGCAGCCATTGAGCAGACGCCGTGTCCGTATTAAGAGGGTTGAAAATAGAACCTATTTCCTACAATCTCCACAAAACTTTGACCCCAAGCACTAGTGCCGACTTATTTATAAATCAAAGAAAATAAATAATTTAACTACACATAATGACATCAATGTACGTGTATTGGTGGGTGAGTGGGTCAATACCACTCAATGGCGCAGGGCGACTTAAATCTAGAAGACCACCTCTTTGACTAACGCCAGTCATAAGGTGGGTAAGAGGGTCATGGTATATTAACGCAATAATTTTAAATCTCCACCGGTGTTAAAATGGACAAGAGGTAAAAGGTAACCGCTTTATGCTGTAGTCAGGTACAAAGTCAAAGATTATCACTTTGAATTCAGCTGCGGCTGGAACATTTTTGTGCAGCTTTGTAGATGTGGCATATATAATAATAATTTTATTTATTTTCGGAATTTACAAATGAACATAATGGTTGTAAGACATTAAAATAAAATAATATTTATAAATAGTAAATAATTAAATTAGGTTCTAGATCTGATAATTCAAACTATGTATAATAATATTCTGAAAATAATACTAACGCGCAAGGAAAATACATATTCCTGTCTGCGCGCAGGAGTTAACCGTATCAATTAAATTAAATCATAAGCACTTGACTGGAATACAGATAGAAGAAAATAAACATGCTCATAAGAAAACTAAATACTAATTAAACAAAATATAATCAGTGGAATGGTCCAAACGGCGTCCAGTTTAAATGGAAGTTCACGGGAACAGTGTTTTTAGTTTTTACTGATTGTAAGAGAAGGTCATGTTTTTCTCTTGGTTTTAAAAACTGTCTGTGTTGTTATTTAATTATACTTTACATAAATGTGCAGAACATTAAAGGAAATATAAGTAACTGGACTTATAGCAAATGAAAGCATAGAACCTTATAAGTACAAGGCGTGATTTTCAAGTAAGTACAGTTTTGGAATCCCACTGCTATAGCGCTGTGGTCGGCATTCAGCTCATGTGCGCTGTGTATTACTATCTGTTGGCAAGCCACAGCCACCATTACGGATCCACCATTACGGATCCATTCGACTGTATTTAAGGTCGCTTATGACTGTAAAGTTACTCCAATTAAAAATGCCACCAACTGTAAAATACATGTTGCGATAAGTTTTTGTAATGCTAAAGGCATGAAAGCAGCAGACATTAATCGAGAGATTTGTGAAGTTTATTGAGAAAACAGAATGAGTGATGGGATGGTATGGAAATGGGTGAGAGCTTTTAAGGTGGCCGTACAATGTGCACGATGAGGAACGAAGTGGGAAACCTTCACTCATTATTACTTCATGCAAAACATTGATGAGAAAACGTCAGAGAAAACAGACTCTTTACAACTGCAGCGTTATGTAGCGTGTCAAGAAGTGTGATGTATGAATTATTGAAATTGTGACAGAACGTTTGAAGTACCAAAAGTTATGCTTAATCTAGGTTCCAAAAATGCTGATTCACAAAAGCAGATGTTTGGCGAGGATCACAAAAACAAATATTTAACCAATTCTCTCATATTCCTAGAGCATTAGAATCGTGATGGTTACGATTTTACAAAACAAATGTTTAACCAATTCTCTCATATTCCTAGAGCATTAGAATCATGATGGTTACAATTTAAAAAAACAAAATTGTCACTGTGACAGACTCACGATGAATATGAATATGAGCTGCTTTCACGCTCTTAGAGTTATGAAAACTTACACAGCGCATAATTCACAGTCGACTGCATTTTTAATCAGAAGAGGAATTTTAAACAGTCATAAGTGACCTTAAATACAGTTGAATAATTCATAATGGCGGCTGTGGCTTGCCAACAGATAGTAGTACTCAGTGTGCATGTGCTGAACGCCAACTACAGCTCTACAACGGTGGGATTCCAAAACGGTACTTACTTTAAAAACACGCCTCGTATTATTTAGGCAATGAAATATTAGGTATATAACACCAATTTCCATGATGAGGGGTTTAAATCTATCAGCACAAGGACTCTACATTATTCTTCTTATTGCTGTTATAAAAAAATATGACATCATTTATGTAAAGCACTCTCTAGTCAGTATTACTCCCAGATAGAAGTCCACAAAGTGCACAATAACCATTTTATGAATAACTAATTGGTTGGTTTTGAATTTAATCAAAAATTAGTATCATTGATTTATGAGTAACATTTGAACATTTTGTTTGTAATTACACATATTTTTTAGGTCAGGGAATCAGCAGAACACAGCAAGAGGACGGCTGAGGCGGACAGCATGGCTGCTGCAGTATTGACTAGACACGAACATCAGTTGTCAGAAATTATTGGTGAGATTCGGACTCTTAGTAGTTCAAGCAGACAATCCTCACAAGGAGAAACACAGTTTTCTCATCTGTTACATAATGTAGACAACGATTCCACCAGCTCACACATTGAAATGTTGTTAGAGGAGCAGAAACGTGAGAATAGGCTAGTGTTAGGATTTGCAATAATCATAATCCCGTTAGTTGTGGCTTGTGTGAATAAAATGCTGTGATTGTGGATCACGTTTACCATTGTAGATTATATGTATTACTATATACCTATGTAAAATGTTATTTATAATGTTAGCAGCCTTGCTTAAGTCAATCATTAGCAATAATTTTTCAAACGATTACAGTCAATGATAAAAAATAAGAACTTACTGTTACTAAAAATATAAATGAAATGAGCGCCTACTTTTAACACTTTGATTGCCATGGATGAAGTAGGTTCGAGTGCTAAAAGTATTGTATCAGGCAGCCACTGTACAAATACTACCAGAATCTCACAGAAAAGATCTTTTAGTACGGTTTTTATTATGAAAATATCTATTAATGTTTGTCTGAACTTATCAAACAATAATGACTGCTGAAAATCTGTTATTTCTGGTCAGTTTAAATTTACCTACACAGTACAAGTAAACGTCACACAACACAAATTTATTACAATATAAGCACAAAATGCACAAATATACTACAATACAAGCACAAAATGCACAAATATTATGGTGATCGATTTCGGTGAACCACGCTCACCTTCCTCAGACCAGAGGGATTCACAAAAGAATCATTGTAGTATATTTGTGCATTTTGTGCTTATATTGTAATAAATTTGTGTTGTGTGACGTTTACTTGTACTGTATATGTACCAACACGTATTATGCTAATTAAAAAACTATTTACCTACAGGCCTGTGCGTAAATTTATTCAACGAGTGAAGTACTGACCATTAGCGCATTTGATATTCAAACCTTGGAACTAGCTTCCTCAGTCCAATGCCTTAGGCTACTGAGCCACCAAGCCGGCATCTGGTTAGAACATTAGTTAAAATTAGAACAACTAGTTTGATTAGTGGCATATATGCCTTTAATATAAGAGGGCTAAGCTTAGGCGGTACCTTGCCATGCAGTGGATCCGTGTTCGATTTCTAATTTGACTACGAAGTGTTTATTCAGATGTCGTTCTTGTCCTTTGGATTTCACATTAAGCTGTTGGTTCATTGAGCATACTTAACAAAATGGGTTTGACTTTAGTGGCAAGTAGCATTGTGTTTTAATTTAATATCTCCCTGACTAAAACCATACAGATTTGTTTTCAATTTAATTTATCTAAAAATATTGTGCAATTACAACCGATAAAAGTAGTATTAGAACAATTTTAAAGAAGACAAAGTTTTATATAATTTAATATGTACAATAATTAAATTACAACTTTGCTAGGCTGTGGTTGTGAAAATTGTAACATTAAAATCAAAACCTTGATACCGTGTAAATTTGTATATTTTTATGATATATATATATATAAGATTTCTTATAAATATTATGAGTATAAATATAAGAAGGGAGCCCGTTTTAAGACTTGTTGACCCATCCATTTTACCTTAAGCACAAGCCTCTTTTTGAGTTTTCCAACTTACTCCTACGTACATACATCCTGTTTCAATGCACGGTTGTAATATTGTTTTTAAATGTGAAGGCACAATGTGTAGTTGTTAAAAATAAAACCACATATTATGTTGGGTATCATTCAAATATAAACTAAAATCAATTATTATACTGGTTTACCTGACTGTAAACTAAATATTGTATTTGCTCCAAAAGTTTTAAATCAGTAGTTTTTAAGTGCTTTAACAAATGTATTACAATTAACTGTAAGAAAATGTCAGCATTTTTTTAAACAGTTTATAAAACAAATCTGCCTAAAAATTTTAACTTAGTTTTTCTCCATACTTTTTCCGAATTATTGTATTTATGTTTCATATTCAAAGGGTCATTTATATTTTTTGTAAAATGTTTAAGTTAAGACAAATTTTAGTCTTATGATTTAAAAATAATTGGAATAAAAATTATTTTAAAAAAGTTTGTTCCCAAAAATGTACATTTATGAATGGTTTATTTAGTTTGTAACGCTTTCTAGTTAAACTAAAATCTAAAAGATCGTAAAATATAAAAATTTCCTCATAAGTTACTTACTTGTGGTTTTTAACACCTTTGCAGGTGGCTGACATCAGCTATAATTTTGCAGTAAAAAACTAATAAAATGGGAGGTTCCTGCTCATTATTATTTTTATTCACTTAACACGTTCACTGTGTAACGAGATCCCGGGGTCTTGTGTCATAGGCTTACATTCACACAGTGATGAAATTCACATTTAATTCCTTATTTGCGTTTGTGATGTTTTTCGATGTAATTAACGATTTGTTGCAGGAGTTGAACTCTATGGAAGCATTTTTCTTTGTGAATTTAATAGTAACCTAAATCTTGCATGAGATTTATAGCTTATGTGCCGCCGCACCAGAGTAATGACGTATTAGTTATATGCGGTACGAGATCTATAGACCTCGTCGATCACATGGTAGACTAAACTTCAATATTAGCAAACAGATTGTCAGCTGTTGTTTGAAAAGACGGGATAGTTGTTCCACTTTATAGCTGAGATTATTTACAACATAACCTCAATTTCTCAGCTAGAGTATAATTTATTACAGTACTTCCTTATATGTGACAAGAGATCCCGAGGGCCCGTGCTTATATGCTATATCCACACCCTGCATAGAACTTATTATGTCAGAAACTTGATAGTTCTAAAACAATAACCTAGAGTGTTCTATCTTCAATTGATGACGTCATATATGAATGAAATTTCCAAACATTTTTTTAATCATGTTTTCCTGTAATTTACAGATTGTAAGATGTCTTGTCCCTAAGATCTTTACAAATTGAGTATGTTTTCAGTTTAAGTTTCCAAAGTACGTTTTTTAAATGAAGGTAAAATATGTTTCCACTTCTTGTTTTATTATGGCTTCCAATTTTTTTTCTCCTGGAATAAAAGAAAGTAGCAATTTGTATGACTTAAAACATTTATGTGAGAACTACTTTCGTGGATATTTGATTTGAAGAAGAAATGTAATTACAACCGTTTTTCAGTCATTGAAAACTATATGAAAAATTTCCTTTCTCAAATGTATTTTGTAATCATTCAGGATTTTTTTATGTAGAAAAGCTACTAAGAAAACATCCTGACGACACATTGAAAAAGGAAACAAATGTTTGCGTTTAATCTGCATTTGTATTTGGACAGAGGTAAGTCAAGAACATAGGACACAAATTTTTTCTTAGTACAGTTTTTAAATATTTTTATTTAATTTAGGTTGCTAGTGTTATATGTGTATTTTTTACATAAAATTTAAACATTTGCACTCTGTTAAAAGTGCAACCTATTTATTCTAACAAACTTTTCATTATATCAGTTGTATAGTTAATAAATTAAAGAGGTTGTATTTTTGCAATTGTTAAAAGTTTGATGAAGTTTTGATATAGGTTCGTTTGAGTTGGAACAGTTTCTACTTGGCTCCCAATTAAGGGAAGCTTGAGTTGCTACAGTTACTACTTTGGTGCAATAAAGAGATGTTTGAGTTGCGATAGTTACTACTTTGGTCCAATAAAAAGATGCTTGAGTTGCTACAGTTACTATTTTGGCCCAATAAAGAGATGCTGGAGTTGCTACAGTTACTACTTTGGTCCAATAAAAAGATGCTTGAGTTGCTACAGTTACTATTTTGGTCCAATAAAGAGATGTTTGAGTTGCGATAGTTACTACTTTGGTCCAATAAAAAGATGCTTGAGTTGCTACAGTTACTATTTTGGTCCAATAAAGAGATGTTTGAGTTGCGATAGTTACTACTTTGGTCCAATAAAAAGATGCTTGAGTTGCTACAGTTACTACTTTGGTCCAATAAAGAGATGCTTGAGTTGCTACAGTTACTATTTTGGCCCAATAAAGAGATGCTGGAGTTGCTACAGTTACTACTTTGGTCCAATAAAGAGATGCTTGAGTTGCTACAGTTACTACTTTGGCCCAATAAAGAGATGCTTGAGTTGCTACAGTTACTACTTTGGTCCAATAAAGAGATGCTTGAGTTGCTACAGTTACTACTTTGGCCCAATAAAGAGATGCTGGAGTTGCTACAGTTACTATTTTGGCCCAGTAAAGAGATGCTTGAGTTGCTACAGTTACTACTTTGGTCCAATAAAGAGATGTTTGAGTTGCGATAGTTACTACTTTGGTCCAATAAAAAGATGCTTGAGTTGCTACAGTTACTACTTTGGTCCAATAAAGAGATGCTTGAGTTGCTACAGTTACTACTTTGGTCCAATAAAGAGATGCTGGAGTTGCTACAGTTACTACTTTGGTCCAATAAAGAGATGCTGGAGTTGCTACAGTTACTACTTTGGTCCAATAAAGAGATGCTTGAGTTGCTACAGTTACTACTTTGGTCCAATAAAGAGATGCTGGAGTTGCTACAGTTACTACTTTGGTCCAATAAAGAGATGCTTGAGTTGCTACAGTTACTACTTTGGTCCAATAGAGAGATGCTTGAGTTGCTACAGTTACTACTTTGGTCCAATAAAGAGATGCTTGAGTTGCTACAGTTACTACTTTGGTCCAATAAAGAGATGCTTGAGTTGCTACAGTTACTACTTTGGTCCAATAAAGAGATGCTTGAGTTGCTACAGTTACTACTTTGGTCCAATAAAGAGATGCTTGAGTTGTGACCAGTGCCCAAGGGCACCATTTAATTAGTGCACAAGTTGTGCTACAATCTACCTGCAACGTAGCATCAGTATAAACAATGAAATTTCCATAGCTCAAATAATAAATAGTTTTGCAACTAACTTTTGATAATTAATTAAGTATAAAATATACAGTATTTTTAAGTTACAGCCAACTCTACTATTTTTGAACATACAATATCGCACAAGCGAAATCATTAGTTGTTCTGACATTTATTTCTAAAATAACTTGATTAAAATGAAACAACTAAAAACGTTCAACTCATTTGTAATAGCCCATTTTATATACTGATTTTTCCAAACAAAAACATTCTGGTCATAACATAAAGTTCTTACTATAAAATAATCAGCTGATTGTAAAGATTAAATCAGCATTAATATATAACAATCTTCAACGCTTATCTTTGGAAACGTCCTGGACCACTCGGAGCTAATCAACATGCCTTCTGGCTTTTCTTCCATCTTCAAACTCCACGAGGTACATCACGTTTCCAAGTCTTCTAATCACAACAGCTTGCTTCCAACGCTGATACCTTTTGTTGTATATCCTTGCAAGAACGTGGTCTCCAGGTTTAAAGCATCTGAGTTTTCTTAACGCCTGACGTGTACTTTCTTCACTTGAAGAACTTGTATCCTCCCTTGGGGGTCGAAGAAGGTCTAATCTGGTTTTAATATTTCTTCCTAACATTAACTCGGCTGGTGTTGCCTTTGTGGTAGTATGGGGAGATCTTCTGTTGGCTATTAGAAAGCGTGCCAGTTTAAGATTAATATCTCCATTTTCATTCATCATTTTATTCAAAGCCACTTTTAGGGTCTGGACATAACGTTCCACCTGTCCATTAGACGATGGATGGTATGGAGCGATCGTTTTGTGGTGTACACCATTTTCTTTTAGGAATGTCTTAAATTCATCAGATGTACAGCTTTTACCATTATCAGAAATCAATGTTGCTGGCAGTCCGAACCGAGAAAATGTCTCTCTCAATTTTTCAATGGTACTTTTAGATGTAATGCTTCGCACAGGAAAGACCTCCAGCCATTTGGTGTAGGCGTCAACTATTAGTAAAAATGTTTGTCCTCTAAAAGGACCAGCGTGATCAATATGCACTCTCTGGAATGGTTCTTGAGGCTCGTCCCATGGATGATTTGTTGTTTTTGGAGGATTTCTTTGAAACTGAGAACAAGCTCGACAAGCTCGAACTATCTCTTCTATATTAGAATCCATTTGAGGCCACCAAACGTAGGCTCTGGCCAAAGCCTTCATTTTGGACATACTGACATGTGCTGAATGTAACTCTTCAAGAACCCTATCTCTAAGGGTTTTAGGAATTACAACTCTTGTTCCTCTAAAAATGCACTTCTGGTGTACGGTTAACTCCTCAGAGTATTTATTATAAAGTGGTGGTGAATCGTTTCACCCTTCATAAGGAGGTCTAGAATGGTCTTGAGTTCTTCATCTGCCTCAAAAACATTCTGGTCATAACATAAAGTTCTTATTATAAAATAATCAGCTGATTGTAAAGATTAAATCAGCATTAATATATAACAATTTCAATAATCAATTCAAACTATACTATAATTTTATCCTACTGATGTTCTCTTTTTTGTTTATTTTAGAAAATAAGCATACATTGGAGTTTCATTGATTATGTGAAGCACTAATGGTTAAATATTGTGCTTATAACAAACAATCTCCTAATAAAACTTAAAAAGCCTTTATTTATGTAACAAAATTAGGACTATATAATCTTCTCTACCAATTGACCAGATTTATGTTCCAACTGTTTTATTTATTCCAACTGAAAATTCAAATAGTCAAGGATATTTTACAAACACTAGTGGTTACGTTAGAAGTCATGGGAAAAAAACAAGATGTAAAAGAAGATTTATAAATGAAAAAATCTATATTGAAACAAAGCCATTGGTCAGTGAGATTTTATTAATGCATCTGTTTTAAAATATCTGTGGATCAATCAAATAATAATAATTTTTACTGACATTCTGTAAAGTATAACATTTTTAAAATGTTATCACTTTTTTACTTAATATTTTATGAGATATTAACAAATTATTAAGTAAATTTATTATAATTTAAGGAGAATACTTATACTAAGAACCTATTTGAGATGTTATACTATTAGTCAAATATAGTAATTCTAAATTTGTAAAACCATTCAACATCCTGGATTATTTTCAAACGCTTCTTTTGAAAAAAAAAAACTGCTTGGCTTTTAGATGTATTTAAAATAAAAAATGCTTTCTTTAAAAATATTAATAAACATGTTAAAATTCTTTGATTAAATTGAATCCTTCTGAAAGACAATAAATAATATATTTTTTTTTTTTTTCAGTTTCGATTAAAGCAAGATAAAAAAACTGCAAAGGTTTCTAGTATGCATATTTGAGTGAACTTAATTGGGTGGGCTAGTTTAGTGTCTCTTAAGGACACCGGTGTTAACGTAGTGATCGTTTACCGCCTTTGATTTGATTAGTGGAAGTTAGTAAGTATCAATGCTTTGAAGTAAATGACTTAATCAGCCAGCATTTTGTTTATATGTATTTTGTTAAGACTTTTACATATTAATTAAATATTCAAATAAAATAATATACATTTATCTGATCTTTAAGTAATATGTATTGTTAGTCATGAATCTGCAAATATTTTAACATTTGTGAATAAGAGCCAGTCATGTATTATATTAGAATTTATTTTTGTGCATTTTATTGTTTACTGTTTGAAATAAACATTGATTAAAGATATCTTGTGTAGTAATTACTAAACAATTAAATTGGGTCATTTCCCTCATCTGAATCCTCAATTATATACACAATGTATGCTATTATTCCATGGAGGTATGACAATAACAAATGATCTTTATTGACACGAACATAGAGTACAGTCATTGCGTTAAAGAGTTTTTGCTTGAGGTACATGGTCATCAATAAGGTCATTCTATCTGCAGGCATTCTTCAACACAGTAAAACTTCCTTTCCAACAGCCAGTCAAAAAGAGATTCTTTAAAATTCCTGTTGCTTTTTTTGTTTTCTCAGCTTTGGTGGAAGGATGTTGAAAGGTTTTTTTTCCAATGTAGGAAGGTTTCTTTTCATAGGCAGTCAGATGATGTGCAGGGAGTCTATAGTTAAGTTTGTTGCTAGTGTTGTAAGGATGAGGAGGCTCCAAGAAGTGGACAAGTTCTTTGTTATTACCTCACCGATGTACAGGTTGGCCACTGTCTGCAGTTTCAGCCTCTTAACACCCCTATGCAGGAGTCTGGAAAGCCCAGTTCAGTCATAATTCTGATTGCCATTTTTTTGAAGGAGCAGCCCCCTATGTATATTTGCATTGACCTACCCACCCACCCATACACACGTACAATGGTATAACCCACCTGCCCACTCCTACGCGTACAGTGATACTAACCCACCTGCCCACGCATACACGTACAGTGGTACTGACCCACCCGCCCACCCACACACGTACAGTGGTGATGAGAACCCCCACACAGTTGGATCATTACATTACACGCTCAGATCTGGGCTTTGTAGTAAGATTTTTGTCTTTATAGTATGTTGTTATATTCCATCATGTTGTTAAAAAGAGATTTTATAAATTGGGACTTATAGTTAATTACTTTTTAAACTAAAAATAATGTTTTATTCATGGGTAAATAAGACATATAAATTAGGGAAAATTAAAGTTTTTAAAAATGCATGTAATCTTATAATATATTTTAGGTGAAAAATTTGTCTTGATCCAATCCTTTGTTTACTCTTAGTTTACTGAAACCTTCTGACTATGAATTTACTAAAACTCATTTGTTACGTATCAAATTTAGGGGTAGTCCCTAAATTACGAAACACCTTTAGGGGGAGAGGGATTTTTATGCACCGTTATAGGGAGGGTGAGGGGTCTTTATATGCAGCGTTACTTAAAAATTTGTTTGATTTCATTCATAAAATTTGACAGTTTTCAAAAAAATACAAGATTTTAAAGTTAGTAATATATTTTCCCCCCATTAGAAAACAAACAAATCAATGTCTATCATAAATCGTAATCTGCAACAAAGTAGATGACAAAAATTGTGGGGAGTTGGTGACAGCATTACGTAATTATTGAGGGGGTTTTGTATTACTGTTACAAGTCCGTTATACAGTCGGGGGGGGGGGGGGGGAGGTCTAAAAGCCTGAATTTTAGCATGACCCAATTTAGCGTATTTAGAGATGGCCCCTTATAACCAATCAATATATGATTATCTTGATTTCAAGAAATTATTTGTTTAGTTAAATCTGGTTATGTTTTAACCCCCATTACAGGCATGGGTTTGCTGACTGTAACTGATACCTGTACTCTGCGCTCCTTATGCCTAGTTTATAGAATCCTTACCACTGGCAGGCCGGGATATTTGAGGGAAAAACTAAAAAACAGGTCTCAGATCTGATCTCGCAGCACTAGACAGGATCAAGTTTTGGAGATGCCTCGCGTTCACCGTGAATTTGAAAGAAAAAGATTTACGTACTTTGCTCCCAAGTTATTTAATGAATTTTCCTCCAGTTTAACAGGCCAGGGTATATCTGAAACTACATATAAAAACAATGTATATAAATATTTAATGTATAATACAAGCTGATATATTCATATATAACTGTACTGTATACATAACTCTATGTTTTAATTATGAATAATTAAAATTAGCTTTTAATTTAAAAAAAATTGTAATATGACTTGAGTTGTTTTGAAAACCAGCATTGTTTGTTGAAAACCGCTCCAAAATAAAGACCTTATTTATTTATTTATTTTATGTTGATTTTATATAAGTTATTTGTTATGTATTGTGTACACCATATTTAAAGACGTTATCTTCCGAACATATTGTAATAAACATCTGTCTAAGATCACTTGAAGAAGTCTTTCTACCGAAATTGTGTGTCTTTTTCTTAGTTGACTTATCATATTTTCTGATGTCCTATGTCTCCTGGAGGGACCGTAGCCCTAGACACTTCAAACTGTTGACCCCCTCCATCACTAACAGATAACCTTCTCCTATTTAATCTTGCCATACCAGTTTAAGAGATTTTCCCCTTTTCTTTGTCTTTACTCTTTGGAGAATCTTTCCACTATCCACTAAATATGGATCCGCCATATCCCTGACTGTCAACTGGCAGCTATAAGGGAAGGATAAGAATATAAGCTACAGCAGGACCTAGCTACTCACGTTCATTTCTTACCTTGACAAAAGAGACTCACTGGGCTTTGACTTGCAGGTGTTGGTGCATGGTGTGTTTGCTGTAATTTCTATATTTCTCTCATTGTGTGCTCCCAGTCTCTTGCGCCCTAGGCACTTGTCTTAAGCGGTAAAACAGCCCTGATCTCCAAATAATTCAAATCCCAGCCAAGTGCCTTCAAGTTTAGTCAGAAGTAAATACGTTTTGTCAATCACAGAAAGGTAAGTTAATAGTAAAACTCAATTTTGCTTGCTCCAGGATTGTATATTTAATAAATAAAACATATACAAACATAGGTTCCTTGACGGAGTAAAAAGTAGCTTATAAACTTTACAGCAGAAACAAATTAAACGTACTAAAGTGTTTGTGTGAATACAAACAAAATCGAACTTTGAACAAGTGCAGGGATTATTTTATAAAATTAACGCTACGTCCGTTTTTGCTGAAGATATTCAGTAGTGTTTGCTGTTAAAAACTAGAAAAAGAGTAACACAAGTTTAATGTGGGTGGATAGAACATTACACTGTGCGTGTAAGGACAGGCGGGAGGGCCAACATTACTGTACGTCCACCTACCCGCTTACCTATACACGTATGGTGGTAATGTTCTGACTCACTTGTACTGAATACCTTCTGCAGAAGAGTTATCAAGTCCTTGTACAGTCCTATTTATCCACAGAGTTAAGCATTGGGAGCATCAGAAGCCTGAGTCTTTTCTGTCGCAACAGAAACTGTATCTGATATAGGTTGTTCGTCTTGACCCCCGAAGAACGGAAATCTCTTGGACAGCTCGGCTCTGTAAAAATAGCGTGTGAAATTTCACGTATTAAAAGTGTAAAAAAATTATGAGCTTATTTATTTTATCGTATGGTTATATACATATATTTTATATAATAATGATCCTTTAACCTGGGAAAACACGCACTATTGATACTGCAGCCATAGGAATGCACCTGAGCATATTTAGTCTTAAAAGCAAATTATTTTACTTAATTATTTTACTTTTTTTGGATAAAATCGAATTAGTTAAGTAAATTAATAAATACTGCACAAACTTTAAATCAAGTATTTTTATTTATATAATATGTAAAAATTACCAATATGAATTGTAACTTATTAACATGTATAATAACAATGTTGAATTGTAAGTAGCGTATTAGCAGCATTAAAAAATAATAAATAAATAAAAACTATATGAATATAATGAAACGCATATCAATCCTTACATATACAAATCAGTTCTCATAGTATTCTTGGGGGTGCTGCTCATCAATAGTATTCTTGCTGGTGCAAGTATTCACAATACGTTCGCCACATATGGCCATTGTTTCAGCCTCACCTGCTTACTCTTCAGAATCAGTTTGGTGGTCACTAAACTGCTGTTCATCTTGCTCCTCAAGATCTTCATCTATTGCTGCTTTTTTCTCCAACTGTCTTTCATCTTGCTCCAAAAATTCATCATCATTTAGACAAATTCGAATATTTTATCGAGCATGCACAATATCCATGGCTTATAAAAGAGTAGCAATATATACTAAATTACTTACTCTTACTCTTACTCCCATGGCCATCAATGCCCAAGAAGGGATTTGGCCTCACCAACAAGCTCTCTCCATCTTTCTCTGTTTTCTGCCTCCTCCATTGTGGTTCCAAGTGCTGCGGTGTCTGTCTTAACCCCATCCCACCATCTTCTTTTTGGTCTACCTAGAGGTCTTCTTCCCACTGGTCTTCCCAATCCAGCTTCCTTCAGTAGCGTCCCTTGTTCTCTACGCCATACATGGCCTGCCCATCTCAATCTTCTTGATCTTGCGGTTGCTATTATGTCACAGTCATTGTACTGCTGTCTTATCTCTTGGTTATGCTTGCGCCTCCATTCTCCATTTTCCAATGTTGGACCAAATATTTTTCTTAGTACGCGATTTTCAAACACGATGATTTTGTTCTCTTCTTTTTTATTTAATATCCAGGTTTCTGCACCATATAAAAGTACTGGCCTTATTATCGTTTGATATATTCGTATTTTTGTTCGGCATGACAATAACTTTGACGACAAGATCTTATTGCAAGCATACATGCATCTGTTGACTAGGTTTATTCTGTTTACAATTTCTAATTCCTCACTATTCTTATTGGATATTAGTACTCCCAGATATTTAAACTGCTCCACCTCTTCAAAGCTATGTCCTTCTATATTTATTTCTGTAAGCGGGTGGCCACCTCTTTCAAAGTGCATGTACTTGGTTTTCTCATCATTTATTCTTAGACCCATGCATCCTGTCTCTTGAATGAAAATTTTGGTTAGTTCTTCAAGGTCTTCTTTTGTTTCAGTTAAAATAGTTACATCGTCGGCAAATGCTAATATATTAATATGAATAATATACTAAATAGAAACGATAAAAATAGTTCATATATAATATATGTATACACTTAAGAAGAACTAATAATGACTAGAATAGAAATGTTGGTTGAGAAAAATAACTGTACAGCCACCGCACACAACTGAGCACTCCACTCACTGATCTAAACTGAAGGGGAATGTAAAGGTCTGTGGAAAAAAAGGCGGAATAAACTGTTTATTTTACGTATGCCAAGGCTATTCTGGGAAGGTACATTTTGTATTAAAAATGTCACGTGAATTTAGATTTAGAGTAAAAAAAATCCCTGACTGAGCGCGACGCTCAGGTACGTGTTCTCACGGGTTATTGACATCAATTGATGTATACAATGTTATATTGAATATAAATCAATAAAACATACAATAATATAATAAATTATACAACTGCAGGATTCTTCTTCATTAATTTATAGAATTCGTCAATATCTTGTTAACAATTTTCTTTTAATATTTTACTTAATCATGATTTGAAATTTTCATAATTTAAACGCTGTATAGAAGTTTTTTAAGAGTTGTAGAATTTTTTTTGATAGGTAGATAATATTTGGAAATTTCCATTGTTTCAAGTGTTAAATAGTAAACAACTTGAAGCATTAGAAATCTCCAAATATTATCTACCTATCATGAACAATCCAATGCTAAAAAATAACTTGTAACAACTGTATAGTTTTATATTTATGTAGACAAAGTTCTTCTGTGATCTATGATATATACTGTTTATTTTCCAATTTATTATTATTTCGGGTATCATGTAAATGTACATTTGAATTATTTTAGTAGAGTTGAATATGTTTGTTGGTGTTAAGTAATGACTTGTGAACTATAAGGGATGGAAGTGACACAATATTTAATGTCTTAAATAATGATTTGCAATGAGTAGTCTGCGTTACTCCTCAGATTAATCATAATGCTTTTTTTTATAAATAGGTTATCTATATACAAATCACACTGTCATAGCCTTTGTACTGGTTAAATGCCCCATTTAGGCTAATTAAAACTGTCTATGCAATGTTCTGCAACAGTAGTGTACATAAAAGCACTATAATGATTCTATTTTCAAAAACAAAAAGAGAGTATACCTGTTAAGATGATATTAAATCTTGAAAAGTTTATTAAAAGTACATACATATTACAAAACTCAGTCAGTCTTAAGAAGTCACAGAGTCAATAAAACTTCTGCTTCGATCATCTTCTAATACTTATTTGTTTATCTAGACTGAATGTGACTGTTACAGAATCAATACGCTCTAACTCTGATCTTCCTGACTTTTTTTAATAAACCGTTTCTTCAGAATATTTGTAAATATAAACTGTTTATTGAGGAAAGAAAATATCGATAATGGTATCAATAAAATATCATAGATATAATATCGATACCATTATCATATCGAGATAAAAATATTGATACCCTATAATATCAATATTTTTTCTGCCTTACACAAGTACATCAAATACTCTTAACATCGAAATTAAAAACAACTTTTGGTTGTAAATACGCAATGAATGAGTTTAGGACCATATTTGTATAATTTCCATGTTGTGACTCGAGGATTGATTTCTTGAAGGTTGTCAAAGTTGGTGCCCTACCTCTTACGAACATATAGAACTTACAAATAAATATTCTAAATGTGAAATGACTCACCTGAATCTAGGGTGGTTGATGGCATACACCCATGGATCGATGCATGAAACTATTTTAGCCGCAACTGCAGGAATCATGGCTACTGTTGGAGTGAGCACAGACCTAAAGTATCAACATTTCTGTTTAAGTCTCACAGCTAGGTTCTGGTTTGATTAGTTCCAAAGCAATAAAAGCATTCCTCCAAATGTCAAAAATAGTAGTTTAAATGTATGAAAGTAATTTTAATATTTTGTTTTGTGAGGTCTTTCAGTAAGTTTACCGTCATCAGATACACACAACTAATTATGATAACTTTGTTACTGAAAGGACTCAGAAAATAAAAAGTTTTAGAGAGATAGTGCATCAGCAAACTTACCTAAGAAGACAAGTTCAACAACATCTCACAGTAGTAAACAAACACAGAAACTACATTTTTCACATATGTTCAGTATCACTGGCACTTTCCTGTCTATTCACCTGATGAAAGTGTCAGGGACGAATGATGAGGAAAATGGGGGATGCAGTATGAATAGATGTAGATTGAGCCCACAAACATCCTTGCACTCTCTTCCTGAGTCAGGAAGTTGAAGGAGCAGGTAATCAGATATCCCTTTGGAATCATGCCCTAACAATATTGGATAGTTCCAAAGACATGGAGGTATATACAGAACGAGTTCCACAGATAGAAAAAGTTTGAGGGGTGTCATGAATTTCAGTAAGTTAATGTCAAAAGAAATTGGTAATTTTAATCGTTATTCACTTTGATGCTCTTGTTTCGTTGATCTATCCCGGCCTTAAACCACGCACAGCCTGTCATCACTTTGGCCAGTGTCAAACTACCGAGTTTCTACTGTATTACTCAGTATAATATAAACACACAGTAGTGAAGTGTACTCGTGATAAAAATGCCAACTGCTCGACACTAGCGATCCTAGTGGTCATCTCACAGAACTACGTCATCTCTCCACTGCATAGCATGTCAGTTTACTTATGTTGCACTATAATTAATTAAGTGTAAATATTCAAATCATTTGTTTCTGACACCACCACTAGGATCGCTAGCATCATTTGGTTGGAAAGTAAAACGGCTGAGCTTCGCTACTATGTGTTTATATTCTGTGGTATTACAATATACAATTTCAATAAGCACTCTTACTTTCTGCTACTCCAGCCATATTGTCAGCAAAGCTAATAAACTTATTTTTTCGCCACCTATATTTACTCCCCATATCATACTTTTTAAAGTTATATATGAAAGTTAATTGCGTCGTAAAGTGGTTTGGTAAAAATCGTCTCCATGTTTACACCAACAAAACAAACTTATTGCAGTATTCCATACGAAACATGTATAGTGGTTTCGTATGGAATAATTGTTAGAGGAAAACATTTGTGTAAAGGGAGATCATATCATACCTGTCCCCAAATGTTCCGATGAGAGCGACAAGTGCGTAAGGTGTCCAGGAGCAGACAAACAAGAAGAAAATGGTCAAAGCCACCTTGGCAATTCTTATTTCAACACTTTTTTGAGCTGCATCCTGATTACTCACCAGCGATTTTACATTCATTTTTTTGGCCTGTAATCGAAATAAATTTTTAAGCACTGTTCATATAGATTTGTGAATTAAATATAATCATTATAACTTTGTACTCAGCAGGACAATGTTATGTACTAAAGACTTTATAATTAAAGTTTACTATAAAGTACAATAATAAGAATTTATTAAGAAAGTTTTAAACAAAGTAAGACTTTGAAATATTGTTATTTTATTTTTTAACTAACCTAGTGGCATTTAAAAATTCTTCTTTGAAAAGTTATGTTTTTCACAAGGTTTTTGAAATAATGTATAAAAATACAAAAAGAAACAAGTATATATAAAAAAATTGAGAACAAAATTCTTCAAGGATTTATAAATATTTGTGTACCATGAAATAAATCATAGAGGTAAAGGATCTTGGTGAAAAATATTCTAAATATAAACACTACAAATTCGTAAAACGAAATTGAGTAATATGTTATCTAGTTTTGAGGACATAACCATTTTCGGAATATATGAAAGCAAATTTATAAACAGTGACAAACTATACAAAAAGAATCTGATAGAAATAAGATGGGATACAATATCTAAATTATATTATATAAACAAGCAATCAAAAAAACTAATGTTAAAATTTTTTTAAAGTTGGAACAAATTTTCATAGAAAGTGCTTTGTAAAATTTTTTCAGATTTTGTAAACAGCCAAGTTTTTTGTTTTAGTTTAGTATCAAGTCAAAATTATAATGTTACAAGACTTTTCATGTCTAATATTGTGTATATCTGAATACAGAGTTTTGAAAAAATTTAACACATATAAGAAATAGATCTTTCTTATTCAATTTGAGAAGACTCAGAATTACTGACATTAAATTACTTGCAGCATTTTGAAGACTACTCATGGAGAGAAAGACATTTCAGAGAGCAATGTGAAATAATCATGCTTTTATCAACTCACAAATTCTAGTTGGTTTATTATAATACTTCATGTTTAATTTTAAAATAACAATACTAATCGCCACTAAATAAACCAATTTTTATTATATCGTTAATCTTATTATGTATGTTCGTAGAAATTACATACAAACGACACAACTTAGTGCAATTTATGTATGAATATTATGATTGATTCAGTAAGCCTAATTACTATCCTCAGACTGAAGGGATTCACAATTAAATCAAGGAGTCACATTTCTTTGTGAGTTATTTTGGTCTGAGAATGTAAATATAAGCAATTACTATAATAGTAAAATTTAACGCTCCTCAAATAAATATCCTGCAGTTTAATTTGAATTCTGTTGACACTAGAGAGGACTACAATAAAATTATAGATAGAGTAAATCACCTGTTCTTTGAGCATTTTCTCATGTTGGCGTACATGGCCGATGAGCTGTGAGTAGAATAGAATGATGAGGAACATGGGGATGCAATACGAGTAGACGAAGATTGAGCCCACAAACATCCTTGTACTCTCATCCTGAGTCAGGAAGTCAAAGGAGCAGGTGGTCAGATATCCCTCTGGAATCATGCCCTAACAGCATTGGATCGTTCCAATAACATGGAGGTATATACAGAATGAGTTCCACAAATAGGTATAGTTTGAGGGGTGTCATGAATTTCACCAGTGCCTTACTTAAGTCTAAGTTAGGGAAGAGAGGTTTATTTAGTGTTTGTGTGCTGAAACATTAACAAGTTGTGTGTAAGTTGAGTACAGTAGAACGTCAATAATCCGGATTAATTGGGACCGGACCCTATCCGGATTATCAAATTATCCTGATTATCGAAATTACCTTAAAAAAGGCCAGTATACACGATTAAAGTATATAAACATTTTAAAATTTTATATTTTCTCTTATACAATAAAGGGTTTAGAGGTGAAATTAATCAAAAACATCTTTTATGTTCAAACACTGTATTGTAATTTGTTAGTAGCAACATGTGTACAGTAAAAACATCAAACACTATTTGAGCTTTTAAAAAAATGTGTAATAGGTTTTTGATGTACCTGAAGCAGTAGTGGTTCGTTTTTTCGCAGCTATGTCCTTAATTCGTTTTAATTTTTTATGGTACGATGTTTTAATTTTTTGCTACAAGAACAAAACAGGGAATATTAATTTTAAAAAGCTAAATGTTTGAACGGATTAAAATCCGGTCATAACAGTTATGTAAAGTAAAAAATGTCAAAATCCATATCCGTTTAAAAATTAATTTAGATTTGAAACACAATCGGTGTGCAGTAATACGTAGATACAAATCCGGATTATTGATGGTCCGGATTTTTGACGTCCGAATTATCGACGTTCTACTGTAGTTGCTGTTCCCCTACGTTGTATCTTTACTTGTAACATCTTTGGAATTTAGGGCAGATTCGACATAGGATGGAGACAACATTACAAAACAGGATGGAGTGCCTATCTCTGTTGGTCTTACTATGACACATTGCAGATGATGTATTTTCCTCTGTTCAAAATTTGGTGCTGTTTATCATTTTATTAAACTTTTAAGCTTTACTGATTATTTTTGTGAAAAACAAGATTAATCTGGCAATTTTCATGTATATCATAAAATTAAAATAATGCTACTTATAATAAATTTGTATGAATATAAAAGTTAATTAGGTTGTTTTGTTACATATTGATAAGAAAGAATAAATTTGATTGAAGCAATTAACTGTTTGAAAGAATTATTTTTAGATCATCTGGCTCAGACAATTTGTGCTATTCTCATGGATACTTTGAAATTAAAATGTTTACACTTCAGAGAAAAATGTCTTTACGATAATGGATTTGTTACAAACCGTCCAGTCAGATCAAAGTCAACCAACTGAAAGCAATAAGCCCACTACTCCACAGAAACCAGTGTCGCTATAAAGTGTTCATTCAGGGGTAAAGTATGACGACTAGATAGACTTTTTCAACTATTCTATAGTCACAGACCAGTGTCTGTACAGGTACAAGGAAAGTTTCCAGCTGGATTCAAACTTCTGATGCTTGGCTCTGCACCTGGCAAGTACGGTACAATGCTCTTCTGTTTCAATATATCCCACCTTCCCATACATGTTTATTGACCCACCAACCCTCCCATAAACCGACACTGGTATCGTTTATAGGATCACTAATTAAGCTGCTGTAACCGTGTGGTTATGCTAAATAATCTATTATTGTTTAAAATTTCAAATAAGCCCTTTAAATAAAAAAATTGCTACAGTACTAGTTTTTTAATTGGAATATTATTTAAATTAGACTGGAATCATTGTTGTTTTTCTTGCTGTACACACACATATATTTATTGCTTGGAAATCTTGAATATACCAAGTTATTCCCTGGAAAAGAATATTCCATTTCATCACTTATTCGCTCATTATTATGCATTACTAAGATGCAGAATGTTGAGATATCACATATTAAAAAAAAACAGGAGAACAAAATCTCAATCCAGCCTACAAACAATTACGTATGAAGTTCCACAGGGCTCCATATTGGGACCAATTTTATTTTTGTGCTATGTAAATGACATGCCACAAATTATAGATGGCAGCAGAAATCACTTGTTAACTTTATTTGCTGATGATTCTAATCTAAAAGTTTCAGCAAAATCCCTAGAGGAATTAGAATTAAGTGCAGCCCGGGAACTATCAGTTTTCAACCAAGTTTTAAAAGCAAACAATCTTTTTTTAAATATTGACAAAACAAATGTTATGACGTTTACAACTAAACAAAACCGAAACCTTGAAAAGCCAAGTGTTTTTTGTAATACAAATGCAGTTGTGCATGTAAACTCAACAAACTTTTTAGGGTTAAAAATTGACTAGTTTCTAAATTGGGATGACCATGTAAAACATGTTATAGGTAGAGTAAATTCGGGAATTTATGCCCTTCGACAAGTGACCTTCTTATATAATCATCAAACATTAAAGTATATTTACCATGCCCATATCCAGTCTCACATTTATTTTGGCATAAGTCTGTATGGTGCAACAACCAAAACAAATATGGATAAACTTCTTAAATTGCAAAAGAAAGGAATAAGAGTAATGTTAAATTTGATAAAGGATGACTCTGTCAAAGAACATTTTAAAAATCTAGAACTTCTTACCATATACAGTATGTATATATTTTCTAATGTTCTTTGATTCACATGGTAATTCTAATGTTAGTAATGATTCACACCCATATAATACTAGAAAGAAAAACACAGTAATTACAGAATATCATCGTTTGGAGCTGTACAGAAAAAACTAAATTATATAGGTAAATTTTTAGGATGTCATAAAATTAAAAACTGAGTACCCTTAACATTTTTTATTAAAATTGATTAACACAATATGTTTCAACTTTATGGACATTTTCAAGTGTGATGTATAGTATATATAGTATTATTATATACTATATATTATATTATGTAATAATATAATTTATATTACTATATAGGTAAAATATTTTTTAAATCTTTACAAAGCAATTTACAGAAGGAAATTGATTTTAGTATATTTAAGTCTAAATTAAAAAAGTACCTAATAAGTCTCAGTCTGTATTCAATGGATGAGTTTCTTAACCATGGGTCACTGTATGAATTGTAATGAATTCTTAGTTTGTGAGCTGTCGTACAATTCTTGTAACAAAACCAAACATTATATTTATATACCACTATGTATTTATATATATTATGTGGGATATATTTCCTCAAGAATGACGCTATTCTGTACATATGTTTGTATACAAATGAATAAAGAATTATGGAATTGAATTGAGATATGAGCAGTATGAGGGGTGAACGAGTGTGATGACTGTAGAAAAATGAGTGTAGTCATTGTTACTATATAATATCGACTGTTCGTTTTTATTAATACCCAAGGCAACCAACTTCATATGGAATCTGGACCACGTAATATAAGTCTGATATTCAGCTTTTTGACATGCCTTAACTCACTTCTGACTACCACTCAATATGGAAAACCGAGACTTCTCTAGCACGCCGATGCTGAACACTGAGCGGCTACCATGTCGGCAATAAGAGGACCAAGCATAGAACCTATCACATACAACCTTATCCCTCACTATAAACTAATTTTGGAGCCATTCTACAAGAACTTTTACATATATATTTATCTAAATTTTTTCTTAGTAAAGTTTTTTGAACCAATAAATACTAGATAAAGAGTTTTCCCACAATTATTTCCGTGAAAAGTGCTGAAATAAAAAGCATTTAGTAATTTAGTATATTTTTATAATGAACATTTTTTTTTTCATCATTAGGATTATGATCACCCAGATATAGGAGGGAGAATATAGATTTCAAATGAGAGTTTATGAAAATTACAGAATGAGCGAACAAACTAATGCTGAATATTCCATAGAAAGTTTAATTACTGTAATTAATGGTGCTATGACAAATAACAGCTGGTGGATATCTTCAATACACATGATTCAGACCTATAAAAAATAAAAAGACTCACCAGGAACATATTTCCCCCAAAACCCGAGGGGTGCAACGGAGTACGGAAGTGAGTAGCTCCACGAAAAGAGAACCAACATCAAAACTTGCTTGTAGCTAAGTCTGCCATCCAGCGGAAAAGCTATAGTCCTGCAACAAATTCAGCTTAATCAAAATGTATGTTAGTGGCAATTCGTCAATATAGGAATTGAGAAACTATCTACTTCTACTTTTGAACAAAATTAAAATATTAGAAAGTAATACAGTCGACTCTCGATAACTCAAAGCTCACGTGAATGCCTTATTTTTTCGACTTGTGAATACTTGAGTAAAGGAGGTTACTCTGAGTGAAATTTGATTATGGAAATCACAAACTAATTTGATACATAAATCGTCATAGAGGTAAAACGGTGATGTATTTCCCTACAGCTGCTACACTCTAAGTTTTTCTAATTATTATTTAAGTGAATATTATAACTCTTTCGTATTATTGTAACTTGCACTGTATAGGTACCAAAGATAAGTAAACACAGCGAGTACTATGATATAAAACAAAGCACTACCGGTATGTTAATGGTCACACAATATGTTAGTGTCGGGTACTACAACTGTAATTTACAAAACAATTCCAGACAAATGACTCATAGGAAGGTTGAAACACGATAGTTTACTTCAGTGGTTGTTCGAGTTATCGAGATCCGATAACTCAAATGTCGATATTAACAAAACTTCTAGTTATAGAGGTAAACTTCAACTAATAGAGGTAATATTTCAAAACATTCAAGTTACAGAGGTAATGATTTTGTCCCTTCGACATATAGAATTACATGTTTGATATGAAATTACTTCGAGTTATCCACCGCTTTGTTTTTGAATTAGTAAGGTTTTCTGAAGGAAATGGAATATTATTCGAACCAACAAGGATTTTGAGCTACTGAGGTTTCAGTTATTGAGAGTTGACTGTATATAATAGATATTTCCTTTCACATCTAATTTGTTGGCATATTGGTTATGAGACTACAAAGAAAGTTGAGTGCCTGCTGAGTGTACATACGTAATACGCAACTCATCATTGAAGAAAATTAAAATTCTTCCTCACTTCGATAGTGGCACAACATTTGGCAGACACACAACAAACTAACTACCGCTTTCAGGTTGCATCCCCACTATGCCTGCAGGCAATTGTGAGGAACTGCGTAATCTCTTCTCAAACCCCTTATTTGCTTCGCTCCATGACAGGGTTTTTTCCATATGACTAACTTTCCTATTTATGTGAACTAATGTGACCATAGCATCTTTTTTTTAGTTTATTAGAATGCATAGTTTTTTTACATTTTGTTGAAGTCTTTAAAAACTAATAAAACTAATCGTTTTATCTTTTACTGGTAAAGTACTTTATTGGATTAGCAGCAAGGCTTGAGATTGTCAGATACTAAATTATTGTTTTGTTTTTCTTATAAGCAAAGTAAACCATTTGTCTTATTGTAAAAATGTTATAAAATAAAATTGTTTAATATGTAATTTTTAAATCAGATCTTAAAAGGAAGTGCACTCAGGAACCATATTAACCCTCTAGGTGATTTTCGCCCGAATTCGGGCGATCATTTTTGCCGCCCGAGTGTTTTTCGCCCGAATTCGGGCGATGATTCACACACCTGTTTACGCACGTATAATTTATAGTACGATCGATCGATTCAGAAAAACGCATATCGAACAATTCTACAACAACATTGTTGTTGGGAATTAAAAAAACCAATCCTTATAGATAAATACAACCAATACATGGGAGGGGTTGATGTGAGTGATAAAGCTGTTTACCATCTCTCTTGAAGCCGCCAAACAACTAAATATTGGAAACGCATTTTTTACAATCTCTTGGACATTCCTCTATACAATTCTTATATTTTATACACCCTAAATACAGACAAACCTATTGATAGAAGAAGGTATTACATTAGTATTGTTGAAACCCTGGCATATACCAGAGACATAGCTCCTGTTGCTGGCCCTTCAGGTGATAATCCGCACAAAATAACAATAAGTCCTAATAAATCTAACAAATTGTGTCCTATTTGCAAAAGAAAGGCAACATATTGGTGCCCAGGATGTAACTGTGGGGTGCATAAGGAATGTTTCCATAAGTTGGATCATTTTTGGAGGCCCCTAAAGGCTCGAAAGAAAAGGAAGACAGTGCATCCTCAATAAGTGCTCACAAACAGTGATTTTAGCCAGTGTACATATTTTAGTTTTTTGTGTTTTTTGACAATTTTAATTGTAAAAACTGTACATATCTAGACATATTCTTTTTCCTTATAAAATTTTGAACAATATGTATATCTTGGATTTTTGGTATTGTGTACATAATTAAGTTTCATATGCCTGGTCATAAACAGAAAGAAAGATAAATTTCAAATTTAGCATAAAGTGGATCTAATGTACATAAGGTAAGAGAATTTTACTATTCACCATTAGATAGCACATTTACTGTACTTTTAGAAAATATACTACATGTAACCTCTAAGTCAATTTTTATATTTTTTGTTGATTTTTTAATAAAATTCTGCAAAACGACAAAAAATCGCGTGACGCTAGGGGTTTTTTAGTGCGACACCTAGAGGGTTAAGATAGACAGGTTCTCCTCACTTCATTAAAGATTTTGTAGATAGCTCTTATACACAAAATGCAAAATTATAGTGCACAAATAAATAAAATCTATATAAAATATTATTAATAGAATACCTTTAACACATTTCCACATAATTTGTTCTACGATGTACATTTCAAGTTCTATGAAGTCATCTTCAGGTACATGTAGGTTACAAAACAATATTAATAAACCAATTGTGATGTCCAAATAATTCACAGCTGTTGATAATATGTACTGTATTTATAATTTTTGGTAGAATTAATTTGTAAATTTCACTAATCTTTCAAAAAGTAATTTTTTAGAAATCGTGTCTTTGTCATTTAATGGAAATTTGGGATTGTTCTTTGCACTTTTATAAATTTTGAGACTTTCTAAGGTTGACATTAAACTACTTGTCTTACAAGTATGTAAAGTTTCAAGATTTGTTTCTATATTTTCTATAAGTGTGGCCTGAATTATTAAGAGTTCTGCATATTTTGAATTTTGTGATGTTGTTAATGCTTTATTATATTCATCGAATCTTGTCTTGAAAGAATGTGCAGTTTGTCCAAACTTTAACAATCATTACAGTTTAATTTTTAAATGCCACTATTATCAAATTGTGAAGACTTTCTATTTTTGTTTATTTTATTTTTTATTATTTTAATAAGATTGTTGCTAGTTTTAAATGTAATTTGATATCCACTGTTGACAAAGGCTTTGTTGATTTTGCGGTTATGTTTTCCAATATATTCTGATGAAATGTATTTTATATTACTTTTGTCTTTTCTTTTATTTTCATTTTTCTTAAAATTCTTTATTAACGTATCAATCATACTAAGTTTGTAGCCATTTGATTGAGCAATATACGTTTGTAATTCATCATTGAAATCTTCAGTTTTAATGGTATTTTAAAAATTCTATATATATTATTGATTTGAAAGCAGCCAGTTTTTGATGATGTGGATGATTTGATGAAGAGGGGAATACTAAATCACTATATGTAGGTTTTCTGTAAATTTTGAAACGGTTTTTTGATTAATATTAATTATAGTTATATCAAGATAATTTATTCTGTTATTTTGTTCCAATTCATGAGTGAATTTAAGGTTTTTATATATTTGCTTTAAGTAATTTTTAAATAAATTTATCTAATTAACGTTTTGATTTATTTTGATATTTTTGCCATCTCTCTATAATATTATTGTGTTTTGAATCTGCCATCGTAATTAAAAATGTATTGTGGTGCAATAAGTTCAGTGGACACTGTCCTATTAGCAAATGTTTTGCATTTATCAACGATTATGCTTTAAACATTAAAATTGTTTTATTAAATATTATTTATTTAAATATAAATTTACAAACAGTCATATATGAGTCAATATATAAATAAATGTAAAACTAGAATCTATATTTTCTATTGACAACCGCATCAAGGTGCTATCTACCCTATTTACAAGATAACCAAATGTTTCCTCCATTCTGTGATGTGGCATCCTCAGTGGTATCTCTGGCTACATTACAGCATGAATGAAACGTCTGGTTATCTTGTAAATAAAGTAAATAGCACCTTGACGCAGTTGTTATCAGAAATTATAGATTCTAGTTATGACACTGCCGCTTAAGCCTAATATCTAAGAAAGTCAATATAATGTATTTTCTTGCTAAGATATTTTTTATTTTTTCAAATAACACAGCTACAAGTTGGTTACTTTACAACTAAAAAAACACACATTGATTATTATTTCTATACAATTTAGTTATCTTCTTTCTAATGGAAGTTTTTTTTATCAAATATTTACATTTACTTTACTGTATGGTTTTGCTTGAAGTGTTTCTTGAGGTAGTTGTTTTATTTGTGTTTGTTTTAAAGTAGGTAAATATCATATGGATTTAGTAGGAAGAAATGCTATTTAAAATACAGTTCACCTCACTTGCAGGGATAAGCCATCAGTTTTTAAAGCTTATACAATACAACCATAGGAAAATATCGTATGGATTTAGAAGGAAGAAATGCCATTCAGTTCCCCTCGCTTGCAGGGATGAGCCATCTCTTTTTAAAGCTTATCAGTCCAAAAGCTTAAAAGCAAAACCAAGAAAGCAAAAAGGATTAAAAACTTGAAAATTGATGGTCACAACAGAAATTAAACTCAATTAGCTGCAAAGCGAGCCAACGCCAGACTTATCTCTGACTGCACCTGTTTCTTAGAGTTCTCTAATGTTTTTCTATCCAATGTGGGGTCATTTTTTTTTCTGGTGAATAAATTTGTGTCTGCCTTAAAACAACTTAATGTATAACTTAAATGAGCAATTTTAAATTACAGTACCTAAATATGACACGCAGGCCGCTTACTGTGCTGCTCAGTTATAATAAGTTGGGAAAAATGACAAATTTTCAAATCAAATCTTTGTTGCAAAAAGAGTTGCAAATTCCATTACAAACAAAAGGATTGACCATTTTGGGAATATGCCTTCATCTTCATTAGTACACTGACATTGAAGTTTGACATGTACCCATAAAATACAGTGTATAGTGATGATTTTGTTTACATTGGAAAATGGGGATATTATGACATTTCATCACATAAACAGATAAGACCCTTCAGAGCAGTTTTAAAATGAATGGACAAGTTAAATTAAATTAAATTCCAATGACACATCAGTATTTTAGATTTATAAACCATATAATATTCCTTTAAGTTTGGTTTTAATATGGTTTTTAACATGATACCATTATGTAATTAGTAAGTTATATGAATCTTCAAATTGCTTTAAAAAGCTCTTTCTGTATTTGTGGTAAAAGATTCATACCAACTCCACAAAAAATGGCACTCAACTCATCCAGTGTACAAAAATGTCACTATTCACTGCTTCTTAAACAGTGAATCATGTTAAATTTCAAGATGAATGAATATGCAATCAATGATGACCAATTTCAACCCCCCCACCCCCACCCCACCATCTGTTTTAATAACAGTTCACTACTTAATTTCACTATGTAATAAGAAACTTTTTATCTTTTCAATCAACCCTTCTATTATTAAAATCTATTTTAATTATTGAAAATACATTCCGCACTGTGGTTTTATTACCATGTAATTGTAAGAAAGTCATAAAATGGACATTTTTCGCTTCTCAGTATCAATTGTTATATTTTAAAGGTTCTAGTGTTGGTTGTAATAAGAAAGATATATGGTTTTCTATAATCATTGTATTACTATGAGACAAATATTGTGTAGAGAATGATTCACCAGTTTCTCAGAAATTTTGATTAGTTTCCTGTTAACGGTTTTGTTGTTTATTAGAAATCGTACTCATAAATTTATCCACCCACCCACTCATACACGTACAGTGGTATTGTAAAGAATAAAGATGCTAGTAATGGCAGGATGATCTACTGTGAACAGCAAATACAATAATAATTTTAAATTGATGTTACCTGTATCTGTCATAAGCGATTATAGCGTTGTTGATGCCAGAGCCAATCCCTGCAATGGAGCCAAAGAGGCCATACAGGTCACAGCCAAACTCCCAGCCTATTGGCCGCTGGTAGAAAGAGTTAACGATAAGCATAGGCATGTCGAGCATCATGGTGAGGTCGAAGAGTGCCAGGTTCATGATAAATACGTTGGATGGTGTTCGTAAACTTTTTGCACTGGAACATGATATTGCGGTGAAGTGTGTTGCAATAAAATCTAACTGAAGTTCTCTGAACTGAAAAAGTAGATGATTCTATTTATTATAAGCACTGTCACAAAAAAGAAGGAAACAGAAGTCGCATCCAATAGTGCGCTAAGTGTGTCTCGAGTTTGTGTGTAGAGTTATTTCTCCAGTTTTCCATGTAGATAGCAGGGCCAGAACCTTGTCAGTCCCTTGCTTTATCCCCCTTCAAATTCTCAGGGATAAACGTAGTAATTTTATTATAGATATATAAAGATGTACGTTATATTAGTTGAAATTTATTTATAACAACAGCTACTGAGGCATTTGCTACGGCCATAAGAAAGTGCTCTATTTATTTTATCATTATAGCCTCATGTTATTATTTTAATAGTAAATATCTTATGTGAAACAAAAACAGATAAAAAGCATCAATTCACCCATAAGGTTTAAGACTGAATTGATGAATAAAGATATGTTACTTTTTCCACTCATTATGTATCCTAAGCTTTAAATAAATTATAAGATGGCAACCAGGATGGGCTTTATTTATGTACATAAATAGATGCACCTCAAGAATACTTGGACCATATTTCAACATCAATTAACCCAGTTTACTTTGGAAAATCAACTCGAGTTAGCCGACCTATTGCAGGAATAAACTTGTAAAAATTAGTGACAGTTAATTCTTGTGACGTAGTTTGAGATCCTGTTTTATTGTGTAAGTAGATATTTTGTGTTATAAATATATAGTGCATTATCTTTAGTTATTGGTGGCCAAGGCACATGGGATAGGAGGTGAGTGGGAACAATTATCTACAGATGGCCTTAATTATATTAGCGGCTGGATTCAAATTCAAAACATCCTTTATTTAGTAATAATGTACATATGATACATTGAATAGCATCAGAAATGTTACAGCTAAACTACAATTAGTTATTAATTTCCCAAAAAAATAATAACAATTTTAAACATTGTTATTATTTTGGTAGTAAGGAGACTATTAATTATCTGTATGAAACATTACATTAATTTAAACCTTATTTTTATTTTCAACTAACAAGTAATTCAATATCTATCTATTAAAATAGAAATACTAAATAAGAATACAAGAAATGTCTTTATTGTTAAAAAATAAAATGTAAATAGTTATCCTTTTTGCAACGAGCAAACAGTGGTATACAATTTATTATTTTAGTACAGTACACTCTTGATACTCCGACATTTACTAGTCCGACACGTTTGGTAGTCCGACGCCACATCAGATGACGTACTGTACACTTAATACTGTATGTAATAAACCTTACTGTGTTACTGTACAAATGTTGTATAATTTCTTTGCTTACATTTATTCAATTGTGTTGTCAGCCTCATTTTATCACGGCTGATAGCGCGGAAATTCTAAGAAGGGTGTACGTAGTGCATTCAGTTTATCTTAGAAATCATAATTCTCGTGAATTACAATGGACATTTGGTAATCCGACGTTTTTGTTAATCCGACACACCGTCGGTCCCTTAACTGTCGGATTATCAAGATTAAACTGTATAGAAAATAAAGTATTCTAAAATTTAAAAAAAAATATTTAGATTAAGATTAAAAATACACAAAGACCAACTAAATTTGTGATCAATCAGAGTTTTAAAAGAAAAAAAACAAATTTAATATTTAACTTAATAAATTAAAACTAAACTGATATCTAATAAAATTATAAAATGATTTTATGTTTTAAATCTGTTTCCCAAAACTCTTTTAAGGAATAAGGAGCTAATTTAATCAAAAACTCCTTCAAGTTTTTTCTAAATTTCTCAACATTTTGCTCTAGCAAAAAGTGATTAATACAGTAGTTTTGTCCCAATAAATGTAGTTTTTAATTTTTTTTATATATAACTCTAAATGATGACGTTCCACTTGTCTATTTATTCAAGTATTGTCACCATGTCTACTGGGAATTTGAGATGGATTTGTAAACTGTTTTGTATAACTAACAGTTTTCAATATATACAGTCCAATGACTGTTGGTATGGCTAATTCGACAAAAAGATGCTTGACCAATTTATCTCTTTTTAAATTATTCGTAATCCTTAGTGTCCTTTTTTGTTGGAGAAGTAACTGTTGAGGTTAATTTTTGTCGTAGAACCATATACACTTATACCGTAAGCCAAGTGTGAGTGAACCGTAGCATAATATATCATAATATATCGGTTTTTAAATATTTAAGTTACATATTTTAGACATTTGTCTTAATGCATATAAATCAGAAGAGGTTTTATTTATTACATGGTTTACATGTTTATCCCAGCTAAGGTTTTGGTCAATTTTGAGCCCTAAAAATGTGCTATGATCTACTTGTTTCATCTAACAAAATAGTTGGCTCTAAATTTCTCTGATTTTGCTTAGTATAAAATGAGATGAAGTTAGTTTTATTTAGGTTTATTAAAAGATTTTTTGCTGTCAAAAAATTCTTTGATTATTCAGAGGGAAATAAGAGATGACTAGAAAGCTGAAAACAAGTATCCAGATCTAGGAGATTTTACATACAAAAGAAACAATAATGATGGGTCATGGACTAGTGAGTTATCTGATGGGGGCCTTACACAGACGATGCAAAACTTTAAAAACAACTTATTAAGAATTAAAAATGTTTTCAACTGGTGAAAACATTCCTAGTATATCAGGCTCAAAAGGAACACTTAAAAATAACTTGAAAGAAGTATTCAGTGATATACCGGATGGGGTAATAGAAATTTTTTCTAGTAGTATAACAGCGATGAGGATTAAATAGTTGAATAAATGGAGATTAACGCTTCAAAATGTGCAAAATATAAAAAGTTCCAGAAGTAATCTGGTTAAAATGATCTACAAGCTTTGACGTCAACAATGTATACAGTAAGATAAGGTATATACATTTTATGTCCTGATACTATTTCAGTTTTAACCAAATTAACAACTATCAATATTAAAATATATTTGCATATTAAGCAATATCTAATATTTAACTATTGTATAATACACTAAAATGCTATACAATATTATTTGTAGGAAATGAGGAGAATGTAAAATTAAATCATTAAATTTCTTGCAAATCAAAAGTTTCAACCGCAACTAATGAGTAGTTTGTAATACTGCATACAGTTTAATAAATTACATGTTGATTGTTTAAAAGGATAAATAATTAAAATTTGCATTTTCAAAAAGTGTTTGCTTGTGTATTTTGTATGGATTTAAGTTCAAGTTGTTTAAAAATATTAATAAATCACAAATATTTAATCATAAAATTTGAACAGATAGTTAATTTTACTATTTTTATTTAATTTTATTTTTTACAGAGCTTGTAAATATTACAGATAATATAATATTTTGTTGTGTTTTGAAGTATTTTACCTATAAAATACATTGTCATTAATATATCTGAATGTAATGATAGTGAAATAACAAATACAATAAAATTTTATTTTATTTTTTAGAATCTTTACTTTTTAATAAGTGGATGATTGCTTACCAGTACTACAGAAATAATTATACTGTGTTTGTTAGGATATTATCTTTTTGTGTTTTAAGTTATACATTAAACATTTATAAAGTAGCCCTCATTATTCTTCTAACAGAACATAATTTTGTATTTTCATTTACTATTATTTAATTTATTATTATATTTATAACACATCTTGAATTTTTTATGGTACAGAAGAAAAGTGGCAACCCAGCTGCTCCAGGGTGCCTTAAGATGGTGCAATCGGTTTTCGGTGAGTTAATTATTTCACAATTTTATGACCAAAATTAGTTAATGTACCTTCCCTTGAGACAGGAAAAATTCTAGAAAAAAAATTTAACCTCTTCATTAGAACTTGTGGCTTTACGAGGTGGTGAATTTAGCTGATTTTAAATTAACATTATCACAAACCAGTTCAAAGTACAAATTAAATTTTGTATAACTTCAATATTTATAACTGAAGGGATTAAGATGCTTTCAATTATTTAAAAATTAACAAATATTTATAAATTTAATAGTAAAAAAGGGTATTTTTCCCCTTTAAAATTATAAATATTTTGAAATTTTTTTAAAATGAAAAACATCATAATCCCTTCAGTTATATGTGAAAAACGTAGTTATAAAAAATCAAATTATTACTTTGAACAGTTTTGTCTTCTAGTTGATTTAAAATCAGCTAAATTCACCACTCGGTAAGGCCACAAGTTCTAATGTAGTGGTTACATTTTTTGTTCTTGTATTTTGCCTATCTCAAGGAAATGTACATAAACTAATTTTATGAGTTGATCATAAAATTAGGAAATAATTAACTCTTCAAAAACCGATTGCACCACCTTAAACCTAGTTATGCCACTAATTATCAGATTTAAGAAGAGTGTCAAGTTTTTCCCTTAAAATTAAATCTTATTCAGTTCTCCGTAAGCCATTTTTTTAGACTAAGTAAGGCTATTATATTATATATTTACTATACTAGCAAAATTATTGTTACTACTGTACGGAAATGATAATCAGTTTGTAATAAAGAGGTTTGATAAAAATATAATTTATATTCAGTTTGTATTATAGTAAACTTTTTAAATATCACCGTCAGATCAAGATCAAAATCAATTTTACTAAAAAACACTTAAAGATTGTTTGTTAAGTGTTGTCTTTTCACTAAAAATATAAATATCTGAATTAATCAATGGATAAAAATGTAAAAAATAAATTAATCCATCTTATATTCAATGACAACAAAGTCAAAAGTTTTCTTACTAAATTAAATAATAACTGATTGATATAGTAAGTACCCTCCTATCTATGATATGCAACCGATAAGAAAATAAGGATAAGAAAATAAAGATGTTATATATCATTTTTTTAACTTAGCCATATTTGATTTTGTAGTTACTGTACTTACGCAAAGAAGAGGTAAATAACGAGGCAGTTGCCAATAATAGACATTGTCATGAGCATTGTGTAAATGGCAGCTAACATAAAGTGGGAACTCATGGAGGGGGCGGCAAACTGTTTCCAGTGGGGGTGTACGAGGCCGGAGTGCTCTGGAGGGATGTTCCAGCCCAACATGTGGTCTTCCTCCATCAGACTTCTGCAACAAACCAGATAATATATAAGAAAGTAGCCAAATAGATGTATAATGTAGAGCTGGGAAATTATAGTAATGAAACTAAACATCCACTCAATTAAAATATAAAATATATATATTTCGAATTAAATTCTAATTTAAATCTCATGGATTTAAATTCAATCCATTTTATAAACAAAAAAATATATAAATGGAAAAGGTCGGCAAGCTTTGGCCACATTTTTCTAAGCTTACATATTTTAAAATACATAACTTTGATTTAATATCGTCCTTTAGCAAAATATTGATGCTGTTTTTAATAGTGTTTGGAGAAAAATAGCATGTTATCAATGAAATTATAACCTGTTAGTTGTGAACTAGATTAACCATGAAAGAACGTAAGTAAATACCCGCTAAACGCGAGAGATCTGGGGGCAAACAAGCTGTTGTTCAACATCTTGCTAGGTTCCGAAACTGGAAGATCTTCGTAAGAAAACCCAATTAAAAATATGCCGCAAGAGAATTTAGATAATCGTTAGACAATGTTAGTTTTCAAAAAGTTGGAGTCAGTACGGGCAGTAGCTGGGCGCAGGTCTCAATTCTACGGACGTTTTGAGGTGCAAATTCGGCCTCGCGAGCCGGACTTCTCAACCTACCGTGGCGGACTGGCCAACCTTCTTTTATATATGAGGGTGGCGTGCCCCCTAAGCTCCTTTGATATCAACAGGCACGCCATCTCAATCCAATAGATGTTGAACTTGTCATCACATTCTAAGGATTCTCTAGAACGAGGATTCGTGATCTAGTAAAACCCAACATGGAGTAATTCAATTTTGGTATTATTAATTATGAACCATCGCTATTATGTCATATATAAAATTCTACCAAAATGTATAGGAAACGTGTATATTCTGAAATGCTTTATAGCAAAACGGTTAGTTCTGAACACACAGGTATTCTTTATTTACTGTAAAACAAATATTTCGCATTATTAAAAATTAAGAATAGGTAGTAAATTAATATGTTTTCAAAAACGTACCGTCCTATTTCACCTAATAATAAACTCGGTAAATTTCGTGGGGCTGTTCATTTTGTTTTGGTTAGTTTGTATTATATTGAAAATGGCAATATATGTATCGTAATTAATTAATAAAAATTTGGCACCATTTTATAGCAAAAACTCGGAGTATTTTCTTATTGCAAAATTGGATCTGAAGTCAATATAAATTTTAAGTAATAAATAAATGAATAACTATTCGTAACGTGTTTATTGTAAGTTATAGTGAGTGGTATTCAACATTCCGAAATTATAGTAAGTTACACTTTGAGTTGTAAAGTCCGACCTAACTTGTAGCGGTTAAATGTGAGAAAGAGAAATGTCGCCCTAATTTCACCTCACTCCTCAGTTTTTCAATTCAATTAACTCGAAAACTACTAATCTGGCATTAATTTTGGAGGGTCCATCTTTTATTGGAAATGTCGTATTTTATCAGTTAAGGTTATTCCGAACACACTTAACCAAACTGTTATGTAGTTATTTGTATGTTGTAAGACATTTTAAAAACTTTCATAACTACCGAATTAACAAGAGATGTAAAATGGCAGAGTTTTTGCTAAAAAATCACGCCAATATTTGTCTATTTATCAAGGAGTATCTTGAGTTGAGAATGAATTAAGGCACGTGTAATATTTGCTACAAACTATAAACAACAATTAATTGTTCGTCAAACGATGTCATTAATAATTAATAAGTAGTCACTAGCTGATAGACTACCTATGATTGTAAATTAGTCTTTCACTTATATTTTTTTTAACTGTACATCATTTTTTATTGAAAATCACGACCCCTGTAAATAACAGATTTTGTTTAATATACTATTTTCATGATTCTTATTTCAAATGTTGAAATATAATTGTATCAGTTTTATTATTAACGCAAAACTTTACAGTCTTTAAAAGCTATAAAGACATGATATTTTCGTTATACCTACCTTTTTTGACACGCAATGATTATTAGGCGAATTTAACATTTCTTATCCTACATTGTTTGAAAGTACTTTTATTGTTTGAACGTAATATTTTGATCTCTGGATACTAATGACGAATAAATGTAATATAAATCAATATTTTCCACCACAATAAACTCAAAACGACAAATTCAATTAAATGTGGAATCTCAATATATCTAGCAACGAACGTCATTAAAGAAATTGCAATGTCCATAACTACAACATAAGAATTATACTTAGTACTTGCATTTTAATATAAGGTAAAACTATCAAAACCATTCAAATTACATAGGCTGCCTTCATCAATCATCTTATTGCAGTAACATTGTGAATCACATGTATTACAATTGTCAAATCGATATTAAATTACAATTTGACGAAGTACATGCTAAACATGCAGCATCTTAAACTAAATGATAAAGTAAAATATCTCAAAGAAAAACCTCCCAATCATACATCTAAACCTGAAACTCTCTCCAGTCTTTCAGAATAGTGGCGGTGAAGAGGAAGTAAGTAAGTGTATGATAAAAATTACTGGAATTATCTTGCCAACTCAAAACTATATCACGCTTATTCTTACTTTTCAATCATGTTCCCTTTGAGAAATATAAAATGCTATCTTAAATTAAATTTTATATATATATTAGTTTACATAACAGCCCTTAATAATAATTATGTATGCATTCTAGTGTGGGCTGACTATCTGTGTCAAATGTAACATTTAAGAACTGTTCTGATAAAGATCACAAATAATAAAGGACAAGTTTTGGTGGATAGAAAGTTAAAATCACCAGTTGGAAAATAGCATTTTCCATTAAATATTCATGTATGGGTGATCGCTGTCAAGTATGTGCGAGGTGAGTCCTGTAAAATTTGTGCAAGATGGTTAAAAATGTTAATGTCAGGAATTTTGTTATTTTATATACGAAAGTGTAAAAACTAGAAAAATCTCAGTTAGATTTATGTATCGCCCTTACTTTTATCATTGATTATATATCGTATATAATCAATGTTTTTATGAAGAATCGTATATATTTCCAGAATTGTGGTAGGTTGATAGAGTTAGCAATATCGAAACGTTGTATTTATCCAGCAGCTGCCATAATAGCCAGCAGACAAAAATTTGGAACGGAGTACAGACCGTGCGGCAAAGGTCCGGTCTCGAGCTCGCCGGGCGGTGATAGGCAGGGAACGAGTGGATGGCCCGATATGCCTGCAGTCCTGAAAACATTCCCTACTGCCAGACTTTCTCAAGTAATGAGTCTTTCCCATTTTTGCGTATAAAATAAGATGAATTAATTTTTACCTACGTATGCACCTTCAGTACGTTTCCAGACTGCGCGCGATATGGTTTAGGAGTGTTTAGAAAATATTGGCTTCGCCAGGATTCACAACAATTAACCCATTTAGCGCTATGGAACCCATTTAAATTAACCTGCGTTTGTTAAATCATTATTAGGAACTATGTAAATAATTATACATAGTAAATTACAATTTAAATCTTTATGTTAATGCTGGTTAAACTCGCATAAGAAATTGAACTAGTAATGATAATACACCAACACACACAGAATAGAAGATATTGTGTCTATTCCCTGTGCTGAAGCATCAAATACAAAACGCAAACGCCTTCAATATTCCTGATACAGTCCGCTCAACAAGCCTTTTGTTGTATTGGAAACACTCTTTTGTGAATCCCTCTGGTCTGAGGAAGGTGAGCGTGGTTCACCGAAATCGATTACCAAAATATTTGTGCAATTTGTACTTGTATTGTAGTATATTTGTGCATTTTGTGCTTATATTGTAATAAATTTGTGTTGTGTGACGTTTACTTGTACTGGAAATAATTATATACAAATTAATTAATTTATATGCATCACCTAATATTTTAGTGAATAGTTGTCTCATTCATTACGCTATAAAATTTTGCTTCAAATAAAAATGTCAAACAGAAATTATTTTTTTTTAACCAATTCAAAAATAAAAGTGATATGTATTTGAACGGAAGAGGAAATCACAGAAACATTTGTTTAATTCACAATAAGAAGTAATCGTATATATTTCATATACATTATTTAGCCCCTGAGCTGTTCAATCAAATTGTAAGAGAAAATCACTTACTTATTCCGTCGTACAGCTCCTGTGTGAATAGTATATTCAGAACATGTTTCACCGTAAGTACGGCATCCTCAGCTGGTCATCGAGTGAAGATCAATCCACCTAATAGGTTTAGTCACAAGATAAAATTACACAAACACAAAGTACATATACATAATTAATACATTTAAATTCGCACGGACGAACACTAACGACGGGCCAGTCAAGACTGTAACGCATCACATTTGTCTGCAGTACTGGATAAAACCAGTACTGCAGGTTTTATCCTGTACTGCAGACAAATGTGATGCGTTACAGTCATGACTGGCCCGTCGTTAGTGTTCGTCCGTGCGAATTTAAATGTATTAATTATGTATATGTACTTTGTGTTTGTGTAATTTTATCTTGTGACTAAACCTATTAGGTGGATTGATCTTCACTCGATGACCAGCTGAGGATGCCGTACTTACGGTGAAACATGTTCTGAATATACTATTCACACAGGAGCTGTACGACGGAATAAGTAAGTGATTTTCTCTTACAATCGTATATAGTTCTTAGTTACTTGAATTCGATTAAAGATACAAACGGATTTATAATGGTCTAATTATAAGAAATATCAAAATGCGAATACTCCGTAAACGCGTATACAACTACCTTTTACGATCTCTCAGTGACCGCCTTGCTCAGAGTAGATATTTTTATATGACTACTATCCGTAACAAAAGTTTGGAGACTCGAGTTTGGATGCTTACAAAAATTAAACTAACAAAGCTATGGTAATGGAACCACTACCAATATTTTCATTGTTTTATTGTGCGTTAATAGGTGTCAACAAATAAATTTTTTTTAATTATTTGTTCATATTTATACTTCGTACCGAACGAAAAAGTACACGATTTTTCACTAATTCCAAACAAATCTTGACTTTTGAAAATCGCTGACTAAATACCCGTTCATATATCTTGATAAAAATTTAATACATGATTGGTTATGGTATTGAAAATACTATATTAAAGTTTCAAAATTTTTCTTTCATTAGAAAAAAGGTTCTTGTAGATTCTATAAAACAACTTTTTCTAAGCAATGGCTGATCTGATGAGGTTGAACTTGACATTGTTGTAATAAGCTAATTTCACATGTTTCACTACATACTTTGTTAACCTTTTACAGCCCATCGTGTATTTTGTAGCGACTTTTATTTGATAGCGAAGCGATGTGCACTGAGCCGTGTCGAGTAACGTGTCCGGCGGGACTGCGGTGTTGCCGAGTCGCTGCCAGTCCAGCCGTCATCCAGGTTCGTATAAGAAAAGATAATGTAATATTTTTGGTTTTCAATATTTTTATACCATTTCCCATCACTTTTTCTCATGAGGGCTGTGTACCTCCAATAGCAAGTTTAAAAATGGTTATATTACAATAATATCATTACAATTTCTTGCTCGGAAAAATGTTCTCTGGGAGGCAAGGTTGTTCTCTGGGAGATGCTTACTCGACAACAACTCAAGCAGAATATAGAAAATAAGTGTCAGCGTGTCTTTAAGCAGAGGTACAGGTTATGAGTCATGCGTTATTCAGGGACAACAGTCATATTTACCAGATGTTTTACAGGGGTGGCCTTACCAGTGAGTCGCGACTTTAGCCTGAAGAGGATTGTTCACCTGGCAACAGCGCATTTCTGACACATAACTTAGGACTGAGCGCCTCGCTGTGAACGGCGTTCTCGCTTCAGTGAATATCGCTTTGCTATCAAATAAAAATCACTACAATATACACAATGGGTTGTAAAATGTTAACACAGTATGTAGTGAAATATGTGAAATTAGCTTATTACAACAATATCAAGTTCAACCTCGTCAGATCAGCCATTGCTTAGAAAAAGTTGTTTTATAGAATCTAAAAGAACTTTTTTTCTTATGAAAGAAAAATTTTGAAACTTAAATATAGTATTTTCAATACCATAACCAATCATGTATTAAATTTCCATCAAGATATATGAACGGGTATATAGTCAGCGATTTTCAAAAGTCAAGATTTGTTTGGAATTAGTGAAAAATCGTGTACTTTTTTCGTTCAGTACAAAGTATAAATATGAAAAAATAATTAATTAAAAAATTTTTTTGTTGACACCTATCAACGAACAATAAAACAATGAAAATATTGGTACATGTTCCGTTACCATAGCTTTGTTAGTTTAATTTTTGTAAGCATCCAAACTTGAGTCTCCAAACTTTTGTTTCGGATAGTAGTAGGCCAGCCAGGAGGTCGGACCTTTAGCGCACGTACTGTAATTTCACATACATATCATATATTGTAGTAGTTAAAATCCGTGATAAGAATTGTCAACCCAACTAATCCTAATCACCCCGTTTTATGTGTGTGATTTCCATGGTTTCTAAGAATTACTCATTATTGTTAATTATGTGTATCATTTTGTAACAAAACAATGTACAATAAAAATAATTGTAGAAGTTATCAACAGAATCATTTTTCTAATGGGAGATATTTTCAGATAGGTCAAAGAATTGATAACACTCGGTTAAAACCAAAATGACAGAAAGATTTGTTTATTAAAATTTGGTGGACCAATTAACTTAAAATTTTTAAAATTAGTGCAACTTGAAATATTTTCTTACCTGTTATGTCTTATAAGGTGTCACAAGGTGACTTGATTCAAGATATTCAACTGTTATTGCATCTCATGGCTTATAGTTATTATTCTATTATACAGTATTCCTCTGTGTACAATACTGTATTATAAAAATTGTACAATTAATACTTCTTAGAAAAATGCCATTTTCCTTAGATAACAAAAAATTGTGTTGGTTAAAACATGATGGGAATTTAGCAAATACGAGTATGTTTAGTTTAGAACATACTCGTATTTAACAAATACGAGTATGTTCAGTCACAGTATTTTATAACTGGATATAATTAAAACAAGTACTTCCCTCAAATTTGTAAAGTTATGTTGTTTTTTACTTTAACGTCGGTGTCCAACCTCGTTTTCTGTCTCAGCTGAGACGGTGTTTTTTTCCGTTGAATTAAAAAGTATCAGCGCCCAGCGGTTTCAGCTTGTGTTTGTATCTTGTGTGACTGAAGGAAGGTAGTATTTGTGTAGGACGGGGTATTGGACAAACCTAACCTCAAGGCGTCATTTTTGTTAGATAGGACTATTCAAGAAGGTGTAGCGTTTGTTTAAATGCGAGGGAGAGTGTTGTTTGGGTGATGTGTTTTTTAGTTTGCGTTTATTTTCAGTGTTTTAACTAGTAGCAGGCACTCACCATTTCATAATGATTGAGACCAACAGCCCAATTTACCAAACCTTATTAGGGACATTGTTTACTTGGGGAATGACGGCTGCTGGTGCCGGCTTAGTTGTATTTATTAGTGGAACGCAGGTAATAATAAACATTAATAAAGTATTTTATATTTTTCTTATTGTTAGTTATTGTTGTAATTATTTGAAGAAGCCTTGAAATAAGCCTATTTTCTGTTGGACGACTTGCTTTTTTGGGCATAGGCCTAGGCATAATTTTTAAAGTAATTTATTATTCTAAGAGATGAGTTTATTGTAAAATATCCATTATCTGCTTATTTCACAGTCTGTTTTACAGACAATGTGATAATTTTTTTAAATACAATTTTTGTAACTTAAACATTTATTTTAAACAGTCAATTAAGTAACTTGGACCCAAGGAGAAATGTTGAAGTATCTCCGATAATTATGAACTTTCTAATTCACTCTGTTACTAGATTAATTTGGGTTTACTTTAAAAAGAGCCCAAAAATTAGCTTATATTATTAGGGGTCTTGTTTTGAACTGCAGAAATCTCGATTTTACTCCTAATTGAGAAAGTAAACTCAATTGATAAAATATAATAAAACAACCTTTTTTAATTGTTATTTTTTAGCAATTTATTTTTCATTTAGGCCTTATCAGATCTCTATTCTTATTTAACCTTGATTTTTTTACTATATTTCTTTTTGATATGTATTACACTGAACACAGACGATTTTGGTATTACACAAATAATTTTATTGAGATAAGTACTGTGGGAAAAGAATTTCAAAGTAAATCATGTACCTATAGTGGCTGTATGCACAATCATAATATTAGCAATAACAAACCCAAAAAATTGAATTTTCTCAGCTTTTATTTATACCAGAAGACTGTTCTGCTGGCTGTTTCGTAGTCCAGGAATTTTAATGCTAACTACAAAATATTTTTAGGATAGGCCTGTTGGGTTATGATAGATTAGGGGTTAGATAGAAAAATAATAGTCCATTTGTTGTTAAGGGAATACGTCAACGAGGCATCGTCCATAAGGTTTACATGTAATACTTAGGAACACTTTTCTCAAAGATGGATGAAGATATCAATTTGAAATTTTTACCACCTCTTCAGAGTATTAATACCTACTTTGGGTACCAATATGATCTGCATATGTGTGTTATTTACTGTTTTAATCAAAAAAGATTTTTTGAAAATTTTAAACAAAAATCTGAAAACATATATTTATTTCTTTACACCACCTTTTCTGTTGTAATGCAATAATATTGGTACATGTGACATATTATATACACATAATGCCATGAAAACAATTTCAGGCTTGTATCTTTTAAAACTACTTTTAGAGATACATGTTCCTAAACTCAAAAATTACTACTTGCGGAAAACAGCAAAAATACCTTGGCACAGCTGGCACGCTTTTGGCTGCAAGCACCACTACAACTAATTTTTTAGATGGTTTAAAACCTGACTAGATATAAGTGTTATACATCATTTTGTTCAGAACATTCTGTAGAATATTAATATGCAATAAAAAAAATTTGATATTTTAAAGGTTTTCGTTGACGTATTCCCTTAAACCAATTAGTTAAATGTATCCATGTTCATGATAAGAAAACCCATAGGCTATAACAATAATGTTTTTTAAATGGCTTGCCATTGAAATGTATAAATAAATAAATAAGAATAAAATTATTTATTAAAAATAAAAAGTAGACCTACTTTGGGATTTTATTTTTTAGTGACAAAACAGGTTTACTGCAGGATAAAACCTACATTTTACTTAAAATATAGACCTGACAACTACTAATAAAAATATCAAGATTTGAGAATCCTTTAGAAAGAGCATAACTTAAATCTAATTAATTTTTTGGTACAGAAAAACAAATTTTTGCATTCTTTCAGTTACACATACAATGATAATGCACATTAGTGACGTATCAAAATAATTAAGCAAACTTATTTCTTAAAATCGGATAAAACTAAAATCTTGCCTTTATTGAATATTAACTCTTATGTTAATAACTTATTTTATTTTTAAATGGAAATTTCTCCTGTGTATTGCTACTAATTAAAAATAACAATTGAAATATATTATAAATTTGTTAGCAAATAATCTAAATTATCATACATATCAAAAACCGATTTTTTACAAAATTTTTATGCATATATACATTGATAATGTATGAAAAATAAATAATTTTTAAATTTACAACTGCCTAGCCTACCAGTATTAAAAAGAATTTTGAACTGTCTAAGTTAGGGTTTTAGCCCTTGTGAGGGTGCATGCCTTTTTGTACCATAACGGGGCGCGCAGTGTATAAATGACCGCATGCTGTTTTTTCCGTACATTTTGCATTTTGATGAAGTAATCTACATATAATTTTAATTTTTAAACCTAGCTATTTAGTTATTATAAAATGGGGATAAATAAAACATGTCTAAATGAGTTTAAAAATATAATATTTAAACACATTTTGAAGCCACGCAAATTTGAAGTTATCATGTGAGAATCCCATTTTGTTGTTTTATCTTTTCCAAAAATGAAAGTTCTATTTTGGGGTTCCTGTGTACTTCTTCTTGCTCATTTTCATCTTCAATAGACATTTCTGAACCAGTCTCATGGTCACTCTCCTCCACATTTTCGTCCGATTCATCCGTTCCAACTCTTTCAATTGCCTCTTCCTCAAAACATGTATCATTTCCACTTGGGCCTACTCCAGCAAACAGTTCCCTTCGTAGTTGATCCCGATTTACTAAAGATATACGTTCCTCCTGTCTTTCTTCCTTTTTAACACTATTCAACATATGTAATGACCTCAAACGTTCTTGTTCATCCATTTAGAAAAGTATTATTTACAGAAAAATCAAAAGAAGTATGTACAAAGCACTAAAACTATTATAAACATAAAAATATATACACTTAAAATATTTACAAAATACTAAAAACTAGTCCAAAAACTCAAACACACAAGGGCGCACGGAGTACAAAGTTCCGCACAAAAACTGGGCGCGTGGTGTACTAACGACCGCACGGTTTATTTGGCTGATTCCTCACAACGACTGAGTGAAGGAAACTAGTTTGCAGCTAATCGATATTAGAGTGGGGAGGGGAGGATATGCTCTGCGGACAGGCCTCCAGGAGCGCGGGAAGGCTCAGTATTTAAAATAGTAGCTTTTCTGCGGAACTTTGTACACAGCGCACCCTATTAAGGGTTAAAGTTTAATAATAGGTTTAGGGAAATCTACGATGAATACAGAAAAAGTTATTTGCTTGATAGACAACAGATAGAAAAATGTTGCCAGCAAAAATAAGGCGATAAAGCTTTTTTTGTCTTCAATTGGGGTTTCAGTGAAATTCCCTAACCCATTTTGTCAAATGACTACTAATAACTGGCAATGATCATGTAAAGGCCGGTTTTCACATAGGGTACCGTGCTCCTACTGTATCCCTGTCGTTCTCCAGTCTTCCCTCACTTACAGAAACATAATTTCTGCTACATATAGCCAAAATTGCTATATTTAGATCAAGATGTTACATGTAGGCTAATGTGCTACATATAACATTCTTTCTTTTGTTGTTTTGCTACATATAGCATTTTTTAATATAACATTTGCTTTATAGCATGTTTTTCTATATAGCATGTTTTGCTATATGGCATGTTTTGTTATATAAGTTTAGTATGTTTTGCTATATAGTGTAAACGCGGCTTTAGAATATAGACACACTATTCTGTCACCGAAATGGATCAGAACGTTACGGATGTTGTTATTGCTTGAGCAGTTTATTCAACAGTTGAAAAATAAATAAGAAGAAACGACCGAAACAATATTGGGTTCGCCCTCTACTAGAGAAGACGAAGGGGAGTTTCACACACCTTTGAGCAGCTGGCTAAGAGATGACTCTGAAAAGTTACGTAAATATTTCAGGATGAATTATTCTATGTTCGAAAATCTCATTCTACAGTGTAGAGAAAGTTTAAATTAAAAAATGCAATCGATCGTAAATTTTCGGAGGAGGTTGGGAACACCCGAACCAGGAAAAGCCAGGGGTCGGGCGCCGATTCGGCGACAAAACGCATTTCACCTGACCTACCATGCACCTGTCGTGCTCAGACTGCCTACCGGTCATTGTCGCCGATCGCTCCACCGACGATCGAAAACAGTACGATGGGAACACGGTTGGAGCACGACAGGTCATGTGAATATCGCAAACTATTTTCTCATATAAAATAAAAGGATTAGACCAGTTTTCGGTTCCACATGACAAGACACGGTAGGAGCACGGTACCCTATGTGAAAACCAACCTTAATTGTGAACCTATCTTTTGATAGGATGAAGTCAGAAAAACAAGTTTTTTGAGATGCAGTATCCTTGACATATCTAATTCACCATTTTACTACTGTAAAATAGGAATATATATATAGCCTGTTGAAAATTTAAGTGCACCAGAAAATTAATGTTATGGTATATGCATGGCAATTCATTTTTTTACAGAAAAAAGAAAATTGTAACATTACATACCAAATTTACATCCATGACTTTATGTACATTATGTAAAAATGCTGTTTTAATTCATCACTGTGGCTTAACATTTTCTAGTACTTAGTTGCACTTATAATATAATGATTTCATTCTAGGGGACGTTGTGAAATATATTAATGAACAAATTTTATAACTAATAATATACGACTTAGTTTTGTTATATATACATTTTAAAATGTAAACTGCAGCTTATGGGTTGTCCAATTTTCTTTGGAATCATACATTTGAGCTTCTTCATTGAATCAATTTAGACTCAAAGCTGAATTAGAAGCTACCTATCACTGCTCTTAAAAAAGTTAATTGAGTGTTTTTACCCAAAAGTTTACTGTACTTGGTTAGTGAGATAAAGATGGTGTTCATCGGAATTATTTTGGACTATTCAGTCTTACTGAGGGTGTGATGTAACTGTATAAGAATCTAGTTTTTATGCTCTAGATACTTTTTTAAGGTGAAAAGCAATCTGAGTGTTGGAACTTGCAGAAAAGAGAAAGCATTCAGATCTTTCTGCAATCAGGTGACTAAACCTCACTCTAATTTCCTGTTTAATATTCTGCATTACCTGATGTTTATGACAGAATATTAAACAGTTTAGACAATATTTTCTGTAAAGTTAAATCCATACATACAGAACTAATAAATGGTTCCAAAGAATTGGCACAAACTTTCCCCATATTAAACACTAAAAAATAAAAACTTTTTACCAGTTTGATTCCCAAATATGTTTTTTTTTTCAATAACTCAAATACTAGTCAAGTTAGAGACATGCTGTATTTACTGAAATATTTAAAATTGTAATTCACATCTTTCCTGAAAATTTAATCAAAACCGTGAAAGCCGTTTTCAAAAAATTCTATTTTTGTATGTTTTTTGTCCATACAAACTAAAAAAAACTAAAATTTCAAAAAAAAAAGTTAAATGAATGGTCTGTGGATATACCATTTGGTATATGAATACATCTATATACCAAATTTCATAAAAATTGATCTGTCCGTACATACAGACAGGCACCAACATTTTTTTTTCAAAAATTTCCCAAATATGAATAACTTATACATGCATTTTTTACAATTTTCCAGTGTGTAAATAAGAAATATTCTATTTCTCCAATTTTTACAATATTTGATAATTGAAGTTTTTTTTAAACGGCAGCTACAAGTACAAAATAAAAAATAAATAGCAATAGAGTAAGCATTCAATATAGTGTGTAACCTAAAATAATAAATGAACAGTAGTCAAAATTTAATGTACTTAATGTTTTAATCAGCTATGCTTTATGAATAACTGTTACAGGCAAATACACGCCCACCCATACACATACAGTATGGCTACGTATGTTTTCAAATGCACTGTATGCACTGGGTCATTCAAAAAAAGAGTATGACCCAGGATTAAAATCATTTCTTGAGAGTGTGATAGTTTATTTTGTATTTGATTTATGACCTTGCAATATTTTTCTTTTGTAAAATGGAAATTAATACTATCTTCTTTAAAGAGTTTTTTTTAAGTTAAAAAAACGGTTTAAAATGTTAAATTTGGAATAATTTATGCTACAGAAATAGTAATTTATGTTTTACTTTCATTATCTTGGGTTATAAGTCACTAAAATTACTTCATTCCTTAATTGTAATTACAACTTTTACGTTGAAATAGAGAGCATTTCTGGATGCTAGCTTGGGGTTTGCCGGAGGAGTGATGATGGCTGCATCCTATTGGTCGTTGCTGGCTCCTTCTATAGAGATGGCAGAGCAATCTGGTAACTACGGAGATTACGCCTTCCTTCCAGCTGTCATTGGTTTCTTTCTTGGCAGCTTGTTCGTCTACGTCACAGATGTTTTAATTACAACATATGGACTCCAGTCAGCTAGTATAATGCTGGGTAAGTTGAAGAATCTTGAAAATACACTATTCAAGTATCATAGTTTTAATTTTAGTGTTATAAGTATAGTAGGAGGGATTAGCACAGCAAACTTACCTGAGAAGAGAAGTCTATTAATCCAGGACCTGAGGAAAGTGTCTGTTGTGCTTATATTTATTTTCTTAGTGGTGCTGGATATAGCTGAAATAGTGGATTTGTTTTCTGAGGTAAATTTGCTGATGCAGTGAGTTATATGGACGTGCCTGCCCACCTATATATTAGAGTAGGATTTACCCACCCACCCTCCCATATATGTACAGTATGGGTTTTGAAAACGTACACGTATGTTTCCAAAATACCTCTGCTACTATACCAAATCTTGGACTAGTGCCCTTTATCCTAGCCTAAAAAAATGTTATAAGTAGTGTTAATGTTTTTGGAGATGTATGAGTACTAGCCTTGATTATATTATTACTTACAAATATATATCTTATGATAAGGATATTTGTGCCAGTAATTTAGTTATTAGTGAGGAAGGTCTGCTACTACAGCTGGTTTAAACTGCGTTACTTTTACTTGGGACTACACTAGCGCTCCACAATGGACTACAAAAACAGCTGATAATTTGAGATACATATTTATTGAATGAGAAATCTATCTGTGTGCTTATAAAATCAATTTACCAGTAATTGAATTGATAGATTTATCATAAAATATGCTTAAAAAGTATCATGAAAGTTTGAAAGTGAGAATTCTGATGTGCTTAACGGAGAAAAGTTATGGCAATTAATTTGATCAGTTAAGCAGTTTTATTTTTTTTTTTTTTTCAAGGGATAAGTAAGGAGGATGTATTATGTACTGTCTGGTTTATGTAAACCACCCGATTTCTAAACTAACTATCACTAGCCCACAACTGTGAAAGTTAATTATATCGTGAAGGTAAGAATAATATCGTATTCATCAGATTTTATAATCTCTACTCTAGAGTTCCCACTTAAGATAAATCTGGCACTCTAAATTTAACTGCCATGACCATTTTGGTATACAAACTAATCAGACCCTACCTACAAGCAAATAATGCTGTTAGCAAATCAGAATCAGCTTAGAGCTGGCTAAAACTGAAACTGTCCATTAGAAAACTTTTTATAGGAATGAAAAATAGCTCAATGTTTTCTGGATGAATATAATTAAATGTAGAAATAATTATAAGTGTAATATAAACTTTAAACGTGTTGTTTTAAATAAACAATATTTTTTATATTATTTTTAAAACAGTAAAAGCGTTGGACATCTTAACCCTTACCGTAAGCGCATATATGCACTTACGCATATATGCACATTTATTGACTGCTCTAAACGCCGTAAGCGCATATACACGTAATAATTACAAAAATAATATTGTCGTAATGTTTCTTATTTAATCCGGTAGTGCGTTTGGATTATGGGCGGTAACTCATGAGAGACACATTGTGCGACTCGTGACCTTTTGTTGGCCTGTCAATCACTATGAGACTGGTTTTTGTCTGGCAGTGTACATTTCCACTACGCCGCCTAATGCCACAAGCGCATATACACGCAGCTAATGTTGAGCCGAGCGGTTGTCATTGTCCGTCGCCTCACCTCTTTGAAACTGTGTATTTAGTTGTTTTTATCATTACTTTAGTCTAACATATGTTAGTAATTTATTAGTTTTAAGTGTCAATATGAATATTCCGGCCAATTTTGATATTGTGGAAGGTACTAAATACATCGTATTCAAGTGCTATATGTATTTACTTATTTTTTATTATATGTGTTATGTGCAGACCTTTCAGTTTATGTACAGTAAATGTACTCAATTATATATATTTTATTGATAGTAATAATATTTTGTTTTGATTCATACTGTACAAGTGATCTATGCCTGAGGCTTACTTTCAAATAAAAGTTTGCTTATTTACATATTCATATGTAAGGAAAAAAGGTAAAGAAAGCTAATAAAAGTTTCAAAATGTTATACCTTTTATTTTCCTGTACAAAAAAAATAATAAGCAGCTAAAAAATATAATTTTGATTTTTTTACAATAAATTCGCGCTTAATGGAAAATAGGTATTGTATTAATACCGGTAGCGCTTTAAGGGTTAAAATTGTTAGGTATATAATAAGTTTGAAATTTATGAAGCCTGCTTTTCTTGGCCTTAGCAGTAGATTTATTTTTGTTACTTTCAAATTTTAAAATAAGCCTACTGATAGACCACAGATAGATAAATATTGCACCTATCTGTGGTGAAAGACACAGTTCAAGACCTTGCAGTGTCAACTCAGCTAGAACTGATTCAATGGAATCCATGGTTATTGACCTCATTCCGGCATATTTCCTCCCACAACTTTCCAGTCTTATCTATTATCAACGACATAATAGATAACATCATCTCCAACTCTTTACAATTACAACATTATTAATTAGTATTTTCTATTGTATGATGAAATTCCATTCCAAATAAATGTAACATAAATTACATAGTTTAATTTTGCTAAACAGATTTACAATTTTTATAAAACCAGTGTTTTTTTTAGATATTTGTGAAAATAAAAATAAAATGGCTGCCATTGTGAAAATAATAAAGATAATTTTAAAATATTTTTTATTAAATACTACCTTTTAACATGAACCTGTTCGCCGGGTTTTGTAACAATGGTAAAGATAACAACAAAGATATAAATTATTTTATGAAAAATAAATTGTGTTTAACTGCTAAACAAAGCAAAAATTGAAAAATATTGTCCTTCACTCTTAGCTTAGAATTACTCATAGAATATGAAAATGCATAGCCAGGACACCTTTTTTGTGACACCCTGTATATAGATATGAGTTTTCATTTTGTTTATGATTCAGTTTGTAAAAGTAATGTACATAGCTTTATTCCTAGTTTGCACCATACCATTGCACATGTATCGATGGGTGGGTGGGTCAGTATCACTGTACGTATATTGAAGAGTAAAGGGAGGAATGTTTAAATTATTAAATTTACAATAAAACCAATATATTTTAACTTTTAACTAGGCCTTTCGCCAGCAAAGCTGGCATCATCAGGCAACAAAAGTTGTGTTGCCTGATGATGCCAGCTTTGCTGGCGAAAGGCCTAGTTAAAAATTAAAATATATTGGTTTTATTGTAAATTTAATAATTTAAACATATTAAGTGACCAATATCAACTCTCAACTTCACTAAAGGGAGAAATGTTTGTATTTTTTTAAGGTTAAGGTCATGATAACATAATATATAGCTTTGTTTACGTCACTTTGTTTATGGGTGTTTCCTGTTGTATAGTAAGCTAAAACCTATGCTTAGCAAGCAATCTTTGTAGTAATATGTTTAGCAAGCATGTCAGCACAGATAACTAACTCTACCCAGAAAGCTCACAGTGTACAGGAAAAGCGTGTACGCTGTTTAAGGAGTATGTAGACAACACACACTATACGACCGTGAATTTAGGATGAGATGTTGCCACATTGAACAAGTATTAAATCTCAATTATTACAATCAGCGATATTTATTATTGTAATGTTCGTTTTTAATATGGTTAGTAGATTGAGTTCAATCTGGCAATGCCACCCAGTTGACAGCCGCTCAACACGCTTTAAAGCAGATAGTTGACACACTAAGGAAAAATTTTTAACGCTCTTTAGAAGGGATTGAGCAATCTGGGTAAAGTTAGTTATCTGTGATATCAGTTTGCAAATCTCACAGTTGAAACACTCCTTCTAACAATTATCCATTACCCAAAAAAGAAAAAACTATTTTTAATAGAATTATTTAATATTGGCTGTTATATAATATTCTAATTTAGTGATATATATATATATATATATATTATAAGTGAGAAACATTGAAAATTATAATTAAAGGTATGCCTAAAGATAAAGATGACTGATGTTTCTTTGACGTTATAAAAATAATGCTTCTTTTTAAGTGTTGTCAGTGTTTGTGTTTGGAGACAAATATTTGTATTAGAAAACTGATTCACTGCCATACCAATCAGTGATAGAGTCATCATTGCAGAATATATAATTGATATCTTTCAACATGAAAAATTTCGCGTTGCTATCTGCTGGTTATTGTTAAAATAATTTTCACGTTGTCTAGTTATCTGAAACTATATATCATAACGTCTTTAGTTGTTACAGGCATGATAAGATATTTCAATACTATATACCATTTATGAATCACATGATGTTTAATACGAGCATGTTCGGCGTTTGCTAAAAATGTGGTTTATCTTATGATATAATAGGAACATATTTTTTATACCAAATACACACGCCAGACGCTAAAAAAACTGTTTTTTTTTATATTTCAGTTTTGTTTATATTTATTTAAACAAATGTTCTTTATTGGAAACCAAAATCTTTTGTTACCGTCTGTAATTTTAACTCTGAACTGATTCTGTTTGCTGAAAAACTTACGTCATTGCAAAATTGTATTTTGATGCTTACTCAAGTATTTTTAATGTTTAGTTTGAAATATATTTTTTTTAATTTGCATTAATTTTTCATTCACTCCAATGGATGATTACAAAATATAAAATACTGAAAAAAGGAAGTTGTCACAATGAGTTAAATATTAAAAGCAATCCTCTCCTGAATAGAAAGGCCTTCCTAGTAACCACAATTATAAAACCCACAATTGATGAAAAATATATGAAATTATTTTATCGTATAAGATAAATATAGGTGCTTGGTTGGAAGGAACTACACCAACTAGAGCATAGACAGGATGTGCACTAGCTGATGACCATAAATATAGGTGCTTGGTTGGAAGGAACTACACCAACTAGAGCATAGACAGGATGTGCACTAGCTGATGACCATAAATATAGGTGCTTGGTTGGAAGGAACTACACCAACTAGAGCACAGACAGGATGTGCACTAGCTGATGACCATAAATATAGGTGCTTGGTTGGAAGGAACTACACCAACTAGAGCATAGACAGGATGTGCACTAGCTGATGACCATAAATATAGGTGCTTGGTTGGAAGGAACTACACCAACTAGAGCATAGACAGGATGTGCACTAGCTGATGACCATAAATATAGGTGCTTGGTTGGAAGGAACTACACCAACTAGAGCACAGACAGGATGTGCGCTAGCTGATGACCATAAATATAGGTGCTTGGTTGGAAGGAACTACACCAACTAGAGCATAGACAGGATGTGCACTAGCTGATGACCATAAATATAGGTGCTTGGTTGGAAGGAACTACACCAACTAAAGCATTGACAGGATGTGCACTAGCTGATGACCATAAATATAGGTGCTTGGTTGGAAGAAACTACACCAACTAGAGCATAGACAGGATGTGCACTAGCTGATGACCATAAATATAGGTGCTTGGTTGGAAGGAACTACACCAACTAGAGCATAGACAGGATGTGCACTAGCTGATGACCATAAATATAGGTGTTTGGTTGGAAGGAACTACACCAACTAGAGCACAGACAGGATGTGCGCTAGCTGATGACCATAAATATAGGTGCTTGGTTGGAAGGAACTACACCAACTAGAGCACAGACAGGATGTGCACTAGCTGATGACCATAAATATAGGTGCTTGGTTGGAAGGAACTACACCAACTAGAGCATAGACAGGATGTGCACTAGCTGATGACCATAAATATAGGTGCTTGGTTGGAAGGAACTACACCAACTAGAGCATAGACAGGATGTGCACTAGCTGATGACAATAAATATAGGTGCTTGGTTGGAAGGAACTGCACCAACTAGAGCATAGACAGGATGTGCACTAGCTGATGACCATAAATATAGGTGCTTGGTTGGAAGGAACTACACCAACTAGAGCATAGACAGGATGTGCACTAGCTGATGACCATAAATATAGGTGCTTGGTTGGAAGGAACTACACCAACTAGAGCATAGACAGGATGTGCGCTAGCTGATGACCATAAAAATAGGTGCTTGGTTGGAAGGAACTACACCAACTAGAGCATAGACAGGATGTGCACTAGCTGATGACCATAAATATAGGTGCTTGGTTGGAAGGAACTACACCAACTAGAGCATAGACAGGATGTGCACTAGCTGATGACCATAAATATAGGTGCTTGGTTGGAAGGAACTACACCAACTAGAGCATAGACAGGATGTGCACTAGCTGATGACCATAAATATAGGTGCTTGGTTGGAAGGAACTACACCAACTAGAGCATAGACAGGATGTGCACTAGCTGATGACCATAAATATAGGTGCTTGGTTGGAAGGAACTACACCAACTAGAGCATAGACAGGATGTGCACTAGCTGATGACCATAAATATAGGTGCTTGGTTGGAAGGAACTACACCAACTAGAGCATAGACAGGATGTGCACTAGCTGATGACCATAAATATAGGTGCTTGGTTGGAAGGAACTGCACCAACTAGAGCAGAGACAGGATGTGCACTAGCTGATGACCATAAATATAGGTGCTTGGTTGGAAGGAACTACACCAACTAGAGCACAGACAGGATGTGCACTAGCTGATGACCATAAATATAGGTGCTTGGTTGGAAGGAACTACACCAACTAGAGCATAGACAGGATGTGCACTAGCTGATGACCATAAATATAGGTGCTTGGTTGGAAGGAACTACACCAACTAGAGCACAGACAGGATGTGCACTAGCTGATGACCATAAATATAGGTGCTTGGTTGGAAGGAACTACACCAACTAGAGCACAGACAGGATGTGCACTAGCTGATGACCATAAATATAGGTGCTTGGTTGGAAGGAACTACACCAACTAGAGCATAGACAGGATGTGCACTAGCTGATGACCATAAATATAGGTGCTTGGTTGGAAGGAACTACACCAACTAGAGCATAGACAGGATGTGCACTAGCTGATGACCATAAATATAGGTGCTTGGTTGGAAGGAACTACACCAACTAGAGCATAGACAGGATGTGCACTAGCTGATGACCATAAATATAGGTGCTTGGTTGGAAGGAACTACACCAACTAGAGCATAGACAGGATGTGCACTAGCTGATGACCATAAATATAGGTGCTTGGTTGGAAGGAACTACACCAACTAGAGCATAGACAGGATGTGCACTAGCTGATGACCATAAATATAGGTGCTTGGTTGGAAGGAACTACACCAACTAGAGCATAGACAGGATGTGCACTAGCTGATGACCATAAATATAGGTGCTTGGTTGGAAGGAACTACACCAACTAGAGCATAGACAGGATGTGCACTAGCCGATGACCATAAATATAGGTGCTTGGTTGGAAGGAACTACACCAACTAGAGCATAGACAGGATGTGCACTAGCTGATGACCATAAATATAGGTGCTTGGTTGGAAGGAAGTACACCAACTAGAGCATAGACAGGATGTGCACTAGCTGATGACCATAAATATAGGTGCTTGGTTGGAAGGAACTACACCAACTAGAGCATAGACAGGATGTGCGCTAGCTGATGACCATAAATATAGGTGCTTGGTTGGAAGGAACTACACCAACTAGAGCATAGACAGGATGTGCAGTAGCTGATGACCATAAATATAGGTGATTGGTTGGAAGGAACTACACCAACTAGAGCATAGACAGGATGTGCACTAGCTGATGACCATAAATATAGGTGCTTGGTTGGAAGGAACTACACCAACTAGAGCATAGACAGGATGTGCACTAGCTGATGACCATAAATATAGGTGCTTGGTTGGAAGGAACTACACCAACTAGAGCATAGACAGGATGTGCGCTAGCTGATGACCATAAATATAGGTGCTTGGTTGGAAGGAACTACACCAACTAGAGCACAGACAGGATGTGCGCTAGCTGATGACCATAAATATAGGTGATTGGTTGGAAGGAACTACACCAACTAGAGCATAGACAGGATGTGCACTAGCTGATGACCATAAATATAGGTGCTTGGTTGGAAGGAACTACACCAACCAGAGCACAGACAGGATGTGCACTAGCTGATGACCATAAATATAGGTGCTTGGTTGGAAGGAACTACACCAACTAGAGCATAGACAGGATGTGCACTAGCTGATGACCATAAATATAGGTGCTTGGTTGGAAGGAACTACACCAACTAGAGCATAGACAGGATGTGCACTAGCTGATGACCATAAATATAGGTGCTTGGTTGGAAGGAACTACACCAACTAGAGCATAGACAGGATGTGCACTAGCTGATGACCATAAATATAGGTGCTTGGTTGGAAGGAACTACACCAACTAGAGCATAGACAGGATGTGCACTAGCTGATGACCATAAATATAGGTGCTTGGTTGGAAGGAACTACACCAACTAGAGCATAGACAGGATGTGCACTAGCTGATGACCATAAATATAGGTGCTTGGTTGGAAGGAACTACACCAACTAGAGCATAGACAGGATGTGCGCTAGCTGATGACCATAAATATAGGTGCTTGGTTGGAAGGAACTACACCAACTAGAGCATAGACAGGATGTGCACTAGCTGATGACCATAAATATAGGTGCTTGGTTGGAAGGAACTACACCAACTAGAGCACAGACAGGATGTGCACTAGCTGATGACCATAAATATAGGTGCTTGGTTGGAAGGAACTACACCAACTAGAGCACAGACAGGATGTGCACTAGCTGATGACCATAAATATAGGTGCTTGGTTGGAAGGAACTACACCAACTAGAGCATAGACAGGATGTGCGCTAGCTGATGACCATAAATATAGGTGCTTGGTTGGAAGGAACTACACCAACTAGAGCATAGACAGGATGTGCACTAGCTGATGACCATAAATCACCTTACTTCTTACGGCACAGTCTCAAGAGCATGAGTTACGATTTATTTGTGTTGTCTTAGAAAGATCAATGTGTATATAGAGAAGTAGATCAACTTGGTTACTATTTTTGAATTCAGAAAGTGTTTGAAGAAGATATGGAAATATAACAAAATAAAGTGATAGCATTCATAGTCTTAACCCTAGATCAGGAAGTAGAGCATATTTTATGCTGCTTCAAACGCCTTTGTCGATGGGAGGTAGAACATATGTTATGCTGCTGTGTTAAACTCAATAAAACATGTGTTTATCATCAAGCAATCCCAACAAACTTGGTACCAATCGACACAGAATGTTCTTTTCTATACATTTCAGATTTTTTATAATTTTTTAATGCAATTTTATAATCGTAGGAAAATGAGCATCAACAAACTCCTGCTCAATTCCTGCCTGGACTGGGTAAAATTGCAGACGTTAGTCGCATGACTGAAGAATAACCAAAATATAGAATAAAGCGTACCAAATGTCAGTCTGCAGAGAATTCAATTCTCTATGCACAAAAAAAATTGCAAAGTTGTAGGTGATTTAAGTGTTTTACCGAAAATGTTTTTTTTTTTTTTCAAATTCTACGTCGAGCAAACTTTCTCCATAAACAAATAATATGAAAATATGTTTTAGGGAACAATACAAATATTTTTCCTGAACAACTTTTTATTCCCTATTCAATGCTGCTTTTTGTATTCTTTCATGTACTATTTGATTTACCTATAATGATCATACTGTAACTTTACACATTTTTGCATTTTATGAAAAAAAATCAAAAAAAAATTGTAGTTTATCTAAAATATAACAACACATTATTATAGTCCACTAAATTCTAAACAATTTGGCTATCTTGGAATTATTTACAAATATTTTTAGTACCCCCTAATTAGGATTAAAAGTTATAATTTCTGTACAATATTTAACAAAATTTTCCTTGGTAATAGTTATTTACTAAAGTGGTATGTGAGTTTTGATAGTAGTATGTAAATGTACAATTTTGAGAAGAAAAAAATATGCTAATGTATATTTCAAGCATATTTAGTATTTTTTATGATTTTTATAAAAAAGGCTTGCAAAACACCAAAAATGGCACCTGTATTTTGGGAGTTTACATTCTTGGGTTTACGATGTAGGGTTAAAGAAAGCATATGATAGTGTTGTAAGAAAGCGTGTGGGAGAGTTTGAGAAGAAAAGGAGCATAGAGCATGTGATAAAGAAGTATTTTGTTACAATATCTGACTAATGTAAGCATGGATGGATGTATATATCAGAAGTAGAAGAAAATAAAGAAGTGGACAATTTAAAGGTGGTAGTGTTTGGTATGCAGATGATTGATAATGAGAAATGAGGCAAGAGGATATAGAAAGAGTATTGAATAAGAAATGTGGATTTGAAATGATGGTGCAGAAATGTAAAAAATTGAAGTGGTTGTGTGGAGAAAAGCCAACATTTGACAGTGGAAAGAAAGTTTACGAGTTCAACTATTTGGAGAGTAAAGTGATAAATAAGCAAAAGGAAAGAAATAGAAAATAGAACTAAAAAGTGGACAGATTTTAAATTTTGTGAAGAAAATATAATATTGAGAGAAAACTAAGAGCTCTACAAAAGGCAGATAGAGATTGGGGAAACCAGATAGATAGAAAACCATGAAGGAGGCTGTGTTATATGACCGTGAAACTGGAAACGGCAGTGTTTTAGAGAATGAAGTATCTATTAAAATGTTTACTTTTAAAAATACCCCGTGAGTAAAATCGAACAATTTTGTGTCATGTAAAGAAGTTATTCTCGCTGCAAATATTATTGGTTTTTCATTTCAAACTCCAACACGCTTTTATCTTTATTACTTTAAAGAGGTAGGTTATGGCAAACCCGTGTAAATAATTAAAAATGAAACTACCGAAGCCAGTAGTTAAGTATAACAATAGAACTATGCAATCATTGTTATAGTTCTAGGACATCTGTTTCTACATTTGTCATTTGCTCCTCAAACAATGTTGAGGTGTAATTTATATGGTATTGTCACATAAATGTATTTTTGTTTATTTAACAATTATTGTGCAACATCTAGGCAGTACCAAATTGCATAAATATTGTGGTGAGGTCCATTTGGAGAAATGAAAAATTATAAATTATGATAATTTACAAATGTATTATAGAAAGAAACAAAATTTATTTTATAAATATTCAACTATAAAGCAGCTGTGATTTAGGGCAGCCACTAAAGTACAATTGAATTAATGTTAACTTGAGGATAAATGTCAGTAAAAAGCCTAAAACTAATAAAACAATATAAATCAACAACAATGTAAATATTATATAAACAAAACAAACAATAGGCAAGGTACAGGTATATAGATATATCTTGTCTATTGATTGTTCCTATTATGTTTCTTAACAATTTTAGCACTTATAATTGAAATAATTTCAAAATAATATATGGCATAAATAACAATTCTGGTACACAGAGAAGTAAGAAATAATTTTTGTGAAGAAATAAAACAAATGAACTATTACAGTACACATTTTTTTCCCTTAGATTACGAGTTTAATAAGTGTTATAAAACAACATTTTGAAACTCAAATGAAATATATGAATGATATTGGACTGAAGAAATGCATTTCATCAGACAGAGTAGAGTGGAATCTGTTTGTCTCGTCAGATTGATAGATAAAATGCCACACATCAATCGGTACCTTGGTTTGACAGGTGAGTTGGCACTTACATCAACACATCTGCACCGTGTAACACCATCTAAGTGCGCATCAGTATTGGAAAGTGTTTATTACAATTAATACCTGTTGTAAAACAAATTTACTCACTATTAAACTTAATTATTCACAAGTTGTATTGTGATATATTTTATTTTATAATATTTACTATTACCAAAGGTATATTCCTTGTTGTGAATAATAATAATAAAAAACCTGTGTAAAATATGTTAGTGAAAGTAAATGGATGATGGTACAGTAAAACCCTGATTATCGTAAATCAGGGTTATCCGAAACGATGTAATGAAAAAAGGTATAACTAACATTAATCCAAAAAATACTTTTGGTAAAGAAATTTACACTACAACTACTGTACATTATTATGTTCTAAAACAATAACAAAATGAATTTATACAGTTAGCATGATACAGTATGTTAAAATTATGATAAATAAATCGAAGCGAAGCTAGATTAAGTCAAGAATATTTTGTTTTTTATGTTTGGTGGCAGTGAAGTGTATTTGTGAGTGAGATTTAGTTGTATTGTTTGTAATATAAATGGTGGAGGAGGAGTTCTTGTGGCAACAATGACGCAATTGAGATGCAATGTCATACATACTACCGTAGAGGATATTAAATGCATATTTTTGTCTATTAAATCAGATGCGTCAGATTTACCTATACTGATTGGAGGAGTTTATATCCCACCACAGCAGCCCACTATCACCTACTCCCGCTATTTTGATGCTGTCGATGAAATTCATTCAGCTGTTACTACTTTTTGCCACATTGCTGCTGGGGGACTTTAACTTGCCTGATGTGGATTAGGTTCCTCCTGACCCTATCACTTGCAATAGAGCTTCCTCACATATTATTAAAATGGCAACCACTTATGGCTTAACTCAGATAAATACTGTGCTCAATATACGTGGGGTATTTTTTTCCTAAAGAGGTCCACAATGGACAACACCCGGTGACGATGAGGGCTTTGACTCCTACGCCACATCCCCAAAAGCAATCCCCTTCCGCAACTACTCCAGTATCTGTGTCACCTCTACACCCATGAGTGCGCCTATAATCAACAAAACTGCAGATAAAACTTATTCATTGCATTGTACATCTCAGCCGACTGCAGACTTTCTTCTGGTAAACATCGCTCTAAAAAAAAAATTAGCTGAGCTGCGGGCTGAACTGCTAATTTTTTTCTCAACAATGCAATAGAATCAGATCAGTGCCTCTTAGAGTATATGGAGGATGTCTTCTTGGCCCCACAAGCAAACATTACCTACACCCCAAAATGAGGACTATGATGGAACCAGCGGATCTACGTCGCAGCCAAGGGCCATTAGTGGCCATTCCACCATCGTCGTCTGGCATTCAACAACACCTGACCTACGCAGAGGCTGTTACCAACCACAATACATCTGACATCCACCAGATATCTTCAGTAAATAAACATTCTTATGTACCTGAAGTGCAAACAAACAATGGTTTTTTAAGCTAGCTTTATCTAGCAACCAGACAAAATTAGCATAGACAGACAAAAAAACCAATCAATAACCCATAAAAAATTTAACAAATATGAGTTCTACATCAAAATGCACAGTGGGCTACTATCAAACTTAACGAACTATCGCTCGTGTGCGAAGAACTAGCGCCCGATGTACTGTTTGTAACTGAAAATGGTTTTAAGAACTCTAACATCTCCTATTGCAAAGTAAATGGCTATGTACTGGTTAATTATTTCTGTCGACTCTCTTTCAAGGGAGGGGGTGTGGCCATTTTCCTCCACAAAAATCTTTCTTACAAGTGATTTGAGGTAAAAGATATGATGGAGAAAGATTTTGAAGCTACAGGTGTAAAATTACATACTGCTAGAGGAAACATTGTTATAATTGGCATTTCTCCCAGCGGTAAAATTAACAAATTTTGTTCTCGATTTTAGGGGATTTTTAAGCACTTGATGCAAAATACATTGTTTATTGTTTTGGGTGACTTCAATATTAACGTTCTTGACGTTAAAGTTCCTTCAACCAAGCAGTTTTCCGATTTTTTTAAGTTTTTTAACTTAGATTAGTTGATCGACTTTCCTACTAGAGCTACGGCCAGCTCGCGAATTGCTATCGTGAGTAACATACCGGAGGTAGAGGTATGTGTTGTAAATGCGATTGATCATTGCGCCCACCTGGCATCAATACTGGGACTGGCTCCCAAACAAACAATCCCCAGTTTTCATAAGACTAGAGTGTCAAAAACCACTGAACATGAGCAATCTTAACTTATCTCTCTCCCAGAAAAGTTGGTCTTTTCTCAATTGCACTGATTCATGTGACACTCAATTATAAATATTCTTCAATACCCTAAATTTTCATCTAGACATATCCTGTCCAATAAAGGAAGTAAAAACCCATTCCAAACGAACACATTGTTCTTGGATTACAAAAGGATTATTGGTTTCCTGGGAGAAACTGAAGTATTTATCAGAGATATCAAGCACCAAGGATGACCCCGTTTTCCTAACAAAATACAAAAGAATATATAAACGCATTTTGAAAGCTGCAAAAGCATGCTGCGATATTTAAAAAACACATCAATTCACAAAACTTGTTCCAAAACCGTGTGGAATTTAATTAATTCATTTAAAATTTAACAAAAAAGTAGAAATTTCAGCCTATTTGAAGAGGTAATATCCGATCCCTCTACTGTGGCTGACATGTTCAACACTTTTCTCTGGCCTTCCAGCCCCTTTGAGTTGAAATAATAGCTTAAACCTTCAATCATATGGCTGTGTGCATGGCCCGTCCACATTGATGGTTTTAGCCCCTGTATTAAAGAGCTCACACAAGTAATACAAAATTTATCTTCTATAAAATCCAATGATGTACACTGCATGTCTACTACATGGCTTTTGAAACAGTGCTTCAGGCACATGTTATATCCATTGTCACATTTAATTAATATTTCCCTTCAAGCTGGACAGTTTTCATCTTCACTGAAAACATCCAAAATAACACTAATTTTCAAAAAGGGGGATCCAAACTCAACCAGTAACTACAGACCTATATCCTTATTGCCAGTAATAAGTAAAGTTTTTGAGAAAGTGTTTTTAATGCAACTGGTTTCTTTTTTGAATAAACATTCTCATCTCTTGAATGACCAGTTTGGTTTTAGAGAGGGGAAGTCAACAATAGACACAGTAGTGAGTCTAGGCGACATGGTAGTTAACAGTTTGGAGAGTCGTAGGCATACTCTTGGTTTGTTTCTCGATCTCTCCAAAGCTTTCGTCTGTGTCAACCATAAAATCCTTTTAAAAAAGCTAGAGTCATATGGTGTTCGAGGACTGGCTCAAATCTTATCTGAACAATAGGTTTCAAGCAGTCCATATCGGTAATAAAACATCAAAACCAAGCAAATTAAGGGTCAGGGTCATACAGAGATTGATTCTCAGCCCCTTACTCTTTCTGATGTATGTTAATGGTACACCTACAACACTGCGTAATGGGCGGCTTAATCAGTATGCAGATGATACAACCCTCTGTACAAGTGAGGAGTTGAATTCAGATTTGGAAAGAGTAACTTTTATAGATATAAATAGTTATGTCCAACATTTTAATAGTATCAATCTTAAAATAAACCCATCTAAAACTAATTTTATTAGATTCTCCCTATGCCCATCACAAATAGATCAATCGCTGAGGGTTGTCTTAGATGAAGCAGAGGTGGATGAGGTTCAAGCAACAAAGTTTCTCGGAGTTATCGTCGACCGGGGACTATCTTGGACCAATCATATTGATAGGGTTGGGTTCAAGTTGTTTTCCGGAATATACATTCTGAGAACACTGTCCGAGATATGCCCCAATCAAGTCATGCTTACAGCTTATTATGGTTGTCGTATGGAGTTGTTCTTTGAGGTGGCTGTTCCTTAATTGACTTAATGAGACTCTAGATTGCAAAAAAAGCAGTGAGGATAGTGTCCAAACTGAAGTCTAGAGAGTCCTGCAAACCTGTGTTTAAATCTTTAAAGCTATTGACATTGCCTTGCATTTATATTTTAGAGGCTGCATCTTATTGTATGTTCAAGTGTGTGCTCACCAGAGGGAATGAAATACATAATTATCCAACCAGATAAAGAGAAAATTACAGAATCGCTCAATATAGGAAAGTAACCTACGAGCACCTTCCCTCACAAGCAGGTGCTCGCTTGGTCAATAGTCTTCCAACAGATTACAAAAGCAATATTGAGCCAAAGGCTTTCAAGGCGTGGTTAAAAAGGTTTCTCATTTCCGAAGCCTTTTACTACGTGGAGATTTCTTATCCCACAACTGGGAGACCAATAATTCGGCGGTTTGATACTGGAAGCTGGAGTATCTAACATAAACTAATTGTGTGAATGTGAAGAATATATGAGCCAAAAATGTATGTGTGAATGTGGAATTCTGTAGGAATGGCTGCTTTAATTTTAATCAACTTAATAATTTAATTGCAATACATTTACTGTAAATGTCCATGCAATAAAAATATATTCTATTATTGGATCTAATATTTGGTTCTGACCCCGCTGTCTCAATTACTTCTGCACTTGATCATATGCTGCCTGTAGAATCTGTTTATCCAGTTATTTGTTGTGACATACTCCTTCCCAAGTGCTTGTGAATAACCAACGAATAGTCTACAATTTTATTAAATGTAATGTTTGTGAAATTGCTCCAAGGTTGAATTATTTACTTGGAACTGTTCAATACGATCTACCTGATGTCTTTGATTTCTTCAATGATTTGTTGAACAAGATTCGTAGTGTTGTGATTGAAAACACTTTTACTAAGAAAGTTGGCAAATCAAGATTTCCCATCTGGTTTATAGCAGAATTGAAGAGGGTGGCAATTATTAAGACGATTGCTCATAAGCGGTTCAAGACCACACAACTGCTGGCAGATTACAAGGAGTTTAAGCGTGTTCGAGCTCTCTGCAAGGATCTAAGTTTGGAGTGTTACAAGAAATATATTGCACATGTAAATGGTTCAATTCCTGAGAACATAAAGTCATTTTGGAGTTTTTTCAATGGTACATTAGGGAGGCATCATCTCCACTTGCAATTTATGATCTATTTGCTGACCATTTTTCCTCCATGTACTCTGCTTCCAATGTGACTTTGCCACCATATAGTTTTAGTCTGTATACAAACTTATCTTCTTGTGTGTTAGAAATTGGTGAAGTATAGCGAAAGCTTGCATCACTGTATCTTTATAAGGGTACAAGCCCTGACGATATACCACCTTTAATTCTTAAGAGATGCAGTGATATTCTTGCTCCCCAGCTAACCGTCATTTTTAATAAGTTTCTGCTTGAAGGAGTTTTTCCAGATAAGCTGAAGTACAGTTTTGTGGTACTTATATACAAGTCCTCAAATATTGAAGCTATCCAAAACTACTGGCCAGTTCTTATACAACCTGCCCTTGGGAAGCTGTTTGAATCACTTCTGTTGGGTCGTATTAAATTCTCCTTTCGTCACATTCTTACATCTGCACAGCATGGTTTTACAACTGGTTATTGCAACCACTACCAACCTTGCCCTGTATGAGAGCTCTATTATTGCAGCTTTTGGAGATAGAAAGCAGGTTGACAATGGTTATATTGACTTCTCCAAAGCGTTTGATACTGTGAGTCATCCGTATGTTCTAGCCTAGCTTAATATCTACGGTATCACTGGCAATCTTCTGCAATTGTTTCAATCATATCTGGCAGACCGAAATATTTCTGAGAGATTTTTAGGTGCCATTTCACGTCCATTTTATGCTACATCAGGTGTGCCTCAGGGTTCTCTTTGGGCCTGTTCTTGTTTACTTTATTTCTAAATGACTTGTTCTATGTTACCAACGTCAGATTCTTATTATTCACTGATGATATTAAGGTTTTTTGGAGTGAGACTTAATGCTGAGAAGTGTGCTCTCGTAACATTTCACAAGAACTTTGCACCGTTTATATTTGATTACTCTCTATGTAATACTACACTGTGCCGCAAGTCTTCTATTAAAGGCCTTGGAGTTGAGCTGTCTTCAGATCTAAGCTCTGAGTTACACATACAGAGAGAGCTAAATCAAGATGGCTGGTGGCTAGAACAGACTGTTATAACTCTACTAAAAATTTTAAGTGTATATTTTAAATATTACAATTTTTTTATTTCAAAGTTTTGGAATCGGTTGTATTAGTTTTTTATAGTATTGGTGAGTTGTAAACATAAAAATAAACATTGATTTTAAAGTTAAAAATAAAAACCCAGTAAGATGAAATAGGCTCAAGGTAATGGACCTGCACTGTTACATTACAATATCAAACAAGTACGGTAATGGTAGTAAAACCCCGATTATCAGAAACCCGGGTTATCCGAAACATGATCTAGCGTGAAAAGGAATAATCAACTTTAATCGTAAAATCACTTTGGTAAAACAATTGACATTATATCTGTCAATTATTGTGTTATAAAACAACTACAAAAATGAATTATACAGTGAGCATGGAAGAGTGTTAAAAACTATACATAAATTGTACACTTTTACAATTTTGAAACACAGAAAGGTAAACAAGGTGTAAGCAGAACAATATGTTAAATTACCCACCCATCTATACACTACATTGGCATTAAATTAATTGGCATGTTAGTAAATTGTCTGCCAACTTGTCTGACCAGATATAAATCAACTGTTTCAATATTGAATGCCCATTGTTTGTCAATATAACTGTCAGTAATTTTGGCAACCTTCAATTTACTAACATAATTTAAATAGTATATAATAATACTATATTTATATTTACTTGTTATTACTATATCATATATATATATATATATATATATATATATATATATATATATATATATATATATATATATATATATATATATATTATTATTATTATTATTTGTGTTATGCCCTTGAAGAGCGCATTTAGACTAAACTTCATGTCCCTTTTCTTGCTGTCTCTTCTTTCCGTGCTGCCCAAACGTCCCTCATTCGTGCACTGTGTTTTTGTTTTCTTTCTTCGGTCCACTTTACACACTCTCTCTCCTTCCTTTTCTCTGTCTTCTTGTTCGCCCAGTGTTCCTTCATCCTCTGGCTATGTTCTTGTCGTCTCTGTTCAGTCCATTGTGTTTTTTTGCTGTGCGGTGCCTCTTGTAGTATGTTTTTCTTGATCAGATTCCTCAGAAGTGTTCTATTTTGTGTTGTTTCCTGTGTGATGTTAAGTTGTCCCATATCGCTTTTTACCTCGTTCATCCATTTGTTGTCTTTCCTTGTGCTAACCCAGTCGAAAATCTGTCTTGTTAACCTATGTGGTTCCATTCTGCTAAGGTGTCCGTAGAACTGTAGTCTTCGTTTCCTGATTTTGTCTGTTATTTTCTCTGTGTGTTCGTATAATTCTTTAGCTGGTCTTTTTATCCATACTCCGTCTTTTTGTGTGGCCCCAAATATTTTCCTAAGTATCTTCCGTTCAGTCTTCTCTATTTGTTTGATTCCTGTCTGGCCTTGTATTATTGTGGTTTCTGCTGCGTACAGTGCTTCCGGGAGTACCACTGTGTCGTAGTGTCGAAGTTTGGTTTTTTGTGAAATAGCTTTTTTATTGTAGTGGCTCCATGTTAATTTGTAGGCCCTCTCCAGTTTCATTCTTCTCTCTTCATTCGAGACCTTATTCCTTCCTGTTATCTGTAGTGTTTCTCCTAGGTATTTAAAGTTGTTTGTTCTGTGTATTGTTCCGTATTTTGTGTGTAATGTTGGGATCTTAAGGTTGCTCATGAACTGGGTTTTCTCGTAAGAGATCTGTAGTCCAGTCTTGGCTGCAATTTTGTGTAGCTCCTCTATAGCTCTTATTGTGTCACTTTCTTGCACTGTTACGATAGCTAGGTCGTCTGCGAACGCTAAGCACTTTACTCTTACTTTTCCCAACAATACTCCTTTCTGTGTTTTCTCCCATTCCTTCACTATCTTGTCCAATACTATGTTAAACAGCATTGGTGAGATGCCGTCACCCTGTCTGACTCCTGTTCTTATTTCAAAGTGTTCTGAGAGCTCTCCACAAAACTTCACTTTCGATGTCGTGTTTGTTAGTGTCTGTTGAATTAAGGTTAGTGTCTTTCTGTCTACTCTGTATTCTTTTAGGATTTTAAAGAGGGTTTCTCTGTCAATTGAGTCATATGCCTTCTTGAAGTCGACGAAGGTTATGGTTATGTTCTGTTTGTGTTGCAGTATCATCTTAAGGTTCCATATCTGTTCAGCGCACGACCTGTGTTTGCGGAACCCTGCCTGGTATTCACCAATTAGGTGGTCTGTTTGGTTCTCTAATCTGTTTAGTAGTGCTTTGGAGAGTATCTTGTACGTGACTGGTAACAGTGAGATGCCTCTATAGTTGTTTGGGTCTGACTTGTCTCCTTTCTTGTGTAGGGGGTGTATCAGTGCTGTGCACCATTCCCTCGGTATCTCTTCTGTTTCCCATATCTGCTTCATGATGTTGTGAATGCTTTTTGAAAGATTTTGATCTTTTAGCTTCCAGAATTCCGCAATGACGCCGTCTTCTCCTGGTGCTCTGTTGTTTTTAAGATTCTTGATGATTTCCCTTACTTCTTCTATCGATGGTGGTTCACTGTCCGGATTCGATTCTGGTTCTTCTATGTCCAATTTTTCTGATGGTGATTCAGTATTTAAAAGTTTCTCAAAGTACTTCGCCAAGATGTTACAGTTGTTCTTGGTGTTGGTCTCCAGTGTCCCGTCTGTCCTCCTAAAGCAGAGGTTAGGTGCCTGGTATTTCATCATGTTTTCCCTGAACGTCCTATAGAAGTTCCTTGTGTTGTTCTTTGTGAAGTCCGCTTCTATCTCGTCTAGTTTCTGTTTGTCGTGATTTCTTTTCTCTTTACGGATAATTTTGCTCGTCTGTTTCTGTGTTTTGAGGAATTCCTGCCAATTTTCTGATGTCCTGTTACTATTGAACTTCTTCCATGAGTTGATCCGTACTTCAATTGCTTCGTCACAAGTGTGGTTCCACCAGCGGTGTTTTCTGGTTCTCGGTGCAACTGCTAGTTTCATGGCCTCTTTGACTTTTCCTGATAACTGTTCCCAGTTCTGGAGGTTTCCTGCCTTAATCTTCTCTAATATTTGATTTTGGTTGCGGATTAGGTACTCCGGGTCTGGTCTGATGATCTTGGTTTTCCGTTGTTTTCTCTTTGGGATTAGGCATATCTTTATCTGTAACAGGTGGTGGTCTGAATCGAAGAAGCCCTTTCGTGTGATTATGTTCTGAACCTCTCTCTGTACCTCTCTTTGTATTATAACGTGGTCAATCTGTATCTCTCTCTTCCCACTTGGGAATTTCCATGTGGTTAATTTACGTGGGGGCTTTTTGAAGTTCGTTGACATGATTTTGAGGTTATGGTTCCTACAGAACTCTATCAGGTGTCTTCCGTTTACATTTGTGTGACGATGTGGTGTGTATTTTCCCGTGATAGGTCTATACTCCTGTTCTTTTCCCAGTTTTGCGTTGAAGTCACCTAGTATAATTTTCGTTCGGTGTGTCGGTATTCTCCTGATTGTCTCCTCCATTACCGTCCAGAAGTCCTCGATGGTTTCTGGGTCCTTCCTGTTGTGGTCATTTGTTGGTGCATGTGCGTTTATAATCGTGTATGCCCTGTTTGTTGACTTAATTGTCAGTGTACTAATTCTTTCGTTGGGTGATGTGAAGTCTATTACTGCATCTGTGACTGTCCTGTGAACTGCAAATCCTGTACCGAAGAGCCTGAGATTCTTCCTCTGTATCGATGGTTTTCCCTTGTATATCCTGTAGTTTTCCGTGTTGAAATGGTCTTCGTCTGTGAATCTTGTCTCTTGTAATGCACAAATCTTAATCTTGAACCTGTCTAGAGTGTCAGTGAGTTGTTTCATCTTGCCTGTCTTGAGTAGTGTATTCACATTGAGAGTCCCAATGTAGTGTTTCTGTTTTGTCTTGAGGGAGTTTGAGAAGCTCCGATTCTTCTCATGATGTCTGCGAGCCTCCGGAATCCGATGCTCACAGTTATCCCTGTCTATTGACTGGGGTCCGGGGTAGTGAGGCTTTTCTCGTTGTACCATCATGATGTTTAGTAGTTGGGTTTTTGGCGTTGCCGCCGAATACAACCTGATTGTCCAGATCAGGAGGTTGACCAGATGTTTCAGTCCAACTGCCGAAAAGCTGTGGCAGTGTCGTTCGCTTTAGTTTCCTCAGTATTCCCTGAGTACTTATCCCTCAAACCACGTAAAGGTCCGTATACTTTACGTGGTTTGAGTATATAATATATATTATATATAATATATATAATATATATTATATATTATATAATATATATGTATATATATTATATAATATATATATATTATATAATATATATACATATATATATGTATATATATTATATATATACATATATATATAATATATAATAATATATATATATAATATATATATATATATTATTATATATTATATATATATGTAATATACAGGTAGTCCTCGTTATACGCGGTAGATACATTCCGCTTAAGCGCCGCTTAAAACGAAACCGCGTATAACGAGTCGGAGCTAAAGCGGGTTACGCCACTGTAGCCACAGCAGGCCGGCCTACTGCTTATTAGTACTGTACGCAATTCAAACTACAATATCATAAGATTATTAAAAGATTAATTAATTGTTTTGGAAATATAATAAAAATGTATGCCTATAATAATTCATCAACACCTTTTATTGAATTCAAATTTGACTAGGTACTACATGAACAAACAAAATAAGAACGTACAGTATAAATGTATATAGGCATACTTTAATTAAAAATTAAATTCAAAGAGAAAAGGATATTAAAAAGTAATAAAAGTACTGTACAGTACATAACTAAAAAAGTACATTACAGTAGTTCAATCTTTTGATGTGCCTGCCACTGGGCTGGGAGGGTCAGACTGCCTGCCTTTGTTTACGTCTGACGTCTGCTTACCAGGTGTTTGTACCTTTTCAGCTGTTTCGGAGAAAAATGTCTTAATCGAGAGCTGGGTTGTTGTTTTTAATTTATTGTTATATAGTTCACGATAACACTTAATCACATTCTCAACTTCCCTTTTAACCTTAGCACTCCTCGTGTCATCTGGGTCGTTCTTTTCAAAATAATTTAAAGCGTTATTAATCATACAGAAAGCCTCTGCCATTCCTTTACTAGTCAAGGTTTTAACACTTTCAGGTTCTTCTTCCTTATCGGATCCTTCAGAAAACCTATCATCTTCTATTGTTAATAGGTCTTCGGTACTTAGCTCTTCTTGTAGTGTAATCAATTCATCAACATCCGCTTCATCTACGTCTGTGAATCCCACACGCTGTGCCATTTCCACAATATCTTTTGACGTTGTTCTGATATTTTCAGTCATTTCTACATCATATTTGACGATTTCTGGCCACACATTTTTCCAAACACCATTCATACATTTAGGTTTCAATTCATTCCAGGATTTGCCTATGATATCAATAGCTATTTTGATGTTGAACTGTTTCCAACAGTCCTTAATAGATAATTTATCATCAGCATCACAAGTTTTAATCAGTAAAGAAAATGTATGTTTAAGATAGTTGGCTTTAAAAGCTGAAATAACACCTTGGTCCATAGGCTGCAATATGGACGTAGTGTTCGGGGGTAGAAACATAACTTTAATGTTCTCATTTATTTCACTTATTACAGGAGGGTGGCTTGGAACATTATCTACCAGAATCAAAATTTTAAAAGGAATCTTTTCTTCATATCAATACACTTTTAAATCATTTTGCAGCACTAGTGAAATATAATCATGAAATATTTTACCCGTCATCTCCAGCCTTTTTTACTCGACCTCCACAATACAGGCAACATATATTTGTCACAGCCTTTTAGTGCTCTGGGGTTTTCTGAATGGTAAACCATCAGTGGTTTAAGTTTGAAATCCCCAGAAGCATTTGCACCAAAGAGTAATGTGCAGCGATCTTTAGCAGCTTTAAATCCAGGATCAGTTTTTTTCCTCAATAGAAATAAATGTTTTGCTTGGCATTCCCTTCCAAAATAGGCCAGTTTCGTCAAGGTTAAAAACCTGTTTGGCCGTATACCCCTCCTTTTCAATAAAAATTTTAAAAGTTATAGCCTTAAAAGTTTCAGTGCCTACATTGTCTGCCGATGCCGCCTCATCTGTTAATTTTAAACTGTGAAAAGCGTTGCGTGCCTTGAAACGGTCAAACCACCCTTTACTGGCATTAAAGTCTGGGGCGTTTTGATCATCCTTAGAAATTTCTGTATAGATAGCTCTTGCTTTCTCTTGGATGACTGCCATCGAAATGGGTGCATGGAGCTGATTATAATGTTCAATCCAGTTTGACAGTAGTTTTTCCATTTTCTCCATCGAATCAGATCTGGACTTAGATACACGTGATAAACTTAAATTTGTACAAGACTGCACACTCTTACGAATAGTTTCAGCATTTGATCGGATTGTCCTAATAGATGACTCTGAAAGGCCCATCACTCGGTGGATATCAATTATACGCTCCCCTTTATCGAGACGTTTTAAAACTTCAAGTTTAACTTCTAAAGAAAGAGAATGTCTAACACGTTTATTACTTACATCTATCTGTTTCTTCTCACGTTTTCCCGACATTATAACACAACTCACAACAATATTGTTCACAACGCCACGCCACAAGAAGTAAATTGCACACCACTAATGCGAATAAATAAACAACAGTGCTCGAGAGAAAGAGATAGATAGACGGGTGGGGCGCCTGAGGAATATGGAATGTTGGTGGGTTGGTGTTGGTTGTTGGTGGGGGGTCCGGGGCCCATCCGCGTATAAGCGAAACCGCGTAAATCGGGACCGCGTATAACGAGGACTACCTGTATATATATATATTACATCCTAAAATATATATATATATATTTTTTTTTTTTTTTATGTGTTATTAAAAATAAAATTGAAACTACAGTAATTACCAAATTCAAAGTGGGGATTATGTCTTTGCAAAAGTAAATGGACATCCTCATTGGCCAGCTATAATTAATAATATTGAAATTAAGAATAACAAACCTAAATATAATGTAATTTTTTATGGGACTCAGAAGTGACTTGTGTCAAGGAAATCAATTTATATTTATTTAAAGAAAACAAAATAAAGTTTAGAAATATTAAGTCAAAGAATACAAATATTAATAAAGCTATGTCAGAAATTGAGAAAACTATAAAAATAATTATTTCCTTCTAAATATAGCATGACTTATTCATTATATAAATCTCAGTTAAATATCACAGTAAATAATGAGCAATCAATTAATTCAATGGATATTTCCTTGAAAATTGTGGAAATTCCCTGTGCTTTTAGCAGTCCATTATAAAAAAACCTTAATCGTTACAAATTCAACTGATATGACCGCATTAAAAAATGAGGCGATTTCAGAAAAAGAAAATATTCCATTGTCCTTATTAGAATCAAAGTGGATTACAGATGACGTAGTTCGAGTTGTGTTTGACATAATGAATAACAATGCAGACTCAGATGTATTTTGTTAACAAGTTATAACGTTAGCCATAAAAACTCTATATGACTTTGATGAGATCATAAAACCGCTGCAACTAGAATGTACCAATTTTGTTTTTATGCCAATTAACAATGGAGTGCTCGCATGAAATTATTGGAACGTAAGTACTTGCATGGACTTGTATCGTAGTCCATTTTGTAGTTTTTTTACTATGCGATATTAATTACCTAATCGTTTTAAATTCAGGGTATGGGTTCTTAAACAAGTATAAAACATGTTTAGTCAGAACAGATAATTTTATTGTATAAAGAAAAATAAAATGAAATTTTATTTCAAATGTAACAACAGTTTTCTTGTAGTAAATGCATGTTTTACTATAAACAAAATATAAATGGTGTTCAAGTTTAAATCTTGCATGTTCTATGACAAAAATCATAAAAGATACTGGTAAATTATATAAGAACATACTTTTAAGAATATTGATAATTATTTACAAGGAAAACATTTATGATGATCAAGTTGTCACGATACTGCTCGTGTGGAGTACAATAGTAGGCCACGCTAAAATAAAAATCTGTAAAAAATAAATATGATCACGCAGGATGCTACCACTCTACTGAGTGTGGTCTATCAAAGGGAAGGAAATAAAAACCCACCCCACCTGGACTACAATAGTAGACCACGCAAGCACTTCAGTGTGTTCAGTGACTCATCTGAAGTTCAAGAAATTGGAGGCTCTGGTTCACATTGGAGTCTTTTAATTTGGGACACTGTCAAGTATATTTTTTCACTTTGACTCTTTAAATACTCACAACTATAACCACGCTAGTGATCTCCAATAAGCTAAACCATTTCTTTAACCCCAATGCAGCTTTCATTCTAATCAATGTTAAGACGCCCACACAAACCAATAGTACAGACTGTGGTTTTCATATACTCCTCAATGCTAATATTATTTACTCAAAAATCAAAAATAAAGTATTGATTCTCTCCCCAGGAACTGTTTACCTGCATTTACTGATTGATATTCTAACTAAAAAAGCTCAGCTAGAGTTAGTGATTCACAACAATTAGTTCTTAAATATTGTCACAAATACTTTAAAACAACTTACAGGATTCGGGAATTTGAAAAATGAAAATATACAAATACAAGACAAAATCAATTTTTTACAAAGAAATTAAGTCATTAAAGGACAGATTAATTTCTCAATCCACAAGAGACAACTTAGTTTTGTATGAAAACATAACAAGTCTAAATGAGACTACAAACACTTCTAAAGCCTACAGTGAATGGACATCAAAAATTTAACAATAAAGGACACAAACAATTCAACAACACAGCACAACAATGCCAATTCTCATCACGCACTTCAAACACTTTTAATGTACTTAGTTAAACTATTACATAGACAATAATGGCAAACAAAACAATGGATCATCCTATTCCTACTTAAATAGGGTTACAACAAGAGCTAAACAGCCCAAAACTTACAATTTAAATTCCTTAAAAACACATGTAAAAAATAAATTAAGGATTTCCATTTTTTCAGACAGCCAAGGTAGAAGTGTGGTTGATAAATTGTATAAAGAAGAAACACAAATTATTGGAACTGTGATGCCTATTGCATGTCTATATCAACTCAAAAGATGAGATTGTTGTACTCATTGGTGGAACTAATGATCCTAAATCCCTCTGGCTCGGCCACTACTACAACTAAAGGAGAGCTCATGTTCGCTATTGTTCCTCTCTGGCTCGGCCACTACTACAGCTAAAGGAGAGCTCATGTTCCCTATTGTCCCTCTCTGGCTGTGCCACTATTACAGCTAAAGGAGAGCTCATGCTCGCTATTGTCCCCCTCTGGCTTGGTGGCCACTACTACAGCTAAAGGAGAGTTCATGTTCCCTATTGTCCCTCTCTGGCTCGGCCACTACTACAGCTAAAGGAGAGCTCATGTTCCCTATTGTCCCTCTCTGGCTCGGCCACTACTACAGCTAAAGGAGAGCTCATGTTCCCTTAGGTCCCTCTCTGGCTCTAGCACAAGGGTATATTTATTGCCCTGTCAATTCCTGGGCTTTACTATAAATAAGTTGTTTATGAGTTGAATTATTAAAAGAGAAAGCTGTAAATTAGTGTTATATTAGGTGTAATCAGCATTCATTATTCATTTCTAAGACGGGCATTTATTATTCTGATCGTAATGGGCAAATATGAGGGATGAACGAGTGTAGTCATTGCTACTATCTGAGTTCGACTTAGCTCAGAAAGGACTATTTATTAATAGCCCAATAGCCAGGGCCTCTATGGGACCTACAGCTTTATGTGGAATCCGAACTACGTAGTGTTGGTCTGATTTTCAGCTAACTGACGAGTCTGACACTCAGTTCTCTTCCCACACAATATCTAAACCCTGACTACCATCCAACATGGACACCCCAGACTTCTCCAGAAGTGTCTACGTCGATGGCAACCATTGAGCAGATGCTGTGTCGGTATTAAGAGGACCGAGCATGAAACCTATCACCTACAATCTCCTAAACACTCTGTCCCCAAGTAGCTGGGCTACAGCACTGCGCCACCAATGCCGACATAATCATACAATCAAAATATTAGTAAATTTAGTAATTTACTATATTTTGTATAATAACATATTAGTAAATATTAGTAAATAACATAAAAAATAAATAATTTGCCTGTCACTTTATTCATTACAAAAAAGTATTCATTATTTGGTTTGAATCTGGTTTTAAACCTTTTATTCAAAAAAGGATTATTGGGTCTATTTTTTTTATATGTATAATTGTGTAATATTGAAATAAATATAATGTATAGTTATTATAACATCACCTACACTGAACCTTTGCTGGATTTGTAGATAGCTAAGGTTAATTTTAATTTTCTTTATAACATGTTTTTGTATATTAAATTAAAATTAGTTCGATTATTGCTCATTTAGAACCACCCTCAAGCACGTGGATTTCTACGCACGTGAGCAATTTTACTTCCCATAAGCCTGGGCTATGAAGTGTCTTATAATTTTATTTACCAAGTATACGAGGCATACTGTGGCATAATACAAAGCACACCACTTACTGGATAGTTGGCAGTTTAAGTGAAGTAACAGTCTCCTCAATTTCTAGAATTTTCCCAAAAACCGATCTAACGATTTTGATTATATTTTCAACAATGATGCAAATTATAATTAACAATATTATTTTTGTATTTTATTTTATTAATTAGTTACTACTCCACTAGGTTGGGGCTGAAAGCCGAAGGCTGGAACCTACAATTCAAGTTGTTGAAGGTTGTTTAAATATAAGACCAGCAAATGCAATTACTTGACCAATTTGTATTCTTTTAATGTCCATATTAAAACCGATTTAAAGTACTTGAATTAAACGCATTTAACATTTATTAATTAACAATAAAACTAAAACACACGTTAACACAGCATACAGAAGCTACAGCAAAACTGTTTGAACGTATAGCTACGCTCCAACACATTCAACTTTTACGAGGTTAATCGTGTGCTAATCGCATTTAGTCGCAATTCTTTCCTTTCTAACAAAAGTTAAACAGGGATTCGCACGCAATAGAACGTGTGTTCGAAAAACTTGCAACTTGAGCTGAAAACGCAATCACACGTACTTGAATCGACACGCTTTCCCACGTGCAATCCTGCACACTCAAGCACTCACGAAAGAACGTGCGTGTAAAGGGCTCTATTGTCCAGATTTTATTTGAATGAAGAGAAAAAGTTCAGACTAATGATAAACAAGTTAAATTTTATTTTACTTTTTGTTTGTACTATTCTATTGACTAATATTGTTTGCAAAGCTACACTTATATTTCCCCAAGAGTATTTATGATTTCTTTGTTTCTCATGTGTTAAAAGAGATAAGAACATTCTGATAACTCATTGACCTTATTCTCTGAACGCCTAACATCAGTTACATACATAAGAAAACTATTATTTTTGTATTATTATATTTTTGTTTCAGCTTATGGAGCCAATGGATATAGCAAAAGCAAAAAGTCAGATGGTTACCATAACTACTCATATGACGAGAAGCCTGATTCAACAACAGTCGAAGGTAAAAATCATCTTATGATTGTTTGTAAAAGAAGGTGATTGTACTATCATTGACTGTAGAAACAAGAAGACTGTCTGCTCATTCAAGTCCCGTTAAGCCGGTTTTCCTGCTGTGTGAAATTACATGTTCGGTTTTTAGTGGCAGCACAAGCAGTCTCCCTCTCTCCATCTCTTTTCATTCCTGTCTCATCTCTACCTGTCTTTAGCACATTCTGAAGTGACTAATAGGTAATAATATGCTAAACAGTCATCCGGTCACTTTCATCTGATAACCATCACCGTTATATAGCAGTTTAGGCAAGAGCCTACAGTATTTGTATTGACTTGAACAGTCTTGTTTGTTTCAATAGTTAATGATACTACTCTCTCATCTAAGAAGACAGCAAAACATTGTATTTTGCTTATAATCAACATAATTCTAATTCTAAAATTCATTTTAAGATTAACTATTGGATCCAATGAATGAACTGTGTGAAATGGATTCATAGTATTGCTTTTCGTATAAAAAATGTCAAGGTAATTAATGTAAATAAACTGGTTTGGAAATTGCCTATTAATTTTTGCAACTATATAACATAACATAACCAAAAAGTTGTTCTGTATGTCCAACTTACAAATCTGTAACCTACATTTCATACTATCTGAATGGAATGTGGGAGTATGAACATTATATCAGTTACAGTTTTACATGAGAAACAAACAATCATAATGGCTAAAAATATAACATGTATTGAGTTAATCTAGATATACCTAATCTGAAGCTGACAAATCTTCAGTTATTGACTACGGAATCAGCTGACAATCATTTAGTGATATAAATATAACAGGAACACATTTCTTGAGCTATGGCCCTTGCTCTCTTGTCACATAGCATGCACGTTTACAGGAAGTATTTAATTGAATAGCTAATGTTTCGAAAACAGAAGTAGTTTTACATGGCACTTAACCTCGCATCTGTGGTTCTTAAAAATTTGCTTGCTATAGCCCAAGAAATAATGTCAGAATTATATGTGTCTGCTCGTCTTAAAAATAAATTCAACTTCGTATATTTGAATTATTTTATTACAAAAAGATTTTTTAGTTTTTGAAAAAGAATATTAATAGATATAATTGAGTCCATTTCTCAAAAAACTGTTTTTTTATTGTGTATTATACAATATCATAACCTCTTTTTGCTTGGTTTCGCTTGTCATATATATTGTTGTCTATTCCTGATGCTCTCTCCGAACTTGGTGTAAGTAAAGAAACAGCGGCATATCGTAGTGGCTGCCTAGTTATTAAAACAGTTTCAAATACCGTAAGCCTTACATGTTTGACTAGCAGAAAGCCACTTCACTACGGGGTGGTTCGCTACGTTTGCTTACTCCATCCTCTGTGGTTCTCTCTAAACCATTACTTGCAAGTTCAGACTGTTGATATTCTCCTAGATAACAAAGTTTTATAGTCTAGAAACCCCTATAAGTCTACTTTAGTGGGATGTAAATAGTGCAGTCAAATTTAATGCCAATATTACTCTAATTGGAAAAGGAAACTTTGAAGCTCTGTTTCAACCCTTTAGGAATGGAATTTCAAGAAATCTTCACTCAGTGAGTTCCATGATTTAAAAGTTAACTTCCCTCCAAATTTCATCAAGGATAAGGGACAAGTTCAATAATTTAAGGGATTTCATGTGGAGTACATCTTTTTAAGAGTATAAATATTTAGATTGGAAGATTATTTTTCTGTTTGTCTAGAAATAAGAATAAAGCTTAATTGTTTGTAGCCAATTTCTTCCTAACCCATCCTTTGAGCTCAAAATATGAATAGGACACTTATGTAATATGTTACAGCATCATGTTCACTTTAATATGACCAAGTGATTCATGTTAAAGCAAAAGGAATTCTGCCTTGGTCTACCATTTTATGTAAAGGGTAACTGTATATCTTATAGTGAAATTGATATGGTCACAGAATTTTGTTATTTATTGATATTCCAATTTCATTCTTGTCATAAGTTGTTTATCCTGTGTCCTAATTCTAACAGGAAAGAGGTTATCTTGGAGTTTGCTAATGTGTATATGGACTTTAATGCTTTAACATAAGGGTTAAAAGGTGTTGGACGATGTTTTTGGAAAATAACCGTAGGGATTATTCAAGGTAGTACAGAAAATAGACAAATTTGGAATAATTTAAAAAAACAAATTTTGTGTATGAATATTAGTTCATTGCTGAAGATTTACTGTTCAAAAGTGACGTTGCAGTAGAAATTACAATTTAATATTTAAAAATTACCTCAGTTAAGTGTTGTCTATTACACCTTAAATATTCATTAAACCAGTCATGATGATTTAGCATAGTGCTGTGCAATGTTTAATCTGTTATGTTGGCTATCTTCGTTCAACCTGAGTCTTGAGTTTCGCTGGATACACAACTCTTTTTTAGATGTCCTCATTAGAAATAGTCCTCTTCGGACAGTACTGGAAACTGTTTTTTATTTATTATTTTTTTTTTTTTATTTATTCATAAGACGCCGATCGTCAAGATTTGAGCGAACATGGATTTCGAATGAGTGTGATGAGTGTAGATGACCGAATGTAGTCATTGTTACAAACTAAGGCAGACTATTCCTTAGAAAGTGTCATTAATTAATAGCCCAATGACAAATGAACAGCCGGTGATTATCAGCTGATCCTTCTCAAAATGTATTGACTCTGATTGGGATTGAACTGAGAACCTTTAGCACATGAAGCTGAGATTGAACCAACAACGCTACCGAAGCGATATTAGGCTTCCTTGAAATTATGTAAACCCCAAAACGCCTCTTTCCTGCAATAGACTGTCAGGCTGTGTGTTGTGATGCTAACATACCAGCTGTTCTGAATGTCTATATTTGGAACAGCATGAAGTGTTGGAGAGAAAATATCCTCAACATTTCAACATTATGCTTATAAGTTAAAGCAGAACCATCTGCATCTTGTAAGGAGAGGCCTATTAGATTACAGTAAGAGACTGTACACCCTACTGTAACTTTAGGACCATGTAACAGATGAAATTCATGCTTATTAGGATTGTTTTGTGCCCAGTAAAGCATATTCTGCTTATTTATTTATATAGCCATTTATTTGGAAGTGGGCTTCAGTCAGATATGTAAATGTTTTAAATAAAGTAGCCGGTGTCTTTACTAAAAACTAAAGCTTCTTACAACGACCACGTTAAGGTGTTATTACAATATTTACATCACCAAACATTATGATGAGTCTCGGAGATACCACTGAGGATGCTACATCAAAGCATGGGCTAAATGTTTGGTGATGTAAATATTGTTAATAACAATTTGACAAGGTTGTTATTGGAAGCTTTAGTTTTTAGTTTTCAATGAAGTTAGCATCCTTCTGGCCCATGACTATTAAAAAAAAACACAACCCATCAAGTTTCATTTCTTGATTTGAAAATTATGCTTCCGCTTGGCTTAAGAGTACACATGTATGAGGGTTAATATCCACGTATACAATGCAATGAAAGCTTTCATTAGCAACCTCTCTACCATGACTTCCAGTGCTGTGCAACATAGCTCTTCGGATATACAACGCAAAGAGGCACTTCTCAGACTGAGAGAGTTTTAAAAGATCTACTGGATACTTCCAATTTTTCAAGTATTGCAGATTGACTTAAATCTAGAAAACCGCCTCTTTAACTAGCTTCTCAATTAATAACAAATGAATTTTTTGAAATAAAAATTGGGTGTTAACTTTGAATATAATTGACGGATAAAACAATTTTCTCATAATGATAGCCCATTGTGTCCTTTTGAGGGGGGAGTTAGCTGGTCTTTGTACAATCGGAGAAGCATGTGTTGAATGGTTGCAAAATTTTAACTTAGTTTTTTTGACAGTAAATCAAAATTTAACCATTGAGGCACAAGAACCTTGTACTTAAATTTTTATTTCCTTTGTATATTTAACAATCTGGTTTAGCCGTTTTAACTGTTTTGTATTATTTTTGATAGCTTGCTATAAAAAAGAACATAAATTATACATATAGATCTTGAAAATTCTGGAGCTTGTAAGGATAATAGCATAGGTTATGGAATAGTTTTTGCATGTGCTGATATTTGAGTTTCAAAGCACAGGTAGTTTTTTTTTTACTAAATGATGAGGACTTCTCATCACTGGAGCTTGTACATCTTTGATGTTTTATTGGGTTCGAACGGACATTATAGGACTAGTAGGCCACTGCTTTAAGACCAAACCATTCTCCTCAAAGTTACAAACCCAAATTTTATTATTGTGTGCCGTAGAGAACTAGACCGTGGGGCAGAATCTCGTAATGGTATTGAAACTATCTTACTGCACCTGTCACTCTGGATCTCATTGTGACTACAGACTCCACACCATTCTAGTGCTCTATGTCGACTAATATATGCTACCACTGAATAAACACTGAGCTACCAATAACAACTTATGATTTTTTCATTTTGCTGCAACAGCCTGAATCTAAGAAAAATAAGATACAGACACCTGTAATTGTGCTCCATATTTTAGTAAGTTTAAAGTGCTTCAAATAACAGAAAAGCCACGGAAACTTCATGCAACTATTAATTGTACAGTTTGTATGTACTCCCACTTTAACAAGGAAATTGAAAAAGCTCATATACACTCATCACACTCTTTCAAAATCCATATTCGCCCATATCTTGACGATCAGCGTCTTGAGATTAAATAAATAAACTTCCAAAACAATTAATTGAACTTAAGAAATAAAGCACAAATGCAATCTTATACATAACTGAGACATTTTAAAAATTACCTTTGCAAGTAATTATATATGAAGGAATGTTATTGAGTATTAGATCATAGAAAAATACTTAATACATCACTGAGTGAAGAAAAAAATGTATGTTTTTGATTGCCACTAAATAGTAGAAACAAGCCCCGTGTAACAATGTGACAGCTGCGTTGTCTACAACCTTGCTGACAGAGCAAACAACAGTACATTCCTAAAGCGACCTACTTCATATCTACTGACACAATTACAGTAGTAGACATAATACAATCAAAACACCTTGTATGTTATAGAGCTTCAACAGACAACGACAGGAATAAGGCGAGACATAAAAATTAAAATTCTTCTGTTAAAATGTTGTGATTTCCTTTTCGAATTGGACATAATCTTTGTAGTAGCTTTCATATTTAAAGATATCATAAAAATCATATTACCAATATCAGCCTTGAAAATATTAAAAAAATTTTAAATTCTTAAATGGTAGAACAGTTTTTGTTAAAAGTCAAGAGGATTCTTCAGAATACTGGCCAGCTTCAAGACAGACAATATATCATAACCAAAGGAGGATTTCAAAGTGCCCCTCTGAGGCTCTTTAGGTATTGATCATTTTGAAACACAGATTGATTCTTGTTAGGAGAATTGCTGGTTTTGATATTACAAGCTAAGCTCCCAAAACTAATTTAAGTGGTAGACTTGTGCACTTTTACACAATTTTCAGAAAAAAAATTGTTAATCCTCACCTGCGCACAAGTGGAAATTTTAAAATGTGACACTGGTAAGCACATAGAGTCCCCAAGGCTCTGAAAGCCAAGGAAGTCAAGCAGGACCATGTCTGGCAGTACACTTAGGCCTCCCTAATATTGTCAGTACTTGGGAATCAGATAATCATGGAATGAAAGGGAATGAAGAAGCACACCGGTAGCTTAGTTGGTTAAAGGCCAACTTTGTTAGCTGAAGTTTCTCAGTTTGATGCCAATCGTTTTCATAACAAATTTTGAAAGGGATCAGATGATAACCACTGGCTATTCATTTGTCATTGGGCTATTAATTAATGACACTTTCTAAATTATAGTCGGTTTTAGTTTATAATAATCGCTACATTTGCTCGTTTACACTTATCACACTCTTTCGAAATCCACATTCACCCATATCTTGAGAATCTTCGTTTTAAGAATAAATACTCAACCTCAGACTTAAAAAGTGATAAAAATACACAAAAATCTAGAAAAAAATAGAACCAGTGAGTGGAATAAACCCTTTCGACTAAGTTCATAAATGTCCAGGAAAGAATTAAGGAAATCTTTGTGATGATTAGCTCTCAAGTACTAACAGTTTCTCGTCTCTAAGTCAAGAGTCGTTGGGAAAGTAAAATGCTTTACTATCTGGTTGTTGAGTAGTTGAGGGTAGAGAAGAGATCATCGTGGTGCTGTGAAGCTACATCCAATAGGCATCTGGCATTGACTTTGTGAAGGTGATGATTCATTCTCTGCGCATAAAACTACAATTTAAATTGGCCGCTGCATTTAATATACTGGGAAATCTGTGTTATAAACATAAATATCTGTTATATGTATCTAATTAAAACACAGTATTGATAAAAATTCATTGGATTGTTCATTTATTGAGGCTTGTTCCATTCTGCACCCAAACAAGTTAGATGTATAGTCCTAAAAATTTATTTTTCCATTATAAATGGAGAACACATTATGTGTATTTCACTAAACAACTTTTTTATTGTTTTTTTTTTTGCCATTTTTCTTTTTTAGGGGCACTAATGTGCAAATGGAGGTATATTGCTGTCATTTGTTACTGTTGATGATCTTATTGAAAATAATGTGAGAATTGGCTAGGAAAATAAAAAACTCACAAAAAATTGTGAGTTTTTTATTTTTAGTTTTAGTTTTTTTATATTTTTTTAGTATATTTTTTTAGTTTTATATTTTTGGGACCTTAGATTTCATTAGAGGGAATATTTATTTCTCTTACAATCTCTTAGAACAAGTAATAATTAATAGGTGCTCTATATTAATTGTTAATTTGGTTCAGAGTTTTATGTACTTAATTAATGACACTTCCTAAGGTAACCAAATTTGTACCTTGGAAGTGCGTAACCAATATCTCTGTTCGTGTATGGGTGGGCGGGGTGGGTCAGTACCACTGTAGGTGGGCGGGTGGGTCAATACCACTGTGCGTGTAAGAGTGGGCGGGTGGGCCAATACCTCTGTGGGTGTATGGGTGTAATGGGTGGGTCAATACCACTGTGCGTGTATGTATGTATGTAATCACCACAAAGACAGAATTATATTTTATTACCTCTATGTGGACGATACCATAGTCGTGTTTAATGGAACAAAGAGGCAATTGAAAAGGTTAGAGGTCTATTTAATATACCTGTCGTTCATAAGTTCGTTAATAAGTTTCTTTAGTAATTTAAAAATACCTTTGTTCGTGTATGGGTGGGTGGTTGGATCAATACCACTGTGTGTGTATGGGTGGGCGGGTGGGTCAATACCAATGTCGTGTATGTATGTATGTAATCACCACAAAGACAGAATTATATTTTATTACCTCTATGTGGACGATACCATAGTAGTGTTTAATGGAACAAAGAGGCAATTGAAAAGGTTAGAGGTCTATTTAATATACCTGTCATTCATAAGTTCGTTAATAAGTTTCTTTAGTAATTTAAAAATACCTATGTTCGTTACCTATGTTCGTGTATGGGTGGGTGGTTGGATCAATACCACTGTGTGTGTATGGGTGGGTGGGTGGGTCAATACCAATATCGTGTATGGACAGGCAAGTGGGTCAATACTAATGCCACGTTCGTAAATGTTTAGTACAAGGCGATTGCCAGCTAACCCAAAAGCAGAATGGGGGGATTCAATTCCGAACGGTACAGTGGGAGGGCGCCACCTCATTAGCTAAAGTCCACTCGGGTTCCCAAATGAGGAAGGGAAAGACCCTGACAGCAATGGTATTTATTGAGAACCACTGAGCCGTTCCAGGTTATCTTGGTTTTACAATAACTCATAAATAATATGGAGCTTAGTACAACTCCCATATGAAAACAACAATTGACCTTGATACTTGACCTTGATAAGTATAGAATAGATTAAAAAAATTAATATGCAATTCAATTCCTTGTAGGAGTAAGACCAACAATAAATATTTGTAGCTTCAATACTAATAGCTTTCAAAATTAAACAGTAAATATTATTGTAGAAGTAAAGATTTCATTTACTGTGCTACTAATCTTAGCATAATTAGCATAAAACAAATTGCAGAACAAGTCATCAGTTGGTAATTCTTAAGAAAATCCAAAGACAACATTACATCTCGTTTGAAATTTAATTAATGGTAGTTGTATAAACAGGTATACTAAATTATTCAAAAACATTCAATAAGTATTTTTGTATTTGCAAATATTAATCCTTTTACCATGTTAACAAAACCAGGTTTCAATACAATCATAAGATTTCTAATCAGCACACAAGTACACTACTAAGCAGTGAGGCCTCTGGTACTGTAAAACATATGACTCAATATATAAGTTTGAGAAAATGATTAAAGGTATTTAACCTTAAAGATCAAAGTAATTTTCAATTTTGTTTATGAATAGCCAGGTGGACTTCCAAAGTTATACATCTCGAAAGAGAGAAAGAAAAGAATAACACTATACACATAAAATACACAATGACATAATACCCAATAACATTTACAACTAATATATACAATGTAATGGTTTCTACTTATCGGATTGTAGTCTGAACAGATCACTCAAGTGCAAGGTCCAAGTTGCGATGGGAGTCACAGTGCCGGTGATGTGAGGTTCCGGTGCAACAGTGACACAGAGGACACACAAGAGACGCAGTGTAGCTTACTACTTGACTCCACGCAGGGACATAAACCCTCTTAACTAAAATGAGCGATAAAATAATCCTCCGAAGAGTAGAGGGTAGCTCGAAGTAGCCAGGGTCTTCACTCTTCAACAACCAGACCGGAACAGCACGTAAAACCGTCCAAAGGTACGAGCAAGCTCATCATGATGGACACGACAGTGATAAGAGTTGAGCAGGTTGAGGTATGTCTGCCGAGAACGGGTTTGAAACGGCAAGGCTCCATGAGCCCAGTAGACGATCAATATGGAATTTTAGGGATGCCTACAAACTTCAGACGATGATTTGTGCAACATCTATGACTCAATTATGTGTTTTACATCCAGCGCGGCCGTCGCCGAATGATAAAAATCAATTATATTTGGTTGACCATACCAAAATATTCCAAGAGTAAAATAAGTGAGAGTAAACTGTTACAAATAGTCGGCCTTAGTTTGTAACAATGACTACATTCGCTCATCTACACTCATCACACTCATTCGAAATCCATATTCGCCCATATATTGACGATCGGCGTCTTATGAATGATTAAATAAATAAATAAAAGTACTACTGTAGCTATTTAAAAAGCTTTAAACCATAGATAAGGAGATAAGATGTTACATTTTGTAACATAGAAAAATAATTAAAAGTGTCTGTCTTTAAAATGTATTTAGTGTATTAAAAAGCTCTTTACTCTCCAGACAAAGCTATTACAAAAACTGGTAGCTCTAAGTCTGTCTTAAAATTAAGCTTATTTAGCTAATAGACTATTCTTTGTCTAAATTAAGGTTTTATTTGTAGCTTTAAAACAAGTTTATGAAGGAAATAGTTATATTTAACTAAAAAAAACCTTAGTTTATTTCTAAACAAAACAAAACTGGGATGTTTATGAATTTTTTTAATTTATAATCAAAATAACAGTTAAATTACAAGGTCAACATAGCTTTTTACTTAAGAGTTCTAATAGTTTAAAATTTATGGTTAGTGTCATTCATAATTAAAATATGTATAGTAAAACCTGACATAACTGGCCCTGTTATATCTGGAACATCTGATAACTGCCCCGGGCGGCTCGGTGACAAAGAGAAGGAATATTTTTTCCCAGCTCTTGATCTTGGGAAAGGAGGGGTGGGGAGCATAATGAGGTATTTCCCCACAACAAACGTTGCCTACGCAATTTTCGGAAACATTGCCCTTAGATTAGATTAGATACACCGGGTTGTGGTCCTGTCACCAAGCCCACTGCGCCTAGACTCCATGGCCCTTTGCGCCCCGAGACTGGCGACAGTGTCACAAGAGACCAGTCCCCCTTATGAAGGACATGATCTCCCAGAGTGTAGCCCTTCTAATATCCTCTGGTTCCAGAAAAGCGGCACCCAGAGTCCTATACCTAAGAGATGAGAGAGCTCCACAATGACAAAAGATGTGTATGGAGCTCTCCTCATCCTCCTCACAGAGCCTACATGTGGAGTCCTCTGTTAGGCCCATAATCTTCATATGTCTGTTAAGAAGATTGTGTCCGGTCAGCATTCCCGTAACCGCCCTCACCTTGGCCCGGTTACAGCTCAGCAGATCTCCGCTGTACCTGCGATCCGGTCCCTGGATAAGAGCACGAGACTGCCTGAGCCCGGACTCGGTCCTCCATCTACTATCGTGTTCCTCAGAGGTCCACCTGTCAATTCTTCTTTTTACCTTTTGAAGAGGAATACCAAGAGCCGGCTCCGGCCCCAGCAGCGGGCACTTTGCCCCTCTCCTAGCCAGTGCATCGGCTCTCTCATTCCCATCAATACCAGCATGCCCAGGGACCCATATGAGTCTCACCTGTTTACACTGGCAAAGAGTCTCCAGGATCCCCTGGCACTCCCATACCAGCTTAGAGCTGGTACGTGGTGCCATGATTGCCTTTATCGCCGCCTGGCTGTCCGAGCAGATTGAGACTACTCCTCCGAAGCCACCTAGACGCATTTCTTCTTGTGTGGCTATCATGATAGCCATCACCTCCGCCTGGAAGACGGTTGCAAGTGCCCCTAGAGGTACAGACAGAACATTCCGTGCCCCCCTCCCGTACACCCCCGCACCTTCTTCTATAAGTGAGCCGTCTGTATACCAGCCGCTTCCTTTGACTTGTGCGGGCTCGGTACTCCCCATCCACTCATCTCTGCTTGGAAGGAAGGCCCTAACCCGCCTGTCAATTCTGTACTTAGGTACCATCAAGTCTGTTCCAATCGAAATCAACGGGTCCAGACCAATGTCCCCAGATAGTATACCCCCATGGAGTCCTGGTTGGCCAGACAGCCAGCCACCAGTCGTCCTTATTCTGAAGGCCGCTTTACAGGCCTCCCCTTTTACAAACAGGTCCATTGGGCGGAGCCCAGTGAGGACCTCCATCGCCGCCAATGGGGTTGTTCTAATTGTGCCTGTAATTCCCAGGCACGCCATTATCTGACATCTGTCCAGTGTTAGCCTTGCACTATTCTGTGCCATGGCCGGCCACCAGACAACAGCCGCATAACATAATGAGGGCCGAAGTACACTCGTGTATAGCCAATAAACCATCTTTGGTTTAAGACCCCACGTTGTCCCAATGGCCCTCCGACAAGCCCAAAAAGCCATTCACTTCCTGGCTTTCTCCTGAAGGTGCTTGAGCCAGTTCAGTTTAGCATCCAGGATAACCCCCAGATACTAACCGACCCTGTAGCTCTTAGCTCCATATTTCCCATGGTGGGCATGTATAGGCCATCCAGCCTCTTCTTCCTAGTGAAAAGCACAAGTTCTGTCTTGTTAGGATTAACAGAGAGCCCCTTGTCCCTATACCACCTTTCTAGGTATCTCAAGGCAGCCTGGACGATGTCCGACACCGTGCTGGTAAACTTACCAACGCCCAGTATACACACATCGTCCGCGTATGCCTGAGCGTATACCCCCATCCCGTTCAGCGCCCTTAGTAGGTCATCAACCACCAAGGACCACAGGAGAGGGGAAAGGACGCCCTCTTGGGGGCAGCCGCTTCCGACTACAACCTGAACTGACGCTTCGTGCAATGTTGCCTTAACCGTTCTGCTGCGTAGGTAGGCTTCAATCCATCTGGCAATGATGCCCTTGACGCCCGTCCTAACGACAGCATCGATCATAGACTGTAGGGAGACATTATTGAACGCCCCCTCTATGTCCGTGAAGACACCCATGGCTAGCTCCTTCTGCCGAATCGTCCCCTCAATCCTCGTGACGAGTCTATGAAGAGCCGACTCCGCAGATCTCCCAGCCATGTATGCGTGTTGGTTTGTATGGAGTGGGTTATCTCTCAATACCCCGTCTCTCATATGCCTGTCGACCAGCCTCTCCAATGTCTTTAAAAGAAAAGACATGAGGCTGATCGGTCTGAAATCTTTAGGTCTGGAATGTGTGACCCTTCCAGATTTGGGGATATACACTACTTTTGCGGTCCTCCACAGCCTTGGGATACAACCCAAGGCCAGGGAAGCCCTACAAATTGCGGTCAGGTGGGGTAGGAGCGGCTCCAGACCCCTCTGCAAGTGCACAGGCAGGATACCATCCGGCCCAACGCTCTTGAAGGGGGCGAAGCACTGAACAGCCCATCTAATCCTTTGCTCTGTGACAACCTTCTTTGCCTCACTCCAGTCCCCGTGCGAGGCCCCAGTGCAAGCCCACCTCACCAAAGTGGGGGGGCCCTCCGCCGGTTCCTCGACGGATCCCGGGAAGTGTGTCTCAAATAAAAGTTGCAAGGTCTCTTCTTCTGAACTGGTCCACTCCCCATCCTCTTTAATGAGGGGTCCCAGTCCTCCCCCAGGGTCCTTAGTCAGCACTTTTTGTAGCCTAGACATCGCTGAGGTTGTCTCTATAGAGGAACAAAAGTCTCTCCAGGATTTCCTGGAGAATCTGCGAACCTCTCGCCTGTAGTTTCTTTGGGACTCCCGGTAGGCCAGCCAGTCGGTATCAATACCGGACCTATTGGCCTTGCCGAGGAGCCTTCTGGTTCTCCTTCGATGGTCCTCTAATTCTCGGGTCCATCTCCGGCTTCGAGCATCCCTTTGTGTAATCAAAGGGCAGTTATTCTCATAAGAGGTGATTATAGCCTCCGTAAGGAGTGCCGCCCTCTCCTCTAGATCCTGCCCAGATCGAATCTGGCCTTTAGGAATTAGATCCAGTCTGTCAGACAGTTCCACCGAATAGGAGGCCCAGTCTGTCTGTCTGGGATTCCTGTACACCCTCATTGTTGTCTGGCCCTCAAGCACAAAGCAGATGTGTCTGTGGTCCGAAAATGAGGGTTCCTGCGAAACTTCCCAGTCCCAAATGTCATGAAACATTGAGGCTGAGACCATAGTTATGTCTATAACCTCCCTCCTAATGATGTTCGAAAATGTTGGGAGATTACCCTTATTTAGTACCAAAAGATCGGTACCTCCCAGGTATTCTGCAAGAGCAAGGCCCCTCTCGTTCATGTCACTGCTTCCCCAAACCTCATTGTGAGAGTTGGAGTCACAGCCGACCACTAGCTCAAGGTTCCCGCTCCGGCAGTAATCCACCAACACCACCATCTCTCTTGATGGTGGGAGGGTTGTCCTATCGTATGGGAGGTATACTGATGCAACCACCAGTTTCCTCCTTACGCCATTGACCTCTTGCAGTTTAATTATCGCTGCAACCACATCTCCCCCACAGAATTCCGGTATGAGCCAACTATCTATGCCTGCAACCAAAATGGCCGCCCGCGGCTTCAGCCCACCCGATCCCCCGTAGAGCTTATATGTAGGAATGTTAAGACCCTTAATACAGTTATCCCGAATCCACGGTTCCTGAATCAGAGCAACATTAACCCCTCTATCTCTTACAGTTCTAGCTAGTAAAGTAGAGGCCTCAATACTATGTTTGAGGTTGGCTTGTATAAAACTTACCATTACCTCGACTCCAGCTCCTTGTCCCTCGGTCCCCCTCTTGCTTCGGGTAGCCCAAGCCTCTTCTTGTCTCTACCGTCGTGACGGTAGCTTTCCCTGGAACTCAAACAGAGAGTTAGTGCCTAAAAAGTCAAGCCCTAACCCTACATCTATTAGAGTACCTATCTTATTTAGAGGAGTTTCCTACGGGCAGCATGACTGTAGCCATGCCGACTCCGCAGTATAGCTTCCTCTGCTGATTCTCCATGACCTTCAGTTAGGTAGAGTCCACCGTGATCACAAGTCTGACACCCGTAGGTGTCTCCTTACGGTTCAGTGTCCTCCACAGCTCAGTTTGGAGGCCTGGGTTAAGGTGACACAATCTTTTTAGGTATGTCTCTGTACTCGCCGGGGGACCCGGGACCCAGAGAAATACCTTCTTGAAGCTAGGAAGTGCATCCATACCTACTACCTTCAGTACGGATCCCTCCCATATCTTCAAACCAGGATTGATGGTCTTCACTCAGTCCACAGTGGACTGGTCTTCGCAGACCACCACGACAAAAAACATTGCCCTGGCATGTCGGTAGATCAAACATTTGCTATTAATTGTGTTGTCATTCCGTGTGGGTTAGTACGAGTTTTCTTAGTATACGTAGCCAGAAAGTAAAACTGTATTTTTATAGTTGGTAAATAAAAATTTATGCAATTTTATGAAATTATTACTAAATCTTTTGAAACCTCCTTACAGCTCAGTACTGAACAATCCAGTAATTACGTAGTTCCTTCTAAGTATAGCCATAATATTTGCGATTCATTCACTACACAAAAAGCACATCTCTATTATGGTAATTCCATATCTGGCTTCAAAATTATCTGCTTAACCTTGCGCCATATTAGGTTTTTACTGTAAATGAACATTTTTTGACAAGGTACAAGTTATTGAACTGAGATCATTTAACATAAAATAATAAATAAAAATCTTTAAAAAAGTGTCTAGCCTGAAATAAGAAGTAGTAGAGTGCAAATTTCTGAAAATGTCCATATGTAATCGGAGAAGCAGGTGTTGAATGGTTGCTAAACCTAGACTTAGCTTTGTGACAGGAGATAAATATTTAAACACTAAGATTCAAGTAGTTTGTACTTCAGTTGTCAAAATGAAGGTCCTTGAGAATTTGTTTAACTTCTTCTGGGCTCTCGTGTTTCTTAAGAAGGTGGCTTACTGTGGGCTCTAATACAAGCGTGTTTGCAGGGACTTTTATTTTATCTAGGTACAGTTGTATGTCTTCTTCAGCAAGCTGATACCATACTGCTGGGTCTGGACGCTTGTTCTTTATTTTATCTTCTAACTGTCTCACAAACTCAATATGAGAAAGACCAAGTCGAAGGGTTCTTCTGGCTCTTTGTTCCTTGGTGACTATGACAACTGTAGCACCAGTTACTTTGTGAAACTGTTTGATATTTACAGCAAAATGGTTGGGTTCAATATGGTCTCGAACGCATCCCATAGGAGAGCATATTAAAATACCGAATCCTTTTTTTCTTAAAATCTTGAGTAAAATCTTCGAAAGCTGAATCGTAGTCATTCTTAAATGGTTTTCCATTGAAGTCAGCCTTAGTTATTAAACTATAGACTACCGCACCACCATCTATCTTTTGGTATGCTAATGACTTAGTCAGGGGATCTCTGGCTTCAGGTTTACTAAACCTATCTCTAAATGTCACAGCGACATCAGCAGTCATCTTCTTAGGGTAGTGGAAATCGTCTGAGATGGTATGCGCAAATGCTACGGATGAGTAGTTTTTTATGCTATTGATGACATCAGCCTCTATGACGTGGATACCTTTAAGCCTATTGATAACAAATTTGTCAGTTTGGGATGAGGTATTTTTCAATTTTTTCTTTTCTACTCTATCATTTTTATCATTTCCCAAAGTGATTTCCTTAGTGAATGTTTTTGTGAAATTTATATTTAAGCTATTTTCTTCCATTTGTGATGCACTTGTGGATCTTATTGGGCAGACTGTATTGTTGTTTAGCTCAATTAATTACTTTTCTAGTTCTATTAATTTATCAGTTAATGCACTTTTTATAAATTCAAGCTCAGCTACTTTCAGCTGTAGATGTGTTTTATTCATCCAGCTTTGAAAACGTTGGTGGATCAGGTGTCAAGATAGTGTACGGAGACAACAGCTCTGTCAGTGATGGTATTAGTTGTGAGAGATGTTCCCTCCTCAAGTGAGGTCGGGTCGACATGCTGTGGGTGTCACAGGTGATAAGGACTTGTCCTGTGATTGTGTCAATGTACTTAGGTACTGAGAACTAGAAGGTATATAACTAATTTCAGTTTTCCTACTTGCAGGTGTTATTTCTAATCGCCCATTTTGATGTGGTGAGATATGAGTGAGGGCTCTCATGGTAGCAGGATGTGGCTCGCTATGTAATTGATGAGCGACATAAATAGCTTTTTTATTTGATCTGTTCTTATAGAGGATTTACATATTTTTCCTAGGCATCGCCAGACTATATCGCCATTCTTTACTGAGTATGCCTCTCGGTATTTATTATTTTTATATAAAATCATATCTTTCCCATTTTTCACTGTTTCCAAAATATAAGACATTATTAATGTGTTTCTATTAATCTGATTAAAAAATAAAACAATACAAATTTTCTAGGAAAATAGTTGTAATTATAATGATAACAATTGAATTGTTATAACAATTTAAAATAATGGTAAATCTTTTTGTGAGTAAAAAAGAATAATTGCCCACTCTAGGATCAAACTGATGTCCTACAAGTTGGGTAGCCGAAGCGTTATCGAGTGAGCCACTCCGACTGATAATTAAAATTAATCTAATAGACGGTGGTAATAATCAAAATCTTATGTTGTTTATTCTAGGGAAAGCCATATCTGGAGCCCCAATTATAATAGGTAATAATCAGTTACCAAAACCTCCAATTATAATTGGTATAACTATGAAGAAAATAAGAGCTTCGAGGCAATGTTGCTCAAATGTTATGGTGCTCACGAGTTTTACAACGAGGGAGTGAGTGGTGCAGATGTTCAAGTCTAACCTTGAAAAATTCTTATGGCTATATTTAGTGCAATAATCACAAAATAAATCAATAATGGTCCAGACTACAGCTGAGTAATATTATTAGCACTTAATTAAGTATCACTAAACTATTGTACGCGTTGATTAATACTAAAAAACTACCTTAATTAATTAAAAACTCAGGAGCGTAACGTCGACTGTATTCAACGGTAGGGCCAGGCCTACCATGAATAAATAGTATATATTATTTTTATTATAAAATACATATATATACTATTTATTCATGGAATAGCTACATTTAAGTTTACTTATGGGGCAGACCCGACTCCCTCCAATCAACTTAGGCCCTCCCCCCAAAACCAAATCCTGATTACGTGCCTTTTGGGAATAGTATCTAGAACATCCTGCCTTAAATATTACTTAGTGAAACTTAGCAGGATCACTCAAGGCTTTGAAGAGGCTTTAATAAGAATATTTCCAAGCTTTTGACTACGATATTTTCGCTACAGTATCCTTTGTTCTTACTTGGTTTGTTTTGTGATTATAAACTTGGCCAAATGGCCTGTTTCTAGAACTAAAAAGAACTTGTGACAACCTTTTTTTGGGCACAGGATCTTCTTCACATGATTAATGCCAGATGCCTACTAAATTTAGGTTCACAGTGCCATCAGGATCTCATGTTTATCCTCAACTACTCAACAACCAGATAGTAAAGCTTTTTATTTTGTCAACAACCCTCTACGTAGGGATCGAGAACTGTTAGCACTTCAGGGACACTCGTCACAAGAATTTCCTGTGTTCTTATCCAGATACATAATTTATGTCTATAACGTTGTGTGTGTGGAAGGTGGGAATGCAATTGATTTGTGTTTCAAAATACCAAATTTAATTTCGGTGTTGAACATGATTGTAATGTAAATTCATACTATATTTAACATTCAAATTATAAGATGTTTTTAAACTGTAGATTCTAGGGTTTAAAACTGAAAAAAAAAGAAAATTTAAAATATTTATTTTTAAAATGCCTCATTGTGTGAGGCTACTACCTAAGCTCTTACCTTTCATTGTAAGAATGTGAAATTTGTTGCAGGTTTCTATGATGATCCTTTTAGCCAGGCAAGACGGCGTGGAGGTCAATATGTTTCCCCCCAACCCCCCACCCACAATCCTCCTGCGACAGATCCTCGGACACAGTGGAAGCGACTGCTCCTGCTCATTGTAGCCATCACAGTTCACAATATACCAGAGGGCTTGGCAGTGGGAGTGGGAAATGCTGCTATCGGTTCTACGCCTACTGCCACGTTCAAATCTGCCAGGTCAGTATTGGTTAGGGAAGAATGTTAGGGCTGTTTCACACTATCCTGACAGGTCGTTTTCATAAGATCTTGTCGGAAACGACACACGAGTAGCCCCATTCAAACTGAACCGACTTTCACCCAAGACGATAATTGTTTAGTTATCGTCACAGTACCGTATAGTTGAGAATCAATGGTTAAAGTTATTATTTAAAGTTGTTATTTTTTATGGTCAGAAAACATAGACTGCATTAATTACACCCAATCAATTTGAGGATAAATGAAATTGGAGTGTTTTTTTAATACTTTTTGAGGACTTGAGAAATAATGGTGACAAGTTCCTTAAAATACTACTTGCACCAACATAATGAGAAATTCTTAATGTGTTGTGTCCATGATTACAAACAAAACACAATGTAATACACTCGTCAAAAAACAGCGTTAGCAGCAGATGCAGACAGTTGTGTCGGAGCAGTATGTACAGTCGCAACAGCTCGTAGCACCCTCGAGTCAAGGCGCCGGACAGTTGGCCCAAATCAAGTGATGTCGTAGGCCCCTCGGCAACAGTACGACAGTCGAGAGTGATATGTAAAGTGGCACATATCCTCTTTGCCCCAAGAATCAGGTAAACAACAGGTGGTATCTAAGGTCGTTGCAGTGTGAAGTGGGACTTAGATAGTATGTAGTAGGACTGTTCAGCTTCACTCAGGATAGCAAGCAATTAAAATGACAATACTGGATGATTATCTTACTGATAAAGTAATGATTCATCAGTGTGCGACATACAAGGATCGTAATCTAATGAGAATACTAGGTCCAAGATTACGGTCATAGTCAATTTGCTTAAAGTAAGGAAAACTCACCACCTGTGTCAGACATTGAGATGCTGAAGAAACATTCCTGGGAGATATTTGAGTCCAGCCAGTGTTAGGTCACCAGCAATAACCGTCAGTACCTCTGATCCCATGGATAAGCACACTTCAATTGAGTAACAAAAATGAAAGTAGACCTCAACTGGAGAATTTGGAGGAATATAAATACCACGGATCAATAAGTTAAATTCAGGGAGCTTAGAAGATAGGAAAATTGTCTCAATGCCAGCTAAAGATGTTTTTACCTCTGTGTTTTTATGGATGTGTGAGTGAACAGCCACAAGAATACCTCCACTAGACTACTTACTGCTTGTTGAGTGAGATATATCTCTTCTAAGTATATTATAATTAATAAAGTCAAATTCAGAGCTTAACATATTATATGTTGATAGATTAGTAAGAATGAACACTATCTAAACATATATTAACAGCTTTTATCAGCATGTTCAGTTTCCTTAACTCATGAACATTTTGGTAACCAACCAAAATAAGTGTATTGCAGTTTATGGTTTTTTTTTTTTTTATTTTACAATGGTTGAAGTGCCATTACAATATTTATTGTAAGTCCTTTTTCGCTGTCCTTGGTATGTTCCCTCAATTCAGCTGATAAATTCTTCATATAATAACCTTGATTCCTATCTTTGAATCTCTTAAGTCCTATCTTGAATCAGGATTCAAGATTCCATTTTCCTATATCGTTTGGTGAATGCCAAGATAGACTGTTCTAATATCCTAGAGAAAGTAAACTTCAGTGTTCCAAGTGGCACCCGTTCAAGAGATCTCGTCACCAGGTCATCCGTGATACATCATAGGCTGCCAATAGTACGACGGTGAGGATTCAACAGCAAGATCATAGACTATGATTGGTGACTAACTAGACGTTTTCTTCTTATCTGAATTTTCTTTAAAGAAGGCCTTGCACAAGAACTATCAAGAAATTTTTTATTCATTAAATTGTTTTTACCATCATATATTATTATACATACTATATTATAAAGCATTCTAGATTAATTTACTCTCTAACTTCATATATATTTATGATCTTTATGTAATGGTTATGCCGTTGACAATAAAGAATAGGAAGAAGAATAATATAGATATTTATCTTTCAAAAACGTGATCAATCCCTTTTCTGTGTATTTTGAAAAGCTCTTAAAACATGTATTAACATTATCACAGCCAAAGACAATTTTCAAATGGTGGCATTTGTCACAGACAGGCTTACCAATTCAAATCATCTTGAGTTTGTTACATTCCAAGTCAGGTACAAAAAGCTTGAATGTTTTTTCCTATTAGATCATTATCCTGTTCAAATCTCATTGTAACATCAGCACTTTGACTTTCAATAATGCCGTAGACCAGAATATATCTGGCACTCATTGTTTGGTTATTAAGTTCAGCCATCACCTTCTCTGAAGCCCTATTAAAGGACTTTTCGAAACCAACATTATTCAGTTTGCCTTCTAAGACTTCCAGTCTATTCTCATTCGTCTTTAGTCGAGGCTCAAAGGTACTTTTGCGAAGTGTATTCAGTTTCTCTTTCAGGTCTGATATGCCACCATCAGTCACTGTCTATTTCATCCTTGGAAGCTAGGGAATTGAATTTATCCAGGAGGATTGGAATATTTGTGTCTAGAACAGTTATGGTCGAGTCCTACAGGTTCTGTGGTTTACAATCAAATCTGTCATATATCCAGGATTTATCTGTTCCATTGGCAATCTTCTTGTATTGAGAATCAGTGATTTTTACGTTGTCAGGGTAAAACCAGTGGTTGCTTGAACTATCACATTGACACTGGACACATTGTTCTTAAGGCAAACCCTATAAACATTTAACTCACGGTTTTGACTCCGTTATAATTATAAATACAATAAAATCCACTATAAGTTCTGTTATGAAACTAATAGTTGAATTTAAATTTCATTGTAACTCTGTAAAAATAAATCAAGCAAACTGAAAAAGTTCCAGTATCAGATGTAAGTTTAGGTTACCTACTTGTTATGGTAAACAAAGGTTGGAAAACCCCATTCAAAAACACAACAGTTAGGAGCACAAATTCAGCACCGGTGACATTTATTAAAATATCTAGGTTGTGAAGCCTATTTGTAATGCTAGCACATCTGATCACTGGATCGTATACTCCCAAGTACGGACAAACAAATGGATCTCATGAGTGTAAAGTATATTCTGGAATACTTACACAAATAGTCTCCACCAAACCAGTTTGACTACTCTGTAAGTATAAAAAACAAGTCAGTCTCACTATGTCGAACTAAAAAGGTTGATAAAGTTTTACTCTCACTTCCACTTCACCAAGTTAACAGGCATCATCCAAAAGAACGTTGATGTCACAGGTTTTGTGAATAACATTTGTAACTTAATAACTAATGTATATTTCTTCTGTGTTAAGTCTATGACTAACTGCATTTATTTATTGATAAGACACTGATAATCAAAACATGCATGGAAAATGATTGAGGTAGATGAAGTCTGTGTGGCTGCAGCCTTAGAAAGGTCCATTCATTTAATAACCCAGTAGCCAGAGCGACTGATAAATATATAGTTTTGCGTGGAAATTTAACCACATACTCTATTGTTCTGACAGACAATAAGGTTAACGTACCTTTGTCAGAACAATAATAAATTAATAATTATTCTGAGTTTTCAGCAAACTGACATATCTGGTGCTCGTCTCTCTCCAGTGCACAACACCTGAATCATGGAACAAAGACTTACGCTAGTAATTTCCATGTTGACGATAATGATTGAGATGAGGTAGATGAACGAGTGTAGCTATTGTTACTAACTAAGATTGATTGTTCTATCACTTACTAAGAGAAATTATACCTACAATCTTCACAACACATAGCCCTCAAGAAACTGGGTTACAGGCACCATGACCGGCTTTACAATTTACAACTGTACATCAGGAATATTGCCTATTGCTTTACTATTTGGCCCATTGGTGGGTTTCTTTTGATGTGTAAGGACATCAAAATTGTTCTGGATTAGAAAACAAATAATTTCCTCAAATGAAAACCACCTTAAGCACCAAATCCCTGAAATAATGATTATGACACATGGATAGTAAATATTGATTATTATGTTATATTACTATTATTCAAAATTGAGATGGTGACATAGCTTGTGCGTGTTTAAAGGCAAATATGAATGATAACACAAATATAGTATTAGTGTATTAGTGGATGATCTGTGTAGCCTTGTAACTAACTGAGTTCAAGTGAGAGCTCAGAAAGGATCATTTATTAATAGCCTAATGCCAGGGTAAGTAAGGGACCTATAACTTTACGTGGAATCCAAACCACGTAGTATTGGTCTGATTTTCAGCTAATTGACAAGCCTGATATTCATTTCTCTTCTCTACACAACATCCGGCCACTCACTACCACCCAGCACGGACACCCCAGACTTCTCCTATAGTGTCCACGTTGATGGCAACCATTGAACGGACACTATGTCAGTATTAAGACTAAAATTGTCCTTGTTGTATTGATTACTATTGGGACACAGAACTTTTACATGGAAGCTTACAAAAGATTAAGAATAATAATGATAATTACTATTATTTGAAGAAATGTACCATAAATTAATCATTAATTCATTCATTAAAAAATTATACTTTTAAATTAAAACTAGCAGACAGCCCTTACTTCAAAAAAGATCTCTATGCTTTTTTACCCCTCCCCACATTTTCTCTCTAAACCGTCACATCAATGTGATACTCAGCCTGCTGCCGTTCTTAATAACAAGGTCTTATAATCTTGAAACCCCTATAGGTCTACTATAGGGGGAGGCGAAGTAGTGCAATCATGTCAAAATTATTAGAAATTACGGGAACTAGAACATGCGGTAGTATCGTGACGAGGCGGCGCAGTAGGCAGTGATATCACATGGGCGAAAATAGCTGGTTTTTTTTATTCTATTATAATAAAGTTATAATAGAATAAAAAAAAGTACTGATAACTAAATCAACCAATCACATGGAAGCTTTCAGCTAAATAGTAAGCAAGCTGGTTATAGCATATCAGCTTGAATTTTAACCACGGAATTTAAAACAAGTATAGTTCAATTTTTATAATGATAGACTCAGGGTCAGGAAGCGGTGGTAGGCGAGGGGCAAGGTATCATTGTAAAGGGCATCTTACAAACATTCGCTCAAATTAAGTTACTTGATGCAAGAATGACTCATCGGACTGCATTCATTGGTTTACATTAGTAGGGCACGGCTGAGTCTGCGGTCATATAAATTTTACTATATTTTTGTGTTTATTTGTAGTTTGTTGTTCCATTCAGCTGTTACTTTACCCATTGGGATATAATATATAATAGGATATATGATACCTACCATCTCTTTTTCGAGGTACCATGGTAGAAATGACCGTTCACAACCATTTCACAATGAAAACCAAATTACCCAAGGTTTTTTTCACGTCTATGCTTTTCGTATCAGATGTTTGAAATAAATTATTAAATTGAATTAATGCCATTGCCTTTATCGATAAAAGAAAAAGTTGAGTAGTTGTTCTACCCATTAGTAATGGCATTTCTAGAAATCCTTTTTTAGTGGGTTTCTGTGAGAGAAAAAATATCTTCCTTCAAATTTCATCAAAGACTGTTGATTGGTTCCAAAGATTTAGTTTAGTACGCAAAGGAAAAATGTCTTTATTTCAGTTTTTGTAATTTATTTAAATAGTTTTTTTTTATATTTTGTCATAATATAAAAATATTTATAGTATACACACAGCATACCCTAGATTTTTTAAATTTTTATCTGAAGTTTTCTTGGAAAAAAATAAACTCTGCTAGCTTTTCAAAGGTTATTAATTTCATACTGGAAATGCTTACTTTGATTTTTTTTTATTGACAAATAGTACACTGTCAGTACAGACAATTTTAGCCTTCAAATGTTCGAAACTACTTTTTTTGAAAGAAAACAGTTTTATTTTATAAAATATTTTAAATGCTGTTATGTAATAGAATTTGTTAATGAGAGTTACTGTTAATTTAAATTACTGGTTCATCAGCAAATGAAACAGAAAAGGGATTGTTTGCTTCAGATTATTGATACTGTAGTTAGTTATGCATGCAGCTTTAGTTTATCTTATCTCTCCTAGGTAGCAGCAGTCGTTGTTTCCACGTCGTAAGTTTGGTTGAACGCTCGCCAGATCGCAGCGTCTGTACCTCCAGTGGCTGGCCTATGACGACACACTCGCGGTGTGGCATGCCGCACGGGTGGCCCCGGTCGTGGAGGAGGAAAGGAATGTGAAGTTGTTTGGGGCCCGCAGCGCTGGACATTCTTCCCGCCGACCTAAATACACAGGCAGACCGCCGCTCTGTTCGCACGCCTCCATTCCCTATCTTGTCGGTCCAACAGTTTTATGACCATTCATTTAGTTGCTCCGATCGGAACCTTTGGTTGTTTCCTCGCCGTTAGAATTGCGAAAACTGGCTGATAGGTGGTTAGTAGTGGTACGATTTCTCTATACTTATTTTCAAGAAGATCCATCTGGTATAACATTTGTTCAGGTATCCAGGAGTCTTTAGCGGCCGTTTCAGAAAAGGGTGTGCTCGATTTGTAATTTTCGTCGGAAAAACTGCGTATTCATTACTTGATTATTAGTGTATCCTTGTTCTTCTCTTTTGTATATTCCTTGACCAAGCAAAGCTTTCTTGTATGTATTAACAAATATCTTTTCGTTTTCAATAAAAGAGATCTTCAGTATTGAAGGATGGATACAATTTCGTCCAATGTTACATTGATTAATCCTGGACAGTATTTAGTTGTTCAGTTTTATTTCCTATCATTAAATTATTTGGTAAACTTACGTCCACAGTTCAGTGGGCGTTTCCCCGTAATCGTCTGCGGTGCGAAATCGTGGGAACTAGCGTAGGAGGTGGTCGTTTAAACAGTTAAATGTCACTGGAAGTGATAAACTCTCAGATCCTTCGCTAGTCTAGATATGGATGCCGTTTCGCAGTTGTCTGGGTGTATTACCCGTAGTCCAACACGGTAGTTATCGGCTACGTAACCGTCTGTGGTGTGAGGTCGTGAGAACTCGCGTGGGAGGTGGTCGTTTAAACAGTTAAATGTCACTGGAAGTGATAAACTCTCAGCTCCTTCGCTAGTCTAGATATGAGTGCCGTTCTACAGTTATGTGGGTGTATTCCCTGTAGTCCGAGAGAGCAGTTATCAGATACGTAGCCGTCTGTAGTGCATGGTCGTGGGAACTAGCGTGGGAGGTGGTTGTTTAAACAGTTAAATGTCAATGGAAGTGATAAACTCTCAGCTCCTTCGCAAATCTAGATATGGGTGCCGTTCCACAGTTATGTGGGTGTATTCCCTGTAGTCCGAGAGAGCAGTTATCAGATACGTAGCCGTCTGTAGTGCATGGTCGTGGGAACTAGCGTGGGAGGTGGGTCGTTTAAACAGTTAAATGTCAATGGAAGTGATAAACCCTCAGCTCCTTCGCAAATCTAGATATGGGTGCCGTTCCACAGTTATGTGGGTGTATTCCCTGTAGTCCGAGAGAGCAGTTTTCAGCTAAGTAGCCGTCTTGATGCCAGATCGTGGGAACTCGAGTGGGAGGTGGTCGTTTAGACAGTTAAATGTCACTGGAAGTGATAAACTCTCAGCTCCTTCGCTAGTCTAGCTCTGGGTGTCGTTTCATAGTTATCTGGGTGTATTAATCGTAGTCCAACACAACAGTTATCAGCTACGTAGCCCTCTGTGATGTGAGGTCGTGGGAACTCGCGTGGGAGGTGGTCGTTTAAACAGTTAAATGTCACTGGAAGTGATAAACTCTCAGGTCCTTCGCTAGTCTAGCTATGGGTGCCGTTTCACAGTTGTCTGGGTGTACTTTATTCCCCGTAGTACGAGAAAGCAATTATCAGCTACGTAGCCGTGTGTGGTGTGATATCGTGGGAACTCGCGTGGGAGGACGTCGTTGAAACAGTTATCAGATACTCTCAGTTCCTTCGCTATAGTAGTGTAGCACAACACATTCGGAATTGTGTATTTGTTTTCTGCCCATTTATCTTTCTGACTATGGGCAGTGAAATGCAAGATTAGCTCATTGTTAAATAAAAAAATTACTTTTCATTGTTTGCTTTGCTTCGAAGGCTAATCTCAGCGCTATTTAAATTTAAAATAAACAAAATTGTACATCAAACTATTGGAGCAAAACTTCATAGTCTCTTTTTGACTTCCAGAATATTATAATAACTTCGTTTTTAATTCAGTAATGATTCGGATGCATCAAAAAAATTTTGATATATGTTTCATTATTGAATATTATTAATATATATTTTCTTTTAAAAAAATATGTTGTTTATTTATATAGCCCAGTCATATTAGCGGCCTAGCCCCTAAAATTTGCTCGAGTTCTGGAAATATTTTTAAAAGTATTTCGCTTCTAACTGGAAAAGTACGTATCTTACAGAAAATGTTACTCAATTATTAAAAAAAAAAAAATATTAAATGTCGTGCATTTTCTATAGCAAAATTGAATGTAACAGACTGAATTCAAACTTAAGTAATTTTAACTCAGGAACACATAACATTGGGGGGGGCAGTATTTTGGTATGGTGTGCATCCTGAAACGTTTAATCGAAGCATGCCATTTCAATCATGCTGAAGGAAGCCAAATATATTTGTAAGATATGGTCTCCTTAAAGACTCTTCTTTAAGGAGACCATAATTCTTTAAGGAGACCTCTGATCACTCCAGCAGAGTATGAACAGTTCATCACGAAAGGGCTTTTCACCATGACGAACATAGAAACACTGGTCTGGAATTTGCTCAGATATGACGATAGAGCAAGTTTTAATCGGGGCTATATCTGCATGTGGAGAGGTCTGTCTACTGGGCAGGGAATTACAGATAGCACCTTATCCAGGAGGATAGCAGGACTACCAACCGCTGTTGAAAGTACTGTGGTGTCTTTCACAACATCTTATCAACATGTGGACACCACGAACAGTAGGATGCTGAGGGACAACAAAGATGTGGATAAATCCAGTCAGTGTTTTTAATCTCACGATTCTTCCCATCAATGACCACCTATTATGAGTGTCAGCATTGGTATTGAAAAGTGTTGAAATTGATTACGAGAAGGGGACGAAAAGCATGGATAGCGTGAGAGGGAATAATTCAAGGATCCAAAATTTCTCCGGAAGAATAAAGTACTGTCTTTGCAGACAGTGAAGTATAAGGTAACAATAAATGTTGAGAATCTCCCCATCAGTTCAGATTCTCTGTTCAGCAGAATCCCTTTCAACATGAAATCACCACAGGAGTTCTAATCCTATTTCTCATTTAAGTTAGCCCCCTATCCAGTATTGCTCTTCGATGAGGATGGAGTGATGAGAAAGACCAACAATCAGATCTCTACAAACGTTTCCTTCCAACCAAAGTTTAATTCTCAAAAGATTCGAATTTTGTTGTGGATGGCGTTTTCTTGTTACACCGTAGTGTGTGGAACGGAGGGGGGGGATTGTCGGTAGTCATCACATATTACTTGAACTACGTTCAAAGTAATTTTGGATCAAACTGTTGTATTGTCTTCGATGGGTACTCTGAGACTTCCGAAAAAAAGTGCCAGTCAGCTGAACGAGCCCGTAGAGCTTGAATCGTGTCACCACTCTTTGTGATATTTGATGAATCGATGACCGCAACGATGCAGAAAGAAAGATTCCTTGCCAACAAAAATAACAAGAATTGCCTAATTGTGATGCTTATGGACGTTCATATGAGGTGCAGGCATTCAAGTTAGAGAGGCCGTTGAGGATGCAGATACCACGATTGATGCTACTGCGGTGGAAAGTTCCAGGCACGGAGAGAATGTGTTCACTGTGGGGGATTACATAGGTTTGCTCGTTGTGCTGACTGATCAAATATTACTTAACAGTGAAGATCAGTCACAGTCGATTGACAACATATTCCTAATGAAACTCGCGAGGGGCAATCAGCAAACAATAATCTACCGTCCTAACAACAGCGAGCTGTCTTTAGATGCAAAACGACACATCTTGTTTCTCCATGCGTTCAGCGGCTGTGAAACCTCTTTGTTTTTCCGACAAGGCAATGTCAAATTGGTCCAAACTCTTGCCAAAAATCCTTACCTCCGAAATGTTGCCTCAATTTTCCTCGACCACAAAGCCACTTCTGGCCAGGTTGCTGATGCTCGAGCGAAATCCACTGCAGCAGTTTACGCAGGTAAAGAGGACAGTCTCTCATCTAAATGAGACATCAACTCTTCCATTACCCTCTCAAAAAACACTTTCAAGTTAGCGTCGTCGCCCCCCACTGAACTGGAATCAACATTCCTTCAGGGCATTTTTGCAGATTTGGAAGGACCGAGAGATGAATCCAGAGCAATGGGGATGGAAATCAGGCCCAAATGGTTTGATGACTGTCCAAACCACGAAACCTCCAGTACCCCAATTGCCTACACATGCAAAATAGACTGCAAAAATACATGCTCCTGCAGAAAATTCGCGCTCAAGTGCTCATCCATTTCCGCCTACTGCAAAGGCATGTATCATGCATGCCTCAATTCGGCCAGCGAGTTACACGAAATTACCATTGACTCCTCGGAACTCCTGAATGAAGATGATCTGGATACAGAAGCCGTAGAAGAAGAGGAAGATCAGGAAGAACAAGAAAGTGAAGAAACCGGTCCCTCTGAAAGTAAGGGTGCCAGCTAGACGTAATATATAGTAAATTTTTGCAATGAAGAATTTATAATTTACAGTGTAGCAATTCCTTAACATCAGTATAATATAAAAGTATTGTTCTGCCTACATGATCTACTGAGCAAGGGACAGGCCAACAGAAGACGACAGCTACCACAATTTCCCCATGATAATTATAACAATTATTGTCTGACCCATGCAAATTATTTAGTTATTATAACTTTCTGTTAATTGTGTAAATTGTCATCACTCTTTTTTATTGGTTATAAATACTTTTATACAATGAGCAACTCTCTCGTTTTCTCTTCTCTGTTATATTTTTCTGTGACCGTCTGGTGAGTCATTAATGATCGATGGTTAACTCGTAATCAGACCTCGATAAATTGTTATATAAATTGTCTAAATTTACTGTTACTTGAAAAAATGCAAGACAGTGGACAGTGCTAAGTTTTGAGTTATGATAGTTACCTACGTTGGACTGCCTAAGCGGAAATTTGGCGTTACGGACTCTTTCGGTTTAAAATTCATATCTCAGCACTGAAACGAGTGAATTTCAATTTTCAAAATACAGCTGATTAAAATTAAATCTTCTATAAGTTTAATCCTATGATATTTTTCAATCGGTGCAGTCCATTTCGATCTACAGGCGTTAGAAGATGAGGGTTTTTTAAGCCAACTTTGTAAAAATCACCTATTTTTGACGGGCGATTGCAACTGAGCGGCTGAACCGATTTCATTGTTTTAAAAATCCATTTGACGCAAAATTTAATTTCCTTTAAAAAATAATTGAGTAATATTTTCTGTAGGATTCGTACTTTTCGAGGTTAGAAATGAAATACTGAAAAAAGTGCGAACATATGCGTGTTTTAGGGTCTAAAATATGAAGCACAATCTAGAAACCGTCGCAAACTTAGATACCCGTTGTCTAGCACCTCCAAAAAGGTTTCGACTTCCAGCTCTTGAGCAATGTTCAGGGGTTTTTATTTTTTTTTTAATATATATATATTTTTTTTTTTTTTTTTTTTTTTCTGATCTCGCGGCAGTATGTTTGGGCTAATGGCAGCGTACACAAAACTTTTCCTAACATTCTGATATTATTTTATTACAGATTTACATGATTGATTAACTGGGGGCGTAGCTCAGATGGTAGAGCGCTCGCTTAGCATGTGAGAGGTACCGGGATCGATACCCGGCGCCTCCAGATATTATTTTACTCAGAAGTACCGGGATTTTTTTACTCAGAAATCTTTTTAGTTAAAAGTTCAGGATTTATTTGTTAAGTTACAATTAATTAAATATTTTAATTAATATATTTCGCCGAGGGAATTTATTTTATGGAAATAACACTATTTAAACATCTTGAAATAATGTTAAATGAATAATTGCTTTCAAATATTAACTGTGAAAAAATAAAACTGAGCGTTTAGTATTAAAGATTTTATATTTTTGCCAGACTTCGATGCATAGGGAGATCCTAATCCTCTGTTGTCAGAATAATGTCATTGTGTTGAACCTTAGTATGACAACCCTAACTTCCTCCCGCATTCTCTAGAGTCTAGATCATTAGCAAACATTACAGAAATTCTTAGAAATAATATTTTGGTCAAATACAAATACTATAGATAACATTCATAATCAAAAAAAATTAAGTTATGGTTTACTTTTCTTACCAAATGGAAGACCAATATCACAAACTTTGAGTTTTTTTTTGGGAATGTCTCCGCATTTTTTTTAGCAATTAATTAATCGTCAAACGAAGTAGAAAGTTCAAATTTATCTTTAAAAAGCATAAGGGTGCCCCGTAAGTAACCAGCCAAACTTCTGGAGGTCATTCCTTAGGTTAAAACAAACAAAAAATTTCATGTCTACAAATCATCTATCTCGCTCCATTATCCGGCTATCTGTCTGTATGTGTTTTTTACTAAAAACTTAATATCTCAAAGGTTATTTGAGATAAAACCATGAAAATTGGTATGAATTTTGATCTTTACAGTATCCATGTACTATTTAAATTTCATTTTTTTACAACAATCTTTTTCAAAATGGCGGCCATTTTAAATTTTTAACCCTAGAGTAGTAGGGATTTGCCGTTCCTGGCCCAGAGGTTGAATTTCGGGACCAGTGGACCAGAGATTGAATTTCGATATATATATATATGGTTAGATGTGTTTAGATAGATAATTTTCCAGTTTGCTCGGATGGTTGATAATTTTGTGTTTGCCGTTCCTGGCCCAGAATTTTGATGGGGAAAAAATATGAGAGTTGAATGTTCTAGTTTTACGCGTGGGGTTGAGTTTTGTCTACCGTAATTTCTGTAGGTGTAGATAAACAATGTTATTTACAAATGGGTTCAAGATCAGGCGATTGTCTTGATCCACGATTGTAACAGTGATTTGCTGTATTTTTCGCAGGGCACTATCTAACGGAGTATAATATCTCTGGAGCGGCGTTTCTGATATTTTGTAGCCCCGCGGTACGGCTGGGAAAAATGTGTATAGCAGTCGATGTTCTTTGTGCTTGTGCAAGTGTTCGTCGTGATTGGAGTAACTGTTTTCAACCAAATTGCAATGTATCTCGACTGTATCCACAGCTCTGAGATTCGGTGGTTTCGTGGCTTTTATGATATGGTCGGCCATGTAGTAAAAACGTTCGTTACTGTAGTCTTCTTTTTCCTCAGACTGCATTTCGAACCCCAGCAGATTTCGTATTGTGGAGTCGAAACTGAACTTGAGCGGTGAGACTATCGATACCCTGTCATCCATTTTCGCTATGCTGAACCTTGCAGAATCAACCACGTTCAGTGTTTTGAGGAACTCACTGCACTTGACCTGTAGGGTGTCTAGCGTCAAGTGGCCTTTCTGAAAGAGAAGCGCTCTCGGACCAATGCTCTGTTGTTCGGCGTTAGGACCTACCCAAAAGTACATCGTTCCATCTGTCGGATGATTAGCGATATTGTTTTCCGAATAAAACCCGTACAGAGCCAGTTCGTAGTCATCTTCATCGCGCAAATATATTGGGTGCTCCAAGTGAAGTGTGATCACCGAACCCGCTCCAACCAGTTTGAACAGCATTATGATTTTTAAAAGTCTTTGTCTCCCATACACACACACATAGGTGTCTCTTAAAAGTTACTCTCGATCGATGCGAAAAAAAATTGTTTTTTTAAATAGCCGTGTTTGCCACATGTTATTCAGGTGTGGAGGCCCAAATCACGCCATTCTCGAGAGCTTCAAGTTTCTCCTCAATCTTTTCGAGCCTTTCGTTTGTTTTTCTCTTCAAGTTTCGGACGGCATCGAATAGTTCATTGAGCTCTAGTCGAAGTTTGATTTCGACTTTATCGAAAGCTTGCAACGATTCATGGGAAAACTCTCTTTTCATCTCATTGATTTTAGAATCGACGTATTGTGCACTATTACCACCAGCAACAAAAGTGATGTTCGTATCACCAAATTTGTTGATGTGAAAAGTACTGCCACGATAACTCTCCATAGTTATAGTCTCTTACCACCAAGACTTCCAAGTGTATTTGTTATCTCGTAGACACCGCACGATATCATTCCAATCTTCACTTTTGTCGTTACGTCGTAACACCTCAATACATAGGTGGCCGCATATCGGAGGATCATCAAAATCTTGGACTCTGTCGATGTTGTATTTGAGATTGTCTGCACCCAAATAACGTACCAACTCTAGTGGTGGTCTTGCATCACCGAACGAGTCGAAGTATAATTTATGTTCTCCCCGTTTTACGTAACACGTCCAGTGGGTGCCATTAGATGATATATCTCCAAGATTGATGACCCCACATTCAATGGGACTAGGTATTGACGGCAGCATTTGACGCATAAACACGCCTCGAAAATTTTCTATCTTTAGCGTTTTGATGTAATTTTCAATTTCAGCGAGCGAAAGGGGTGTGATCTTTTTTTATTACCAAGCAGTTCGTCTAACTTGGAGTTGATGCGCCGTTTAAGACCTGAACCTTTAGGACCGATAATACTGTCAAGTTCACTGTCAATTAGTTGTTTCAACCACGGTACGAACTTATTCTTGAGTAGTGGTGCTATTGTGTGCCTCACAACTGGTGAAATGAAACGTTTGCCACCAGGTACATCTGTTTCGACAAAATCTAGCATCTCTTTCAAGAGACCTCCTTTTTTGTTCATTGAAAGCTGTCCGTATGAAAGCTCCATCCGTAATCCTTTATTATCTTTTTTCGCTTTGACTATACGTTGGTGCTGTCTTGGTGTGAGCAAGATATCATCGCCACCACACATAGTCACTTGGTCTTTCGATAGACCAATACTCGCACTCTGCCGCCTTCGGTAAGCGGTGCGGAGCTTACGTTTCTGTCCATCCGACAGCCTGATTTTATGATGATGATGTAACGCAACCATAATCATACACTTATAACTAAGTCATGGATATTTACTGTCCAAAGTGTAAAATAAAAACGAGCTCAATAAATGTTGAGACTTTGAAAACGGTAAACGAAAAGTGGCGACACAAGGCACAATGCGTAGTTTGTGGAAAAGAAAAGAGTACATTTATTAAAGCTCCGGATTTTGCTAACCAAATGAAACCTTCCTTGATCGAAGCGAAAGAATTGCATCGACCGGTGATAAAGAAATTTCCGAAACGAAGAATCATAACGCTTGGAATCGATGATTTGTGGGCTGCCGATTTGGTCATCATGGATAGGTATAGAGGTGAAAACGACGGTTACAAGTACATTCTAAATGTCATAGACACGTTCTCAAAATATGCTTGGTCAGAACCATTAGTCAGAAAAAGTGGATCTGATGTAGCCGAGGCATTTAGAGTTATATTAGAAAGAGCTTGGCAATGTGGGCACGAGTCACCCAATCTACTTCATACAGACAAAGGGCGTGAATTCGTAAACAGTGACTTCAGGCGTTTGTTGAAGGAACATGACATCAAGATGTATCATACTGAGAAGGAGGAAAAGAGTGCGATAGTAGAAAGATTCAACCGTACTCTAAATGAGAAAATGAAAGTACAATTTGAAGTGCGTAAGTCATTTCGTTGGATTGACATTCTCCAGTCTTTACTGAAAGACTACAACAGCAGTTTTCATAGAACGATTGGTATGATGCCAGTTGAGGTTAATGCGGAATGTGAACCTGAGCTTAGACGCAGATATGCAAGCAGGGATGAAACAACATCAGCAGTGCGAAAACCTACACTCAAGATTGGTGATAGAGTTAGGATTACGAAAAATAAGGGTCACTATGCAAACAAGTACGGACGCAACTGGACTCGAGAAGTATTTACCGTTTATCAAGTTAATAATACAAATCCAGTCACATATAATATCAAAGATTCTGAAGGAGAACATATTATCGGATCGTTTTATCAAAAAGAGCTCCAAAAGTCAGTATTTTAGAAATGAACAAAAAAAAATAAAGTTTTTTTTATTTATTTATTTATTTTTTTTTTATTTACCTAGCGAAATGTGATTGTATTTCGAGTAATGTCATACGTGAAGTTTGTTTCTGCGACAACAACAACGTAAGCTGTGGTACCACTGTTCGCTGCTGGAGGTGCGACTGGATTTATAAAGTCTAACTCAACTTGTATATCGCTTCTAGATCTGTCTGTCGACTGTGGATGTAGATGAGTATCTACGACCATTATTGGAAAGTTGCTTTGGAAATTCTCAGGAGTTAACATAACATCAGAATCCCCAAAGTTCACCATTCGAAAACGTACATACTGATCGTAAAGAAGTCGCCACTTTGAATCTGACATATTCAAGTTTTGCAATTCTTGTGGGTAGCGATCACCGTTTATTTTGACGGTTACGTTCTTTATGGTACAACTGTCGAAAACTGATGGATTTGCCTTTTGATCGTTTGAGCGATTAGTTTGCAAACCAATTATGACGAAACGTGGATCGTTCACACTCCGATAAACGTTGGTGATGTCAAAGTTGAATGAAGATCCAAACACGCCTTTCTTCTCGATACACTGCCATTGGTAGTATCTGAACGATAGTCTGTCTTTGTCGCTCAATTCTTTCAATCCCGCAATAAGTTGTATACGACTGGTAGATGAGTATTCTACCAACGGTACGCGTAGAACAAACGATGTAATTTTTACCTTTCCATCTTCAGGTTCAACATCGGTTGCTTCTGAACCTTTCCAATGACACAGAGCGTCGTTGTCTTCGGAACGCGTGAATGTGATTTCAAATCCACCTTTATACATCGGATACTGAAGGTGGTCGAAAAAGCCGAGACCAAGATGACCGAGCGTACCTAGTGCTTCAAATTTGCCCCCTCCACTGTACTGGGATACGAAACCGCAGTTTGAAAGTGTGGCCGTATTTGTGTACATCAACATACCCTTGATGTAGCCTGTTACACCTGGATTGTCTACGCTATCAATGATTGTGTTGTGTTTCTTTAGCTCAATTCGTGAGAACAGGAAAGCTGGGAAGTTGTTAACAAGTTTTATAGTAGAATTCTTTGGGTATGCCGACCCGTCTGATTTTTTCACGACTTCACCTTGAATGTGAAACATTATGCGAGAATCGTAAAACGCATCACCATGATCCAATCTGAACACAGTGTAGTTGTTCGGTGTGTTGAAATTGAGATCAGACACTGCGTTAACAGTCCTGTACTCACTCCTCACAACACCGCCCATAAACTTGGTGTAGATCGCTTCCATTGTGAAATATATCACCACTTATAGTATTCACATAGGGTACATAGAACCGGACGTACCCAAACCCATGCCGAGTTTACGTTTCAGCCACATTCCACCGGTTGTAGCAAGAGCAACTGCACGTTCATTCAAATCAGCATCAGGTGCCATGACTCTACGCCACGCCTTCTTCTGCAACTCACGATCGGCCACCCATCTGTCTTCTGTATTTTTGTGTTTGCTGTACCAAATGTCATGTTCTTTGCACGCCTCGTCAAGTGGGTTGATTCCTTTATCTCCTCTAGCCAATCGTTCGTCTAGTTTTGTACCGGGTCCACAAAAATTGTACGTATCAAATTGCAAATTGCGTGGAGCATGAAGCTCGAACGGTAGATTGTTGATGATATCGTTCAAAAGCCCAGACCCTTCGATCACACTCTCCGGTAATGCTGAAAGACAACGTACTAGATATTTTGTTCCTCGTGGAGTCTGCACTAACTCTTCCATTCTGTCGTATATGAATTTGACGAGAGATAGTTTCTCGTTATGAAAATTGTTGTTGCCGGCCATTTCTTGAGCGTAAATGTAATTCAATCGTTTTACCAGTTCATTGAGATTGCTGATGTATTTGTATTCTACCGGCCTACTGCTGTAGACTGCCAACCCAGACCCAGTCATTTCATCATTATTGTCAGTCTTTATATTTTCTTCCCAAATTCGTTTGATCATGCGTTTCCATTTACGACCCTGACTCGCTTTCGGTCGATTTGAAAGAGGATCGTTTTTCTGAAATATGGAATTTGTTCTGAGCAATATATCTTTGTATGCATTCCAATCGTCAGGCGTATAGTTGTCATCACTAATGTAATCGTTTTTCGTCAAAAGACGCCAAAGACCATGCGTGCCTTTGTAAGTTTTTTGATCTTTTATTAGTACGATATCGTCGTAATTAAACGTGATCGGCTCGGATCCAATTTTAGCTTGATTGGCATTGTCATCGTACCAAATACCGAACTGAGCATCTCGGGCTTTAGGTAAATAACTTGATGCAGTCAATCCCAGTGTAATTTTCTTTGTATCCATCAGTTGTTTAAACGATTGATTCAATTCTTGTGAAGGAGTATCTATGTCAGAACGCTCAGACAACGGGCTTCGTCCGTCTGGTGTACCAGATCTCGTTAATGGTATTCGCATGAGTTGTCGCATACGTAGTCTTTTACGTTCTTCCATTTCTTTAGCCTCGTTGACTGCATCTTTCTCTTTTTGTTTTATGATTGCATTCGTTATGGGCTCATACTTTTTCTGCCTTTCGCGCATCTCCTGCATTTCTTGCACGTATACACTGGAAAATTCATTCTTCAAATTATCGTTCAGTTCCTCCAACTGTTTGGCTTTTACCACCGTTAGAGGCTCAGACTCCTTAGGAAGCGGAGTCAAAATGTTGGGTGGTTTTTCTGAAGGGTGGTGCTCTATTGATGGTCGAGAGCCAGATGACCGCTCCTCTTTCTCAGCGGCTCTGAATTTGCGTATAAGTTCTCGCTGTAGCTCTTCAAGACGTTTTGCTTCCAATACATTAGCCATAGTGCTATACTTATTTAAATACAGTCTGTTAGACTTTTATCTTGCAACTGGCTTGGGTATAAGTTTTTCATTTAACATACATTTGTACTTTCCCGAGTGTACTTTTTTGCTCATGTCAATAGATAGAAAGCCGTGTGGTTGACTCCAACATTTCTTGCACATAGATTCAAATTGGATGTACGACATATCTGAGCCGACAAAGTCTTCATATATTCGCTTGCTGTAGTGCTTATTCTGATTGAACACGCAAAGTAGATTGACATTGTTACGGATTACTTGCATATCCACACGCCCATAGCTCTGGCTGAGATACACACAGGATATGAGTTTATGTCGACCTCGAATAAAGTATTCTTTTATTTGGGTTTGTTTTTCAAGAAGGCAGTCGTCGAAAACCACCAACGAATTTGGTTCACATTCATCAACTGAGATTAGGTCTTCGCAGCTTGTATAAAAAAACGCTATCTGTTTCCCTAACTTCACCCCAACTTGGGCGTACATGTCACGAAGGTTAGAGTACGCAGTCTGATCGATTGATCTACTGAACACGTACAAGTTCTTAAATGTCAACCCTTGGCCGTCGTAAATAAAGTTCAGCAAAAGGTTCGTTTTCCCACTACCGGACGGGCCAACAATTAAACAGCGTAGTGGTCTCGGTATCAGGTCGTTGTCGAAGTAATCATTAACATACACTTTGATATCCATTCCAGATGGGTACTTATAAGTGGGGTATTTTATAATGTCCCCAGGGTAGTGATTTGATCCCATCTTCTAATATGTAGCGTTTGTCATCTTTACTACTCAGTGATGTTTTGAATAGCTCAACACTGAATAGTTCATGCCTAGAACTACGTATCATGTTCATAGATGCGTATTTAGTTTTCCCTTTGAACAGACACTCTTTGTAGTCTGTAAATGATATCTCATTTTCCACAACAGACCTTTTAACCCCTTTAGATCGTTTGGAGGTTTTCAGTTTATCTAGTTTATTTTTTTCGTCATTCTTTTCTCCGTCTTCTAATTGATACGCGTACATTTTGGATCTAAGCCCGACGAATTCTCGCATGATAGAACCCTTTAGTTCGTCTTTCATTTTGCCCAATATTTTTTTGTTAACGCGGGGCATTCCGTACGGATTGTTTTCTGCATAATCACTAGTGTCAAAATATTTAATCATACTTTGCATGTCCTGATAAAAATCACTTGTTTCTATCTTGTACGTAAGAGAATCTGTGTCTGTATATTGCAATGATATTTTATCGCCGTAACGTTTTTTCATTACATTATAATGGAATTCGTACATCATCAACTTTGATACGTCGAGAACACACGCACCTACATATATGGGTTTGTTAAATTTCGTTTTTACTCTAGCCATATGAACCGCAGCTAAGTTTTCACAGAAAATCGTCCGGCTCGTGAAATTAGGTTTGGCAATCAATTTCTCAAGCTGATCACATTTTGAAACGAGACGAATGTCTACACGGTTCCGAATATTTTCCATAGTCTTTCCGAATACTGCATTATTCATCAGTTTATAGAAATCCTTCTCAAAGTCGTTTTGGGCTTTTATGCGATACTCCGTGTTTAAGTTGATATATTTTTCGAGAAATTTTGACTGTACGAAACTTATTATTCTGTGGATCTTCGTGACCTGCATACCCAATGATAGATAGAGTTTTAAATTACGATAGTGTAAAACATATCTTTCTTTGTTGTATAGAGTGGTTAGTAATTTTGCTTCTTTGGACCCTGGTGGACACATTCGCTCAGGAGCTAGGGGGAGATCAGAATGTTGATCGTGTAGGTTTTCAGAGTACACCAAGTCAACTTCAAGTATATAACCGATTGTATCATCATCGTTAATTTTTGTAACATCGAAATACTCTATATCTGCACCAATGTCAGCTCCATCTTTCACCCAGCGAAAGTCTTTTATCGGCATCGGCTGACTCATCGCATGACCGTAAAGATTGTTCATATCTAGATAGGTTAGATATGTGCATGGAAGCGTTGAGTCATAATCTTTCATATAGGGATTGTTAGCTTTAGCGTGACGGTTCGAGCATTGAGATATTCCACCTCGAACCATTTTTTCCCACATCAGTAGCATATTAACATCAGACAATAGGTCAAGTTTTACATTTGTAGTTTTCAGCATCGCACTCCAAGCTAGACCTGGTGCTGTGAAATACCATGCCGGATCTAATTTGTATATTCCCATGCACACATCTCTAAAATTTTCCATGACATCAGTCAGTAGCAGTACATCTGTAGTGTTGTATAACAGTGTGTATTCCTTTAGGTCTTTAACTCCTAGATCATGCCAGACCATACAAGCGTGTTTGTAATCTTGCTCTGTGATATTGGTCTTATTTAATTTATTATAAAATGCTGATTTTGGCGGTAGTGATGTCTCATTGTACTTGTCCAACGAATCCATATAATCGTATGGATAGACACCCTTCCTCAGTAGCAGATCTACAGATTCATTCTCATAGTGTTTGATAGTATGCATTAGTTTACTTTTAGGGAGGTTGCTTACGAGAGTGTCTAAACTGAGGCTCATAAATTTGAAAGAATCAAGGAATCGTAGTTTAATACCATTTTCCACCTTCACAGTAAACGAAATGTACCGCTCTTCATTGTTTGGTATTATATCGATAGTGTTACCACGCTCTCCAAATTGCTTAATGAATAGGTGTGTATCATAACCAGCCAAGTTGTGAATGAAGACGGGTATGAAATTAGGCACTTTATAATTCAAATTACATTTGTTATGGGCAACACCTCTGAATTTACCGGTTATATGATCATGATCCATCACGCGATCATCTTCTAATACTTTTCTACATATGTGACATCTGTTGGTGATTTCAACCTCTCTCAATTCAAGATCAGTCAGTGGTAACATTGGAACCGCATTCTCACTGTTGTAGCGTTTAAAGATTTCCTCCGATTCACATATTAATGTATCTACAAATTTTGAAGCTGCATCCTCGCCGAAATAACTAACTGGTGGTTTATAAATACCTCTGTCGTGTGTTCCATACAAACAGAAACTTATTGGTCGATGTTTTTGATATCGCAGGGTATAGGGTTCTGTGATTCCTTCGGTTGGATCCTTCTCCTTTTGTGCTTCTTTTATTGGAATCAAACAACATTCGAAATCAGCGTAGAATACAAACGGGACTCTCATCGAGCAGTTGAATTGTCTGAATTTGATGAAAGAACCTTCATCTGGCAACTCGACTCTCAAAGCTTTGTGGTTCCCACAGTCCAATTTATGTTTATCTAACAAATCCTCTCTTCCGAAATGCTGAAGACACCGTCTGCACAGCCAGATTCTATGTCCATTTTTTGTCACTTGTGAATTCACTAATTTTTCCAGATTCTTTATGTAACAGTAATGAGCTTGCTTTTCATTCTTCATATACAACAAATCTACGTGTTGGACTTTTTCTTCATTTGTAACTAGGAGAGGATAGATTATAAACTTTTCGTCATAAGCATATATGTTAATTGAAATACCGGAACGTTCCTCAAATGTCGGAACTTTGGAAGTCTGTACCGGGAAATCAATACCTTTAAGATATTCGTCAAATTCATGTTCATGTGCTTTATACTTGCTCACCCGTTGAGAATGTTTCTTTGCTGGGTAAAGTGCGGCTAAAATGCTCCACAAGAAACACTTTTGATCATTATTTTCCACATTGATAACAGCTTTCCGGTTTTCAATAGCTGGAGGTAGTGGTATGTAGCTAGCTCCCTTCAGGGGGATATATTTGTTCAATCTAATTTCCATGCCTTCGATATTTTTGAGCGTCCATTGCGATCCGTTCTCCTGAAATTCCTCCATCTGGGCCATGATTTTTTTCTTTGTGCTATCGTAATATTCTGATATATCTGAAGTGGGCAGTAATACTGTATTTTTTCGTTTTGAAATTCATGGTTCGCTCAATAACCTTGCCATCTGCTGGCCGTTTGTAAACAGCGAAAAACCAAACGTTAACTTTTAGGTTATTTTTCAATATTTCATTTTCAATCAGCTCAATGACTAGGGGTTTATACGCATTAAAGAAACGGAACACATCTTTGAATGCTAGTTGATTAGCAATAGTGTAGGTTTTCAATCGTCCCCAGAAAGCGGTTTGTTTTTCACGGATAGCCTCGGCCAGTGATTGTAGTTCGAATGTTTCTTCTTTCTCTTCATCCACATTGTTCTGTGGCGAGTTTTCCAACGTTGGATCATCTGGTTTGTTTTTATTTTTGTACTTGGGGTTCTCAATTACAGTACACACGGAATCTGAATCTGAACTTAGATCGTCGTCGTCGTCGTCTTCTTCTTCTCTTTTATCAGTTGGACTCAGTGGTGAATATGAGGGACTGTCTGGAAAGTGAAGTGGAGATCCATAAACGGGGCTGTTTGGTATATTCAATGACGATTTCTCGTTAATGTTGTTGTTTTTTTTTTAGGTGAATATGTTAAATCGAAATCGAGATCATCTTCATCCCAACTCTGATTATGTGTAGACTCTGGTGAATGAGGTGGAGATCCCATTATATTTCTAATTTTATTCGAATCCGAATGTACAACTCTTTTTGGTGGGTCAAACACGACTTCTTCCTTTTTAGGATCGTCTAAAAATGACAAATCGAAATCAGATATGGCATCTCTAAATTTAGCTTCGTTCCAATTTGGATTTCTACGTGCTTCTGAGATTACGTTACCCAATAATTCTATAACATTATCTATGTCACCCTCCCTCAAATATGATTCAGGATCAGAACTATCATGATCTTCGGGCTTTGACTTAGGAGAAGCAATCGGGGAATCAGGTAGTGGGCTGATTGGATCAGGAATGGGGGCTGACCAATCTACCTCAAAGTCAGGAGAAGATACTGGGGAAGCTGGTAGAGGGCTGATTGGAGAAGGAATGGGGGCTGACCAATCTACTTCAAAGTCAGGATCAGGAGAAGATACTGGGGAATCATCATCTAGCAATGAGCTATTTGGTCGCTTGTTTGTCTTGCGAGCGTAAGCTCTGGGATTGATTGGTGTCGTACGTTTACTTTTCATAAAATCTTCATCGTATGTCTGGAGTGGTTTTACAGGCCAACGATTAACTTTCGACTTCGGATATTTTGCAACAAGTTCGGATATTTCAGGACCTGAGGCTGGTAGTCGTTGAGCAAAACGTTCCTCTATTCTTTTGATTGTTGGATTGGACACAACGAAATCCGAAGGTAGCATCATCCTCCTTTGTTTGTGGTCCTCAGATTTTACATGGGAAACCAAATTAGACTTTTCGATAGTCTTCTCACATACCTCACACAATACCGATTCTGTGGAGTATGGATACATCATTGCCCTTCGTTTATGAACCCTAGATTTTACATGTGAGGCATATCTAGGTTTTTCAATAGACTTTTCGCAAACCCAACACATTACCGATTCTGGAGCTGGTTTGATTCCAAAACGTTTGACTCTGTTGCGTAGCATCGTATTAGTGTTACACTTTTTAGATTTGCTGTGTCTAAGCATATTACGAATAGAAACTTCGGTGCCACATATAGTACATGCCTGTTTTGTAGCATCATTCGAAATTGAGCTAGTCTGAATATCTGGAACTGCAGCCGTTTGCTCAGGAGAAGAAGTCGTGATGCATCTTTTCGATTTACGATGCCGTGACATGTTGGATGCAGTTACTTCAATTCCACACTTTGGGCATGGTTTCCTTTGCGAATAGTTTGATGCCTGGTTGAGTACTGGCATTGCAGTGTTAGGATTATTTGAAACTGCGATACTCAAACAGCGTTTCGATTTACGGTGTCGTGACATATTTTTAGCCAGAACGTCAACACCACATGCTGGACAAGTTTCCTTCTGAGGACATACAGTGGTGGTTGAAGGAAAAGGTCCGAGCGCTAGCACCGTTGATTGGTAGCCTGTGGAAGCTGTGATACATTTTTTCGTCTTACGATGTCGAGACATATTTGATGCATGTACAAACGCATTGCAAGTAGGACATTGCTTCTTTGAAGCCATATCGTTAGCACTCAGAAGTGCTGATGAGTTGACATTAGTCTTATTAAAGAGTCCAATTTGCCATGAATTTACTGTCCTCATTTTCCTCGACCCCCCAAACCATTTGTCGTATTTGGTGTTTAAATGCTGAAGCGAAATCCACTGCCGTTAGCAGGTAGAAAGTCTCATCTAATGAGATATAACTCTTATTAATAAACATTTGCAAGTTAGCTGTCCTCCCCACTGAACGGAACAACATTTTCGGATTTTTGGCAGATTGGAAGAAACGAGAGTAAACCAGAGAATGGATAAACCGCACCTGGATACGACCAAAACGAAACCTCAAACCCCGACACGAAAACGAAACCCCTAAAATCCGTCAAGTCAAACCCTTTTCGCCTACTGAAAGGGATACATGCGTAAACGAGGGAAGAAAACCATTGACCTGAACCCCAAATAACGTGGACGAATACGACCGTGAAGAAGAGGAAGACGGAAGAAAAAAATAAAAACGTCCCTCTAAAAGGGAAGGGGAAAGCTGACGATAATGTTGTTTCTGAAAATTTATAATCGTTAGCAATTCCAAAGTCTGTTAGTTGACATTATTTTTCTCTAACTAAGAGCCATTTGCCAACAGGAGTAGCTACCCTTTACCCCCTGATAATTATAACTATTATTGTTGGGAACGAAACGTCACTTGTTACGATAATCTCGAAGTGGAAATAAGTCACATGACTCTTTTTTATTGGAAAATATTTTAAACGAAAACGTAATCGTCACCTGAACGTACCTTGTGAACATTAATGATCGATGGTTAACGTTAAGGGAGACTTCGATGAGATTGTTATATAAATGTTAAATTACTGTTATTAAAATGAAAAGGGACAGGCTGAAAATTTGACAGAAGTGCCCCGGAGCAGCCAGCAAATTTGCCACCCCCGGGAAATTAAACTCAGCACAAACCGAGTGAATGTTAATCGTTCAAAAACCCCAGCGGATTAAAATAAATCCTATAAGAATCCTTAAAATCAATCGCACCATTCGATCCTACAAGCGTTCCGAAGGGGTTTGCCAATTTTATAAAATCCGCACCATACGGGCTGCTTGAAACAGCGCTAACCAAATTTCAATGTTTTAAAACCATTTGACCAGATTTAATGTGCCTTTAAATCACTTATAACACTCTGCGGACTCCTACACAGTATAAACGGAAACTGAACCACTGCGAAATCTCGGATTTTGGGTTTTTGAGCACATCAAACCGTGAAAATTTAGATACCCGTTTCCGGCACCAACCAAAAAGGTTTAATTCCGCCTAGAAACTGCGATTTTTTTTATAAAAAATTATAACCATCCGGGGCAGTATGTTTGATAATCAGTCCAAAAACTTTTTCTAACATATATATTTATCAAAATTTAATACCCTGATCAACGGGGGGTACCGAAAGCGCATCCTTCTGGGAGGACCGGCGATACCCGACCCTCCAGTTTATTTTACTGAAAAAGAATAGTAACATTTTAGTGTGGTGGTTTAGAAGACCAAAAATTTAAAAAAACCCTAATTAAATATTTGAAATAATCACAAAATTTAAAATAATGTTACAATTTATTAATTTCAATTTTATTGTATTAAAATGGGTTTTTAAATTTTTTTTGTCGATTAAGAATCAAAACCCTGTTGTAGTAATGTAAAGTTAATTAGTAACAACCTAAGTGTCGTCGATTCTCGAGATCAAGAAAATTAAAAATCTGAAATAAATATTTTGTAATATACAAAATGAAATTATAAAAAAATTTAAAGTATTTTTACTACATAAACAATTACAACTTTTAAGCTTTTTTAATGTCTCGCATTTTTTTTACAATTTTTTAACGGTGAAAGAAATTTTCTTTACATCTGTGGTGAGAACACCAAACTTCTTGTGGGTTTCCTTGTAAACAAACGGAAATTTCATTATACAATCGTCTACTCGTTTAAAAAAAATCCCCTACTTCAGTAGGGCAAAGGCTTACACCAAGGAAAGAAAAACCTGGAAAAGGGAAGGGTTATTCTTACCAGTCCCTTGTACTATTTAATTCTTGTAAGAACAATTTTTTCAAAAGGGCGGCCATTTAAATGTTTAAAGCCAAATATCTTAATAACCTTAAATTTTACTAAAAAATTGTCAGTTGCAAATAAGTTTAAGAATTTATTTCTATAAATAATTATATAACAAGTTTTAAGGTTGAACAACTATTAACTGAGAGATTAAAATTTTTATCAAAATTGAAAACTAAAGTTTTCAATTTTATTAATATCAAGCATATTTTTATTTGTTAAAAATTTTAATTTCTCAGTTAATAGTTGTTCAATCTTAAAAATTCTTATATAATTATTTATAGAAATAAATTATTAAACTTTTTTGTAACTTACAATTTTTTAGTAAAATTTAAGGTTATTAAGATATTTGACTTTAAAAATTTAAAATGGCCGCCATTTTGAAAAAGATTGTCGTAAAAAAATGAAATTTAAATAGTACATGGATACTGTAAAGATCAACATTCATACCAATTTTCATGGTTTTATCTTAAATAACCTTTGAGATATTAAGTTTTTAGTAAAAAACACATACAGACAGATAGCCGGATAATGGAGCGAGATAGACGATTTGTACACATGAAATTTTTTGTTTGTTTTAACCCAAGGAATGACCTCCAGAAGTTTGGCTGGTTACTTACGGGACACCCTGTATACTGTACTGTATATATCAAGTAACAAGTCAACTTAAAGCTAACGTTCCAAACCAAACTTAACCCATCATTTGGCCCAACATGGTGGAAGTGTTTACAACCTAACCCAAAATACCAGAAGGCCCAGAATGGTAATTAAGACGATGAAACTTATTTTCTTGTTGGTCAAAATTAATTGAACAATATCAAAACATTTTTTAAAGTTTAGTTTAGCTCAAGCCAAAAAGATCTTGCCATCTTTACCTTATGTAGAGTTGTTCCGAAAACGATCCTTAACTTAAATCACAATTGTACGACAACCCTTTGACAAGGTAGGCTGTATAGGACCAAGCTAATTTCAAGAACTTAAGGGAGGCTTGTGAATGACAGCTGGAATCTGAATGCAGGTAGGCGATGATTGGATTCGACACGAGAACATTGTTTTGACAACAGATGATTCGGCCAACCTGGACACTGTGCATCCCTGTGTATGTAAAGTCTGGCCAAGACATTACGTACGGTTCGTCAATATCCAAGGTCTTTTGGTTCAGGGCATATTGCCACCGCCGGAATCAGATAAGTGACAATTAATGGTATTTGCTGTGGATAGAGGTATTTAAGTTGAATTTGTCGTTACAATTTTCGTATCGAAAAACAGAATCGGGTTCTGTGACACCGAAAATCACGCAGATAGTAATTGTCCCAACTCGTTAACTGCAAGAAAAGATTTTTTTCTATTGGACAAGATTACTTTTTATGAGAATACCATGTGCGTATATATTTGTATTTTGGAAAAAAATATTGAGATGCATTTTTAAGAACTAAGCCGTTTGTTGAACCGCCAAGCAAACACTGGATAAGCCAATACTCAGTCTGACCGTCAGGAGGCTGAAACATGTTTTCCATTCCAACTGTACAATCCTAGTTTATTATTATTAGTTAAAGTGAACATAGAACGGTTATTAAAGGACTAACATAGTAAATATTGAGTTTTTTTAATTTGAAATCGTTAAGAAGTTTCACAAAAACTCAATTTTTTACAAAAATCAACTTACGGTCCTCTAGAGCAGTCCTTCGCCTATCAAATGACACTTCAAGTGTTGAGATACGATTTGTATTACGGACCGAATCCTTGAAATAGAAACCCATATTTAGGCGTTTTTCTTGAAAAGGTTCCCGTAAATGAATTTTCAAATTTTAGTTTTTCATTTTTCTGGAAAAATTGTATGTGAATTGAATATTTTATGTACATCCAGGTAAATTGTCCGTTTCTTATCATAATTATCAAATAAGTTTGTCCCGTCTTCCCTTCGTCCCCGCAACAGCTGCGGTCCCGAAGATTTTTCTCATGCGTGTTGGCCAGGAAGTAAACAAAAAACGAGCGGTGAAAACTTGCAGGACTGGCGAGTGGTCCCTTTGTCCGTTTGTCGGCTAGCAGCGGGGCGCGGCGCGGCGCGGCGCTGGTCCCTATGATGATTTCGGCGGATAAGCATTGAATGGATGGTGAGCCGGAGTGAATGAACCCATATCCTCCAGCAGTCGGCGTGGCCTGGAATCCGTGAACTTGCACGCGCGACCGCCTCGGATGGAGGCGCCACCGTCAACACACCTAATTGTCCGTATCGAATTTCGGTATCGACAATTTGGGTGTGTTTACACAGTGGTGTTTATAATCAGTCGGTTGTGAAGATGATATTATCGACTGCCTGTCAATCGAATAATTAAATCGATTCCGATGTCAGTATTTTGTTCTACGGATTCTTATTCTTAGATATGAGACGCAGACACAGTTTTTTGTGCGTATTGAATGATTACATGAGTGGAGGATGAATGTGGCTGACGTGTAATCTGGTTATTAATCGAGTTCGACTGTTCCTCAGAAAGGGCCACTTAGTAGCCTAATTGTCAGGGCAGCTAAGGGACTATTGGGAATCCGAACCACGTAGCATTGGTCTGATTTCCAGCTAACTGACAAGCCTGATTGATACTCAGTTCTCACCACTAAACATCATTCGGAGGACAGACACTGACTTTCACCCAACATGGACACTCCAGATAATACGTTATCATAGTGATAAGTTTAGAGTCCTACTTGAAGTCTAATTTTATTTGTAAGAAGCACCCGTTGATCAGGGAAGAAATGTATAGGCCTAAGTTACATGTCGCATGATTTTCACGTAAAACATCGAATCCAGCTGATTGTGATATCAATAAATACAAATCACATTATTTACTACAATGGCAGTCGAGCGGTGATTATTGCCATAGGATTTGGCGTTGCGTCCACTCCAAGTAGTTGTTTGGAACTTACAATGGCTTGTTACATATCGATAATATATTTATTACATACAGGCTTGATTCTAAGCTAAAATTGAAGAATAATATTTTTTCTATTTCTGCTTTGTTTTGCAGCTAGTCAGCATTTTTTTATACATATAAAACAATTTGTTTCCGTGTTACTAGCGCGCGTGTTAGAAACGCACAACGGTCTAAGCGTGTTAGGAGTGCACAACCCTTCTACCTGGAGGCCAGAGGGTGTTACAAGCGCACACGAGGGTCCAATTTGACTTGTCGCCGGTCTGGTGGATTACAGGACAATTCGTCCCACGGACATTTCGTCCCCAAAGAAAAATGCGGACATTCCGTCCCACTCTGTGGAGTGTCTACCTGGGTCGGGTTTGATAATTAGTCTCCAAATATTTCTAAACGGACACTTCGTCCCACCCAGAGAGAACTTAACCTAACCTAACCTTTTTACAACCCTTCTTTCAGGTGGGACGAAGTGTCCGTTTAGAAATATTTGGAGACTATTTATCAAACCCTACCCAGGTAGCCGTTCCACAAAGTGGGACGAAATGTCCGCATTTTTCTTGGGGGACGAAATGTCCGTGGGACGAATTGTCCGGACACCGGTCTGGTGTAATCCCCTGGCCATGCATAGATTATGCAAGGTTGAGTGCACATTTTAGTTCAAATTTCAACATTTGCCGTTTGAAAAGGTCATTAAAAATAAAGACGACAGATGAACAAGTAACATTATTTAATTATGTTTTTGTTTTTGTCCCACTTCAATACGACAATTTAAAGTTTTTTAAGCCCAAGTTAAGGAGTACATGTTTAGTAACATTTAATTCCAGGCATTGAGTGTAACTATCAGCAACAAATAATAACGTACTTACTACGAGACAGCAACTCGTTAAACTTAGTTGGTATTATATATAATTCTAAATATTATATTTTTCTTTTCTTATAGTTGTGTCTGTTATTTTTGTTATTTTAAGACTATAATAAGAATGCATTGTGATGTTTTTACAATAAGGATTAAAAATTTTTGCACAGTAAAATGATATTTTTAGAAACTACCGTTAAGGTGTCCGGACAATTCGTCCCACGGACATTTCGTCCCCCAAGAAAAATGCGGACATTTCGTCCCACTTTGTGGAACGGCTACCTGGGTAGGGTTTGATAAATAGTCTCCAAATATTTCTAAACGGACACTTCGTCCCACCTGAGAGAAGGGTTGTAAAAAGGTTAGGTTAGGTTAGGTTAAGTTAGGTTAGGTTCTCTCAGGGTGGGACGAAGTGTCCGTTTAGAAATATTTGGAGACTAATTATCAAACCCGACCCAGGTAGACACTCCACATAGTGGGACGGAATGTCCGCATTTTTCTTTGGGGACGAATTGTCCTGTAATCACTGTTAATTATTTAATTTGTTTTAGAAAGTAACATCTCTTGTGCCGACCGCTTGAGTATTACTGGAATGAGTTATAATAATATGCAAATTAGATCCATTAGTATTTACCTCAAATTTACAGATCCTGTGTAATAGCCTACCTTTCGGCCTGTTCACACCCAATTTTTTTTTTTTTTTTATTTTATAGCACGCGATAATATGTTGGAAAATATTTGGAGAGTAATTAGAAGATCGTTTTTAATTAAATTAATGTTATTGGCTAATTACATTATTAGACGCGTTTGTTAATAATAAATTACATTATAGATATTTAGAAGGGGTGATTTAATAATCTAGTTTTGCTTGACTCTATACACTATCAGGTGACTACTTACATAAATGTATACTAAACATGTGGTTCTTCTATTAGCCCTTTGGTCTTAGACCATTGACCGTATATTATAATATGAATAGGACATGGATACATGTGTTTCCCAATAATACTTGGACAAATATTTGTCAGGTTTATTGATTGGAATCTTCCAAAGGAAGTTCGCTACTTAAAAGTACTGGGGATACAAAAGTGGTCATCACCCTTCAGATTTCCCCCAACTGGTAAGGGCATTCCTGTAAGTATGACTAAATGAACAAGTATAAGGGTGAGGATAGCAGAATCGGCTTAAGTCATTCAATTGAACCGTTACTTCCAAGTCTAGATACAAGTCCAAAGATTGAAAGCAAGACCAATAAAATATTCTAACAAAATTCATTGTTGATATAGACGTCAAAATGTCAAATACTTTTTATTAAATAGTTAAGTTATATTTAATAAATACTGTGTTACAAGACGTGTACTGACTGTACTTTTCTGTAATATAAACTGTTGTACTTAACTATTCAGATAATTGTTTAGAGTTGAGACGCCAACACAGCTTGTCTGTATTTTAGGGACAATATGAATTCTCACATGAGTGTAGAATGAATGAGAATAACGTGTAGTCTGGTTAAAAACTGAAATTGATATATGCTCAGAAGGCCTTTTATTGACTGTCCAATAGCCAGGAAACTAAGTTGCAGGTTAGCGTGGAATCTGAACCACGTAGATTTTATTTTCTTTTCAGCTACGCCTAATAACTATTAGGCGTTGTATAATAACCTACTGGCTTGTTGTATTCTTTTCCTTGTACAACATCTTAACCCTTGCCACCATACAAGACAAGACACCTCGGGCTTCTCTAGTAGTCCCCACACCGATGGGAAGCATTGTGTGGACGCAATATCGGCATAAGAGGACTAAGAACATAACATATTGCCTACGATATCTGCGCCACTTGTGACAACAATACTGTTTATGTATGCATCTGTATACGTTTTATATACAGCACGATACTATTTTAAAGTAAATATTTAATAATTTAAAATATGTTTAAATTTTATCTTAATAATAAACTTTCAATCTAGCAAATTCATTTTTGTTTATAAATATGCTAATCATAACAAAACAAACTATCATTAAAATTAGGTTTTGCATTAATATCAACTAAGTTAATATTTGTTGTGCTTACACTTGCTGTCACGTATAAACTATGTTAGTTGTTGATAATTGCACTCAATGACTGGAATTACATGTTACTGAACATGTACTTAAAATTGTCGTATTGAAGTGGGACAAAAACTTAATTAAATAATATTACTTTTTCACGTTTTACGAAAATGTCATTAAAAATAAACATAAAAATGAAAAAGTAATCCACAAATTGATTGTGATTGAAATTCACAAATGTTTAAATTTGAATTAGGGAGTGCACTCAATCTGTATAATCGTTTTATTGCCAGGAGATTAGAATACACGAAAAATGCGTACAGGGAAAATGCGTACACCAGGAATCTTGCGAAATATGCGTACAGGATCAAGTTTTGACAGATGACGTCACAACAATTAGATAGGCGAAAAATGCGTACAACTTTTAGGGCAAATGGATCTTTTTTACAACAAATGCGTTTACCTCTAAAATAAATATGAATGTCGCTTAGTTTCTTGGGATTGGAGAACCTAACCTAACCTAATTTCGCTGTACGCATCTTTCATGCCACCGGGGAGAATACTTACCCTCGTCAAATACCAACCACTATTTCCTTCTGTACGCATATTTCGCTGTACGCATCTTTCGTGCCACCATTAACATGACACGAAACAATGTATATCTTCGTATTGTTACAACAGTCGGTAAACGGGTTTATGTTAGAAAGTACAATAGTAGCCTATTTATTAAAAACAATTTATAAATCACCTTTATTATTTTTAAAATGGTGGCCATTTTATTCTTATTTTAACAAACATCTTTAAAAAACCACTGATTTATTAAAAATTGTGTAAGACACAAAATGAGGTGTAAGATATCCCATTTGTAAAAATCGCTTAATAAATAACTATTTTATGAATTTATCTTAACTCACATTATTGTTCAAATACTGTCAAAATCGTAGCCATTTAGTTTGCATATGAGTTAAGGTTAGTTCATAAAATAGTAATTTATTAATCGATTTTAACAAATGAGGTATCATTGGAAAGGGAAACTTGTTTGTAAATGTTTTGACGTCTTACACAATTTTTATTAAACCAGAAGTTTTTTTAGATGTTTGTTAAAATAAGAATAAAATAGCCGCCATTGTGAAAATAATAAAGGTCATTTATAAATTGTTTTTAATAAAGACAATTCCGTTTACCGACTTTTATAATAATCCGAAGATATAAATTGTTTTATGAAAAAAAAAAACAAAATAAAATGATCTCTAGCTGCAAAAGAAAGCGGAAATTTAAAAATATATTTCTTCATTTTTAGCTTATAATCACACATAGAATCTGAAAATTCATAGCCAGCTCAACCTCACTAGGACATAAATATTGTATTACTATATTGATTGTACAAAGTTAGTTTTGAATAGTTGTGGAGAACTAATCAGATAGAGTAAGAAGGAAAACCAGTACAGTACAAAGTGAATATTACTGATACAAACTAACAGTCAAGACCGGGATTCGAAACTGCGCTATCTCTAATTCAGGTAAAAAGTCCTGACGCCTGAGACTGCTCGGCCACTTAACCCTCCAAAAACAGCAATTGGATACATTGGCAGTATTGAAAACAATAATACTACAGTTGAATTACCTGTAGGTGTACGGCTTTTTGAAGTGTATCGTTTGTCCTGAATATATCTGGAATTGGAAAAAAATACTTATTACATGCTTACAGCTGGGTTATCTGATTTTACATTTCAAATTTGTTTAGTAAAAATATTACAATATCCCACGTTTGTTACAGTAAACCTGAATCTATAACAATTAAAAGTTATGTAGATCTATGGCAACAATTAAAAGTGAAATTTTCTCTCACTAGTAATTTTCTTATTAAACGTAGACCATCCCCTAACTCTTACCATAGTACGTAAATTGAAAAAACAAAATAAAAACATTCTAATATTGATCTTAGTTTGTTGTTATTTGTAAAGTAGAGGTAGAGTACTAGGTAAAGTAGAGGATTGTTGTAGTGTTTTTATTTACGCTTGACAACTAACTGGATCTGAGATTCATCCAATGATAATTAGTGCATTTTTCATCAGATATATTCTATATTATTTTATTACTTACTTATTAGTTAAAGTTTTTGGTTTGTTATATTTGTGTTTATTTGAATTTATATAGTTTTTATCGTTCGAGAAAAAATGCAGCTTGAACAGCTAGCAATTGTTCCAGTTTGTTATGAAAAATGCTTGTTTACGTATGGAAACGAACCATGGCTGCCCCCGCCTTTTCAATGGACTGTGAGGAACGTTGGTTTCTGTTCATCTTTGGCATCGGAATTTGATTGGGTGGAATGCTAGTCCCGTTAGAGCCGTGGTTTGTGTCCGTCACGCGCCGCGCTGCAGTTCGTTCGTTCGTCGAACCATATGTGTTGATGTTTGGTATACTTCTGAACAAATAATAAATGTATGTAATATATTTAAAACTATAATTAAAAGCTACTTCGGTTAAATGAAGTGATATTGACTGTTTAAAGTGCCATTATTCTGCAAGGATGCATTTTAGGAACTTTATTTTTGTATTACGTTACAACATTTTTTGTTTCATAGTGTTTTTTTTTTAAGAATTTTACCATGACAGACATATTTGTTGGTTTTATCTGTTCAGGATCGATTACTTCAAAAATCTCTTAAAAATTCCATGTCTTGTTTCAAAGATCTTCATGATTGTCTGTAAATGAAAAAGATTTGTAATATAATGTAAGCAAGGTGAATTCCAATCTGTTTTATTACTACTATATCGATGAGAGATGTTATGAAGGATTCATTTACACAGTTCATATTTGATACGGACTTCCTTTAAAGCCTGACCAGTTGACATTTTTGCACCAACCCATATCACTGCTCCTTCGATAGCTCAAATTTGTTTGTTTTCTCACTTTATCTATTAAGGATATTTGATACAGATGTACTGTGCAGCCTGACCGGTAGACTTTTATGCTCCAACCTATATCTACTCCTTCGTTAACAAAGGGTTTTCTGTAACAAAAGTAGTAATAGAGATTCCTTTCCGATCTAACGTCATTCACCAAACATTGAATCACTTGCAGTACTCATTCGTTAGTCTGTGACAATATATTTTTTTGCGACCCAGTTATGTCCTTTTAAACCGGTACCAAACCAACCTGAAATTCTATATCTTGTCGGTAAGAAGTTGGCTTGATTACGCCTTTGTCATACGGAACGGAGAAAGTCGTCCACTGTCACTGTCGTTGAAAACGCTCCGTTCTGTTTTTTTATAAATCAAGGACGTATAATCAGTGTTTAGGGGCTTTCTCCTCTCTACGAGATCAGTTTGATTGTATTTGACCCGGAGTAGTAAATGTTGTGGGCATCGGATTTTTCGCGTATAATATAGTTAGTTGAGAGTGATGCTCCGCCTAGACTGTCCCTGTCTCAAGCGCGCTGACCAATAAGATAAGAGTATCCACGTGGACCTTTGATTTACTGGAAGACTATTTTATCGGCGTCCCCAGTCAGTCAGTTTGCTTATACGTTCCGCCTTCGTGAAATATTTTTCGATTGGCGCTGTGAGTGGTCAAATTAAATGCCCATTACAGTAATTAATTAACAAAGAGCCACACGACAGCCATCCCTCTCTGTCCCAGCTGATGAGATTCGAGAGCTGTCATCACTATGTTGAATTGTTTCAAGCTGATCAACTGTCGTATTTAATTCGTCTACAAAAATATTTTCAATTTTTTTAAAATTATTCTTTCTTTTTTTCTTTCTTTGTATTCTACTCCAATTACTTGTTTTAAACTAACTAGGTGTACTTCAATTTTCGATGACAACGCAGCAGACGCACCGGCTATTATGCCTATATCTGCTGATTCCTAGGACTAATTTGTAATGTTATAACTGTTACAGTGCGTTGAATTATTTAATTTATTTTAACTATGGTTGTATTGTTTAGGTTATTTTTAATTTGCTGTTGTTAACATCATTGTTAATTTATCTGGAATAAAAGTATTCATTCATTCAATTATTTTGGTTTTTTAATTAAAGAGTTAGTGTAAAAATTATTCTGTAAATAGTAAAAATAGCATGTTTATTGTTTATCTCCTCATTTTAAAACACAGTATAAAAAGCATATAACTAATGGCAAAAAACAAAAGTGGACGATTTGATCGCAGTCAGAAAAAAATCGTAGTCAGAGTTTTATTGTTAATGTGCGTAAAATGTAGTGTCTGAACATCAAGTTGCACCCCGATTAATACGGTGACGCAGATGGTTTCTGAATTGATTAGTGTTGGGAAAAATACTGTATGTATATATTCCCAATCCAAACAAGGGATACTTGAATTATATTTGGGCGTCTCCTTACAGCAAAAAGCCATATATTTTGTTACTAAGTCTCATGAATGTCTCAATTTGTATAATATCACATTACTCCCAAAGATTTTCAACTTGTCACCATTTATTTTATCACATCACCTAACGTTGTGCCTCATCATGAGTTACATTCATAGGTGATATCATACCTATTAGTGCTGAAAGAAAATATCAACTTACTCTAAAAGTTGTGCTTTTCACCTTGTCTAATATTTATCAGCTCCACTATCAACCTAACATCATATCTAATTTTTCATAATCTCTTCAACTTGTGATAACCTCTAACCGCCAACTTAAAAAATTATGCCATCTTGTCAATGTCATCCCCAAAGTTTGAAATGTTCATATTGTCTGACCAGACACCCTTATCAACTCCTAGGACGTGTCAACCCTTCACCTCGACAAATATGACACTCCATCAATATTGAGAAACTTCTCAACATCCTCTCTAAAGTGGTCAGCCTCTTATCTTTTCTGATGTCTTATCACCTCCTAGGTCATGTTAAATCTGCATGTTGACAAATATCCCATACCACCAAAGTTTGTATTATTATCAGCATCATCCCTTAAGTTATCATCCCTTAAGTTATCTTGTCTGAAGTCTCATCACCTCCTAGGTCGTGTTAAATCTGCACGGTGACACAGATCCCATACCACCGAAGTTTTCAAACTTCTCAGCTTCATCCCTAAAGTTGTCAGCCTCTTATCTTGTTTGATGTCTCATCACCTCCTAGGTCATGTTAAATCTGCATGTTGACAAATATCCCTCAGGTTGAAAAACATCTCATCCTTGGTCTTTAATTCTTATTATCATTTTCACGAGGATTTAATATGAAAAACGTTCTCTGTAAGAAATGTCCAGTTAATTTTTCATATTTTCTGCTTTTTTG
>JAQJVL010000049.1:406840-533356 GCA_035578905.1 Stictocephala bisonia
TCCATTTTAATTTAACTTTTTAAAAACTAACCTATCATTAAAACCCATCTTAGGTAAAAAGAAATATAGCTTACAGGTTTATAAGCTCACATAGAAGAAGGGAGGGAAATATATTGTATAAGGAAAAGATAACGCTGAGCAGGCGACAGGAATGACAATTTAGAGGAAACAACGGCTGGCTGAGAGCCAGTTCACATCAAGAGCCTGAGTTTAGATGGCAACATTTCAAAGCCCTTTTTAAAAATTGCTATTGATGCAAATAAATTCCAATTTTACACTCTACCAGAAGAATTTGAAAGAAATACCTTCTCCAAGCTTGCCCAAATTATGAAATCTTCAGCTTTCTATTAGGGCAATTTTTAAGCATACAAGATTTTGTATGGGTGATGACTGTTTGTCGATAGAGCTGATCCTAATGTTTTCTGTCAGTTATTTGAGCCTAACACAAATTTCAACAATTTAATGGTGTCTGGATCTTTGTTTACGAATTTAAAAAGAGACGTCTAGATAGAAGTGCCTGCAGTAAATAATAATTGGAATCAGAAATAGTTTTGTTTACTAAAAGAATCCTAATCTCTATGCTTCTTCGCATCGAGTGGTGGTTTTGTATGAAGTCTTCGAGATGAAAGTGGCCAAACTCGTTAAAAAGAAAATGTTCGTGATTGGTCTAATTGGATCTGATTTAGAAAGATAAACTCTTAAAGATTCGGTTCTTGAAAGAAATAAAATATTCATTCTTGTAATATTCAACGACGTCTTTGATAGGATTTGATCCCATCTATTTTGCATCATTTGCCCAAAATGTTCCTTTTAAAGAAGAGATTCTTATTTAAGAGTTTTGAGTTCACGCTCTTTCCAGGATCTTGGCGATTTCCAATCCAGGTGCGCCACGTGGCCGACTAAAGAATGCCGCATTTAAATGGAGGGCATTTTTGTGGAAATGACCAGACAACTGGACTGGAAGGGCTGGGCTTCCGAGAAGTGGAAGGAATGCGATAACCCGAACCCCTCCGAAGTGGTCCGAGGCTGGCCGAGGCGAGGTTAGGTTGCAAATTCCGAGATTCTCTCCGCCACCGCCGAAGAAACACCGGTCATCCTGAATTTATGTCAGCATTCCTTGGTGAGCGAATTTCATCTCCTCTTTACTCGCCCTCAATTTTCGCACGCTCGACAATACCAAGAGCATTCTTCTTCATACGTCAACATATTTTTTTATCGTTTTAGTATGAACTATACATCAAAATATTGTGCTCTTTAATAACCACTGATTTTTTCGACTAATATAAATTCCACATTTTTAAAATTTTTATGGGCATTCCATGGTGGTTAAGCTTTTGTACCCACCCTTCTGCTCGCAAATAGGTCTATAAGGGTACGCGCATAGTGAGGAGGTGAAGGTGGAGGTGTAGCTGGATGTGTAGGTGCAGGTGGAGGTACAGATGGAGGTAGCATCGTATAGTGCAGGAGGTTTTACCTTGCCGTCTAGCTCGCCACCTCGCAGCTCTTTCCCCTCCTCAAACACGCGTCAACACAAGCAGTCGAGTGTTGTTTCTATCCATTAATCACAGTGGTAGCTTTTTTGCCTATTGCAACAATTTTCTCTGTCAGTGATGATAAGTGAAAGTAGTGATGATAGCGATGATATGTCTTCAGCATGTAAGTGGTGGCTTACGGGAACGTTAAGTAATCGAACATTTAGTGCACATCCTGTTAATCAAGTGCGACAGGAACTAGGTGAATATCATCATCTTTTTCATGAACTAAAAAATTATCCTGAGAAGTTTCAAAATTATTTGCGAATGACTCCTGAAACGTTTAAGTACATATGTGAAACCATTTCTCCAAAGTTGGAGAGTTGTACTAAATACTGCAACTTGCATGTTAACCCTATCGGTCCAGAAGAACAGCTTGTACTGACTATAAGGTAAGTTACAGTACCTTCTGCCTGCAATTGCACATGTTCTGTAAGTTAAAAAGTATATGCTTTGTTAAAGATAAACAGTGTAAATTGAAAAAAAAAATATATATGTATTGAAGTAAAATCAATAAAATTGTGCAAGATATAAATTTCATATATTCTTCTGTTATTTAATTCTCGAATATGTTTGTTGTATGTAAAAATGAGTTGGTAATAAGAAAGCAATTCCAGTTCATGAAAAATACAATTTATTGGTAAAATGATAGTAACTAACAGGGATCTTTTCAAAGTAAAATACAAACGAAAGATATTAATGTACGCTACATAAAAATGCTGCAAATGTTTGAAAATGTTATAATAGTAGGCCTAACATAATCTTAAAAAATGGTATTATTAAGTAAATTGCGCAAAGGAAAAATAGTAGTACTTATAAAAAACGTAAAGAACTATTAAACTGTCATTAATTTATCGCCAGCTGAACGGCATTACAAAGACATTTTTAAAAGTTAGTGTACTCGGGAACATATGTTTCGCCGCCATCCTGGTTGTAGTTCAATGGTGAAGTCACGTCGCGGACCAGCTGTGCGAAGGTGACTGGTGATGGTGATGCCATGGTACTAGGAGAGGAACTGTCGTAGGGACTGTAGCGATGAGAGCTTGTACTGTGGTCTACTGACGTAGGTCTAGTGACAGTTGATGTTGTTGAGAATGATGATGGTGGTTCGGGTGAGTATGCCATGTCAAAAAGAATTTCTTGAACTTTCATCCTGAACAACATTTTCTTTCTAGGATTCAGGTTTTTAACATGGGGTAGCAGTGAGTTGAAGAACCCAACATCCTCGTCATTTGCCCTGTCCTCACTTTTCTGTTGCTTTAACTTCAACTTTTCTTTCTCCAACTGCACTAATTCCCGTCCAATAGCTTGTTGTGTCGTGATTCTTTTTTTAAATCCTGTTCTTGTGATCAGGTCCTTCGTATTAAATCTTGGTGGCATTGCAGGGCTTGATGCATGAGATTTCTGCTGCTGGCGTGATTCACTCTCCGGCGCCGGTACTATTGTCAGATTCTCTGTGTCCAACTGTGGATTGTCAGGTTCATCACATTCTTGGCCTATCTCGGTCACTTCTTCCGACTCCTCTTCGTTTAGGTCGTGGTCTGAGTCATCTGCTATTACATCTGCAAGGTTTCCTGTTGATTTGCGGGGCAAAAACTGGTCTTTGAGAAACGCCATGCTGTCGTAATATTTCCATGTGGGTGTTTCTGGTGCTGCAGCTCCAGACTTAATTGTTTTGGAAAATTGTTTTCTGAATTCTTGCCTCAAGTTCTTCCAAATTTGCTTCACAACTTTATCTGGAACAAAACACGAAAACGTAAACGACTAATATTTTTAATATTATGTTTTTGGTTATATTGTGTTCTTTGGTTGCAGGTACTTGGCAACTGGAAGCAGTTTTAAAACTCTTGGATTTTCATTTCGAATGGGAGACAATACAGTGGGCAAAATCGTTAAGAATGTGTGCAAACTGTTATGGGAGACGTTCCAACCAGAGCATATGCCAGTTCCAACTATTGAAGGTTATGAGCAAGTTGCAAAAAGATTCTATGAGATTTGGAAATTCCCACACTGTATCGGAGCGTTGGACGGTAAACACTGTCGAATAAAATGCCCAGCGCATTCAGGGTCTATGTACTTCAATTATAAGAAGACTTTTTCAATTGTTCTACAGGGTGTTGCGGATGACCATTACAAGTTTATATTTATTGATGTTGGCGGTTTCGGCAAACAAAGCGATGGGGGAACCTTGAGGGCGTCAGATTTTGGAAGGTTGTTGGAACAAAACAAATTGTGTATTCCCGAAGAAAAGTGTTTGCCTGACAGCAATATAAAAGTTCCACACGTTTTTATTGCAGATGAAGCGTATCCCTTGCGCGAGAATCTCATGAAACCTTATTCGAAAAAAGCTCTTGGGGATGCAGAAGAAGTGTATAATAAACGGCTATCAAGTGCTAGAAAAACCATTGAGTGTGCCTTTGGCATTCTGTTTGCTAAGTGGCGGATATTAAGTGGTTATATTGAAACCTTGCCTGAGACTGCAGACGATATAATAAAGGCTGCATGCGTTTTACACAATATAATCATTAACAAAGACGGATACTGCGGTGTACAGGAGTCAGAACTCCTGCCTTTCCCTACTGAACTGAACTTACAACCATTGGGTAGATCTGGAAATGCTACATCTAATCGAGCCAAAGAAGTTAGAAATAGTTTCAAGGAATATTTTGTAAACAACCCGTAATCAAGATAATACTTAGTTGCAACTGTGTGTCCTTGTTTATAGTTCATTAAAGATTTCATTCGCAAGTTTCTAATTTTTACCTTATTTCAAACCTTTTACTTACTAATGTTAGATAAAAAATATATTAATTAATTAGAAAGTCTGCTATGGATACTTTTACATTACACTTTAAACTGAATATCCCACATAAAACAGCAAAGCTGGTTTAAGTTTAAATTTAAAGTTTTTAGTTACCTGTAACTTTTAGCTCTTTCGCAATTTCCTTCCATTCCTTGTCCAGAACGTGACGATTGTGATGTTGCTTGTGTCTCTTGTCCCACAAGGCTGGACGACTTTGGACAGCAATAATAATATCTTCCTTCATTTCGGATAACAGGTTATCAAAAACTAACAGAAACCAACAAGCGTAACTAAACGTTGACTTGGGTGAAAGCAGACTGAAGGGAGTGGCGGGGTGTACCGGAAGAGGGGGTTGGGGGGTGCGTGGCCTTGAGTGGACCAATCACGTTAAAGCAGCGAGCAAAGCCGCGAGCTAGGCAGCGAGGAAAATCAAACTAGTTTGTTTTCGAAAAACATCCTGCTAGGCCTCCTTGTAAGTGGCGAGCTACACCTCTACCGCGACCTGCTCACCATGCGCGCACGCATTTAACCTAATGAAATTGTTTTACCTCGCCGTTAACGGCGACCTGCACCTACACCTACACCTCCACCTTCACCTCCTCACTATGCGCGTACCCTAACAATTCTTGTACTCTTGTTATGACCCAGTTCGCTTGACCTTCAAAGCTTTTGAGTCTGTGATTTTAAATCAAAGTAGCGTTTTGTTTTTTTATGTTCATTTGGAAATCAGACTACCGGCCAGATTTTTGTTGGCCGTTCAATCAAACAGCAGCTATAAGGACTGTAATTGTTTTGCTTGTCCTTCTGATGTATTGTTAAGATTTATAATTGTCCACTAAAAACCACCTCTTGTTAAGATTACAGCTACCCTCTCTCTACCTTATGGCTGAAGATGTTGGTGGCAGATGTCGCAGAGGGAATGCGGTGGCAGCGGCGCGCCGGGCCAGGTCACCCGACTTCCAGGAACTCTCATTCATGCCAGCGACGGCCGTCGACCTTCCAAGGTCACGGAGGGTGGGAACCGCGGTACGGAATGCGTGCTAGGGGCCGTTGACCTGCCGCGAGATCTGCACAGCCGCGACACTCCGTTAGATCGACTCTCTCCCGGCCAACTAATCGTTGATGAGGGAATGTGCAAGTTGCACAATGGGTCGACTCCAACCTGGTCCCTAGGGGCTTAGTACTGACCATGCTGGGTACGCGGCCTGCAAAAAGTAGGAAAGTTTAAAGGTAGGCCTGTAAAATGATGATCCCTAGCCCAATGAAACCCAGGATATTAGCCATAAGTACATAAACTGCCTCAACTTCGGAGTAGGTTAAGGATAATGCAGGTAGTGAGTGGGATGGACAAAGGAGCTCAGGATGAAACACGTTCTCCATGTACATTTCTGGTAAAGAACCCTGCTTTCTGGGGGTATGACTTCAGATTAATGTCTGAAACCGGAAAATTATAGGTGCTTGCCGTTTATTTGTACCGTCCAACTGACCGTCAACTTGTCATGGACGTTTCTTGGGTATCGTCTAGGGAACTTCATTGGCGCATTTTTAGGGCATTTTCATTGATTGACACTTTAACTATGAATTTCCATCGGCACATCTTAAGAACATTTTGAGTAACACATAAACAGTGCAAATTCACTGTCAAATCGACGTGGAAGCTTCTTGAGCTTCATCTGAGGAACTTCAAAAGCATTTGACTATCGAATTCAACTGTCAAATCAGCGTGAATGGTACTTGTGCACCGTCTGAGAGACTTCATCAGCATATTGACCAGAGAATTTAATTGGTATTTCTTCAGGGCATTTTCATTGGCATATTAACAATAGATTTCCATAGTCAAAACTGCTTAGAAGTTTCTTGTGCATCGTCTGACGAATTTCAACGGCAAATCGGCAGGATAATTTTACCCAAGAAGTTATCAAGCACCTTGTTTTTAATAAGGCGCCTCACCTTATGTGTTAGCAGTAGCTACATCATATCGGCATACTACGCCTACTTCCAATCAATTATGAGGTACGGACTTATTCTTTGGGGTAATTGTAGCAGAGCTAATGAAATACTCATCCTTCAAAAAAAGGCAATCAGAATCATGACAAAATCAAATAGTTTAGAACACTGTAAGCCTCTTTTCAGAAGCACTGGAATTCAGACGGTTATTAATTTATACTTGTATGACATAATGCAATACATTCTAAATCATCTAGAGTTTTTACATTTTAATGAAACTTAAAAATATGAAATTCATAACAACATACGGGCTGTGATTGGTTTCCACAGGCTGAATAAGATCTTATCCAGCCACACTGTAATAAGCATTAAAATACAGTATATAATAAACTTGTCACTTTAATTAAAAAATATCAACCCAAAGCTTTCTTGAAAAAGTTTTATTGCTGGCTACTTAGAAACCCATTTTATTCAATTGACGAATTTTTTAGTTTTGATTTAGTTGAATTTTAAGTACTACATATGTTTAGCTCATGCTTACTCCAGATAACAGAGGTAATTAATGAAAATGTACTGAGGCCCCTTCCCCTGGGTAACCTTAAGGGTAATCGAAACAAAAGATAAGCATTGCAAAAAGTTAGTTTCCCATATTTACAAATTTTTTAAAGATATTTTGCTAACCCTATTTAATAGTTTAATATGTTATATATTTATTTTATGTTAGGTTAAATTATATTAAGAATGACTTGGCAATATATAGCTGCAATAATGACTTTGTCAATGCTGTAAAGTTTGATGGCAATAAAGGATTATTATTATTATTGGCACATTAACGGTGAATTTCATTTTAAAATCATCGTGGTAGTTTCTTCTCCATAGTATGAGGAACTTCATCGTCAAAATGCCAGGACAATTTCATTGACAAATTAACAGTGGAATTTCAATGTCGAAGTTTCTTGACGGCAGTTTTGGCTGGAGAATTCTATTAGCACATCGTCAGCGCATATTTGCGAAACATTTTCATTTGACATCCATTATTCGCAAATTATCTTTTAAGTTTCTTGGGCATAGGCTTGGAAATATCATCTTATTATGTTTCGGGAAGTTTACTAATTTTCAGATTGTCAGGGGAATTGGAGTGGCCACTAGAATGGTTTCACAAATGTGATAACTTGTTGATAAACATAGACATAGCACCTGTAGAAACATAAGTATATCTTTCATTCAACCAAAGATTTCCCTTACGAGAAAGGGACGGTAGTTGAAACTGTAATGATTGTCAAAATCACTCATTATATTGGACAAACTGAAATTTCCGTCAAGACAAGATTCGATGAACAGATTAAGGTAAGACTAAATTCAAAATTTGCTGACCATCTTAATAATTCTGCTCACCTTTACAAAAATATTAAAACTAATCTTAAAATGTTACATAATTGCAAAAAAAGTAATTTAATGTCCACCTTAGAACGTCTTGAAATTTATAAAAGTGCAACGAACCAAACAATTGTTGTATTAAGTGACAAAGTGACACTTTCATAGAATTCACAATGGAGGATGTTATAGAAACTCCAAAGAATTTCTGTGATCTTAATAACAGATACAAATAAACATAGTCTGATAAAATAAAAAGAGCTCATTAAATCAATCATAAATCAATAACTCATTAAAAAAGCATAATAAAAATCATGGCATATTAAAAAAGATATTCAAATAAAAACAAAATACACATACCACCTAGTGTATATATATATATATATATATATATATATATATACTACATATATCAATAAAAAGCCTACTTGGGTGTTTTGAATTAAATTATTAAAAATATATAAAATAAAAATACTGCCATCTCTCTCTCTCTCTCTCTCTCTCTCTCTCTCTCTCTCTCTCTCTCTCTCTCTCTCTCTCTCTCTCTCTCTCTCTCTCTCCCTCCCTCCCTCCCTCCCTCCCTCCCTCTCTCTCTCCCTCTCTCTCCCTCTCTCTCCCTCCCTCCCTCTCTCTCTCTCTCTCTCTCTCTCTCTCTCTCTCTCTCTCTCTCTCTCTCTCTCTCTCTCTCTCTCTCTCTCTCTCTCTCTCTCACACACTCACTCACTCTCTCTCTCTCTCTCACACACTCACTCACTCACTCACTCTCCACTCGATGAAGTAACTTATACTGTAGCTGACCATTTGTACGCAAAACGGTCGTCCGAGTGCTTGTTTGAGATCATTCACCGTTTTCTAATGCGGCACAGGTGCACTGATCTGTCGGTCTCTATAGTCAATGCTGGAACTATGTCGGTACCCAAGTAGAAAACATGCATCCCCTAGTAAAACACTGTCCAGCTCGCGTGGGCCTTGTAAGCCCATTCGCGAATTATCACATTTGAATAATTTCGCACACCAGTTCGGTCCTATTTTACTTTCAACACATAAGAATAATAGTATAAAATTACTCGTAATTGGAATAATTTCTCATGAACAAAACATTATAATTATAGGGTAATGTGGTATGATAATTTGCCAGCTAATTAGTGCACTCTTGAAACCGATATTATTATCCACTTCAATAGAAGCACTAAAATGGCAGGTGAAGGGTAAATTATTCTTGTATATTACGGACGTTTCCTTCAAAGAAAATAAATGAATTTCTATGAATATTATGCTTACACTGTATTGACATTGTTTTTGTACGCATTTTGTATGTATATAATAATACCATAAACTAGATAAAACTTAATAAACTGCATTAATTTCAGTTTAAAATATTACTAAGACAAAACTCTATTATTACGAACTTTTTTTGTAAAGAAGCTAACACAGTTAACATGACAACATTCATATGTTGTTTGAACGTTATAGTTGATGTTGGTTTGTTCATGATTGGTGAATTGATGTGGGAGATTTCCAATGCTTCAAGTGTTTTGAAAAACAAACACGATGTTTTGACAAGTACACAACTCTTTTCGTCTTCAGGTGGTTTTCACAATTCCTTAGCCTACATTTAAACCTTTTTTCAACTAACCCATATTAAAGTAGAAACCACTTAAGAAACTACAAGCATATAGATTATCGTAGATTCTTTAGAAAGTCATGTTTTCTGACAAACATTCTCACTTGTACATATGTAATAAAGACAAAATTACATAGTTCCGTACAAGGAACTAAATACGAAAACTTTACCAATGAACAATACACAGCACAGATTTTTAAGGTGGCCGTCAGTCGTTTCCCAAACCCAAAAGTGCGTCAAGTCACTGCCGGAAAGTTGACAGCAATTTTACCGTCAGTAGACCAAAACATGCTTTTCTATTTCAACTGTACGGATCAAGTTTATTATTATAATGAGTTATAGTGAACACTTTATTATTATTAAAGGTTGATTCTAGAGGACCATGAGTTGATATTATGAGATTTTGAATGTAAAATAGTTTGGAATGACATTTAAAGTTACACTTATTTATTTAGCTATGAAGAAATTTAAAAAATACTCAATTTTGTTTATAAAAATCAACATATGGTCCACTAGATCAGTTCTTCACCTGTCAAATGACACTTCAAGTGTTACGATACGATCATTATTACGAACATAATCGTTGAAATGGAAACCCATGTTTTGGCGTTTTCGCGGAGTGAAACTACCCCCTTAAATAGTATAAAATAGAAAACTTATCCAATATCCTTTGCTTTGTCAACTCAATATAAATAGAATACTTTCGTGCAATTGACAACCTCGCCTTACAAAAAATACGAGCAGAGTGGAGTCGTCTGAGAGGTGTTTTCTAACCGCTTTCACGCCCATTGGAAGCAAATTTTGAAAATCGGGTCACAACGCTTATTTGTATTGACGCCCGCACATTTTAGCAAAAAGCAAGCCAGACCGGTCAAACACGACTTATTCCCGTTCAACGGTTGTGTGGTATTTAGTAATGTACTGTTATCGTGAATTTCTCGTCATTTGAACCTACGCTTTCAGTCGTATCTTGTGGCATATATGTAGATCAATAAATATAAGATACCCAAAATGTTACAAGCAATAAAAATATTATTGTTAAAAAAATGTTGTACCATTCTTCGTAGTTTGTACACAGAGAAGAAGAAAACAGAGGTCGCATACAATAGTGCGCTAAATGTGCGTCAAGTAGTTATATCTCCCATTTGCTATGCGATGGCAGGGCCAGCAACTTGTTAGGCCCTCCTTTATTCCCCCTCAAATCCTCAAGGATAAACGTAGTAATTATTACTACAGACGTTTACAGTTGTACATTACATATGTACATTAGTAATGATAAATCTTTTCAAAGTATTCTTCAATTGAGAATCAGTTTATTTTTAGAAAGTATTTCCTGATTTCTTGAAGTACAGTATTAGAATAGAAGCAAGCTGGGACTATAATCATGCAAATATGCATGAGTTTAGTATCTAATATATTATAGGTTATGTCACATAATATATTTACTTCGGTTGGTTTAATTTTATAATATGGTTGATTTCGTATAATATGGTCGGTATATTAACGTTTGGTAAGTAATACAGCCAACACAATCGATCCTTGCATGGAGAATTAAAAATGTGGGTGTACGCGTTATCTAAAACAGCTGATTATTGTTGACGTAATTACTTCTGCAAATGGACGCTAGGAGCAGCACATGCCGTACAACAGCGATGGTTCCGTGAATTGGAGAGATGCAGGTTATCGTCAGATAAATCAAACGTTTTTACGGCTCAAAGATTTTTTCGTTATTTTTTACGGGTTTTATATGCTTTTTTAAACGAGTTTTAAGGAATGTTCTTTGATTTACATTTATTACTTTTATAATCCATAGTTTTTAAATATTGATACAATTGGAAGTCACTTATTGTAAAGGTTATGGTCTGAAATTGCACATTGGTCTTGTATGAGTGTGCGGTATTCTAATGTTTGTAGTAATTAACGGTGATGTTTACCACAGAGGATTTACTGTATCCAATGTACGGTAAGGGGGCATAAGATAAACATTGAATGTATTAAAATATATAAAGGTATTAATCCATATAATGGTCTTGGTGAAGCAAACTGACTGCTGGAACAGAGAAGAAATAATCAGAGGTTACATAAATATCTATCGAGTAGTTAGTTCTCCAGTTTTTAATGCGGATGGCAGGGCCAACACCGTGTCAGTCCCTCACTTTATTTTTTTTAAGGTTAAAAAATCTTTAAGGTTAAACGTAGTAATTATTACTACTAATCAATAAAGATGTACGTTTTTATTTAAAACTGCTACTTATGCGTTCGCTGTTTTCTTTTTCTCCTTGCTACTGGTAATTTTGATTATTTTTTCTGTTTTCTATTTCGTCATTTTCTAAAAAAAGTATGCATTATGGTATTCCATGATTGAGTAATTCTTATTCCTTTAATCTGATTGATATTTAGTCCTACCTAAACCTTTGTTAACTCAACATATGATCATTTCTAAGGAATTTGGTGGCAAAAAAATGTGTAAAAATATAGTTGTTTAAAATATCAATAAATTGAAATTATTATCAACCTTTTAGTTATCTTGGTGCTACAGGTATTTATGAAAGGTGTTTACTGTGGTATAATGGGATCGGAGATCGTTGTAATATATTAATCATAAATACGTTGCAGCAATTTCTCCTGTCGATTAGTAGGTATGAGTCGGCAAGTAGATGCAGGCAGCCAGGTGGGCGGCGAGCTGCGGTGGCGGTCGATGCAGACAGTGCGGGAAACAGCGAGGAATGCGGCGTCGGAGAATGTGCGGCATGCGGCTGACCACTCGCGAGCACGAGCTATAGGAGGGAACGGTCGAACTTGACCTGGCCGTGACACCATTGCACATTGCCCACTGTTATTGGGCATTAAATAGTCTGTTGGGTGGTGGAGGTCGATGTAGACAGTTGTGGAAACAGCGAGGAATGCGGCGTCGGAGAATGTGCGGCATGCGGCTGATCACTTGCGAGCACGAGCTATAGGAGGGAACGGCCGAACTTGACCTGGCCGTGACACCATTGCACATGGCCCACTGTTATTGAGCATTCAATAGTCTGTTGGGCGACGTTGGTTGATGTAGACAGTGCGGGAAACAGCGAGGAATGTGGCGTCAGAGAATGTGTGGCATGCGGCTGACCACTCGCGAGCACGAGCTATAGGAGGGAACGGCCGAACTTGACCTGGCCGTGACACTATTGAACATGGCCCACTGTTATTGAACATTCAATAGTCTGTTGGGCGACGTTGGTTGTTGTAGACAGTGCGGGAAACAGCGAGGAATGCGGCATCGGAGAATGTGCGGCATGCGGCTGACCACTCGCGAGCACGAGCTATAGGAGGGAACGGCCGAACTTGACCTGGCCGTGACACTTGAACATGGCCCACTGTTATTGAACATTCAATAATCTGTTGGGCGACGTTGGTTGATTTAGACAGTGCGGGAAACAGCGAGGAATGCGGCATCGGAGAATTTGCGGCATGCGGCTGAACACTCGCGAGCACGAGCTATAGGAGGGAACGGCCGAACTTGACCTGGCCGTGACACCATTGCACATGGCCCACTGTTATTGGGCATTCAATAGTCTGTAGGGCGGCGGAGGTCGATGTAGACAGTGCGGGAAACGGCGAGGAATGCGGCGTCGGAGAATGTGCGGCATGCGGCTGACCACTCGCGAACACGAGCTATATAGGAGGGAACGGCCGAACTTGACCTGGCCGTGACATTGCACATGTCCATTGCCATTAAAGTAATTCGGACCAAGAGACGTCGTCAAAGTTGAGTTGAATCATCACCGTTTCTCCAAAGATCGATTTTATTTGCTGGCGATTTTCATAAGTGTAGTTGTAATTATTCTTGCGAGGAAAAACTATAGAAACATTATTTTCGCAGTATTTCGTAGTATTGCAAGTATGCGATGTATTCTACCTCAGCTAATTTGTTCATGTATGAGGACAAATTTAGGAAGGTAATTGGCGTGATTGTGTTCCAACATCTGTTGTATTTTATTTTTTTTTTAGGTTTGGTTAAGCTACGTTACTTTCTCTCTATTGATAACTTTTGTTTTAGGTTACGTAGCTATATTTAAAGCATAGTTCCAATTAAAGCAATTGTCATCTCATTTTGTTTCTATCTATAACTGTTTAAACATAACGGGAAATCCCAAATTTTTTATAATTTAGCTACTCTCTATTCTATATTGTCTAAGATCCAACACGGTGTCGTGGCGTAGTGACGCAGCCCAGCTACGTTTTGGTTTACTTAGCGTTTTGGTAAATGTAGTCGATAGGTTCCCTACTCATCCGCTCTATGTAGCTAACGTTGAAGGTTACTTGCGTTTATTTCAATAAGTAAACCGTTTAATAATGTTCCCGATAACTTAATAGTTTGACAATTCGAAGTGATAGTATCTCGCGGTCGAAAGCTGGAGTGGAAGGGAACTCCTTACATGCGATGAGGGTCAGTCAACCCAGCTGTGGGTTTTGTCGCCGATTACGAACCAGTGAGTGGACTTTGGGTCAGTAATGGTCGTTATCAGATGACGTCAGCGGTCGAGGTCGTACTGATTAGATGTTGTGGCCGCCGAACTGACTCCTCCAATCTCGGTTGTCGGTGGGCCAATCCCCCTCCACCCTCAAATAACCATAAAATTTACAACTAGGAAGTCCGTATTATTCAAATAGGACAATTAATTTTAAAGAATATATCATTTTATACATATATTTGATTAATTTGACATTTGTACTTGATAATAATCTATTTTATTTTTAGCTATTGCATACAACGTTCATGAGAAGAATATACAGTTTTTATCTAAAGCATACTTCGTTATTAAGTAGGAAATACTATTTTTAACTCATGCATACAATGTTCTCAAGTAGGATTCATGATTTTCAGCTATTATGTACAACGTTCTAAAATAGGGTTTACTATTTTGAACTATTTCAAACAACGTTTTAAAAAAGGATTTACTATTTTCAGCTGTTGCATACAACGTTCTAAAATAGGATTTACAATTTTGAGCTTTTGCATACAAATTCATTAACTACGATTTATTTTATTTTTTTTTTTTTTTAGTCAGTAAATAAGTACGTTGAGAAGTGGGGTATAACTATATATGATGCACGTTTTGATGAAGCACTTTGTTAAAATAAATTGAATAAAAATAACAAGTTATCAATACAATACAGTATAAGAAAATAAATTTAGATAGTAAAATTATGAATAAAGAATTGAACATGTTTGCGAAGAAAATCTTTTGACTTATATGAACTTTTGACTGTTCTCATATAGTCCAGGATATGAAGGTTTTCGGCTTAGATTTCGTTGAATATGAGTATATTTCCTTGAAGATGTGCATGTATATTGGGAATAGCTAAAAGATCAATATCCGCTATGCCGATTTGCGCTTTTACTCCGGGGGTGGTTACCACCCCATCCCAGTGGTGGGAATTCTTACGTTAAAAATGCCCACGTGAATCGATAGAAAAATGAATTTAAAGGAACAATTTTTTTTGAAAAATCAATATTTTTTTAGCTACACATGATTGAAAAATGTCATTTTTCATAAAAAAAACGCATTCTTCGCGGCTTTTTTCGTATAGCTCCAAAAATAAACATTTTATAAAATAAACAAGGCTAAAAACTAATAAGGAAATTGGTTTTATTATTATTACTGTAAACCCAATATTAACTGAGTTATGATTTTCTGAATGTATATTTTTCTTCATCGAATAAAAACTCTGAACATTCAATATAAAATAACTGGAAAATGGTTAGTCTTTCACGACACACTTATAGGATCTTTTCGAAAGAGCCTGAAAAACAGTTCAAAACTAACACTGGTAAAGGTTCCTGTTAGCAATAGCAGTGAGGTAAGTTATAACAAAAATTAGTCAGTTTAATTTTTTTTTTTTTTTTTTTTTTTTTTTTTTTTTTTTTTTTTTTGAAATTATTACGAAAATACCACCGTCATAATCACCCTCAATCGTTACCTATTTACAATTTACTTTAGTATTGTACCAATAATACTTTCCAGCAGTTTAACCAATTTAGACTGGTTAGTTTTAGATAAATTTGAGTTTAAAGTAAAAAGGCGATTTACGTAATTCCTCTAAAAATTTAATTTAGTTAAAAAAACTGATAAAAGTTATGTAAAATCTGTTGGTATACTAAATATAACCTTTTTTACTGAACTTTTTTATTTTCGTTTTATTTTTACATGTCAAATTATCATCCCTTGTTCCATCTGTTGATGCCTTACACGTACATATTAAAAGAACTTATTTGCAAGTCCAATTATGGCTTGGAAACAAAAGCATCAGTCCAACCGATTGGGGATGGATTAATATTCAAGGATCTTTGCAACCTATCAAAATGAAAAAACTACTTCCACCGGAAGAAATTTTAAATATTATTTTTTTGTTTTTGTTAAGAAATGTTGCGATGCATTATGTAGCCGCCGAAAAGATGGGCTTTTTTGCAATGCCTGACGAAACCTGCGAGAATAGCGTTCCGATTTTAGACCAAGAGGAGAAGATTTGCAGTGACGACAGTTCTCATGAGGAGTATTGATTTTTTTATAGATCGTTAAAAACATGTCAATTGAATATGTACATTTTATTGAATGTATGGTGATAATACTTTTGTAAATACAGGGTGTCCAGTTTCAACTGTCACATATTTTAGAGGATTGTTTGTCAGGTCAATACAAGCAAACAATGCTATATAACATGTGTCCCATTTCGATTCGTTTTCTGTGTTTGTGTTTTTTACAAAAAAATTAATATCTAAAAAACCGTTTGACATACCATACTGAATTTTTGTATGAAGGTTGATCTTATAAAGATACATGTTATGCAAATATAAAGTGTTATGAAAACCGATGCATATTCCTAGATTTCAGAGGTTTCATACTAATTTTACCTCGATGACTTGCTGCGTTAAACCGGCATCGCTGCTTTATTTCTTGCGTGCGTCAAGTATTTATTTGTATGTATTTAACAGCTGTTGGAAAAACAAGCTATCGCAAAACTATCCGTTGAAAGGGCTATTTTTTTTTTTTTTTTTTTTTTTTCAATGGAATAATTACAGATAATACATTGTTTTAAGTAAAGTAGTTTGAAGTAGTGTCATTTGCTTGTAATGAGGGCGAAAACAAATTGTCTGAACTGACAAGGACGTTACAGATGAGACGGAGTCTGTCTCTTGGTTGTTTTAACCGACAAAACGTTTCTCGCCGAAGGCGTAAATGAGCTATATTCCGTATGAGATAACTTGTCTTCTGACCCTCGGCTACCTGGCACTGACCCGGACAATTCGACAGCACCCTATGTATAATTTTTAAGGTAAAAAAGTACTTTTTTATCTTCTTTTTTATATCTTTTTTAAAGAAAACCATTAATCCCTTCAGTTATGTGTAAAAAAAGTAGTTATAAAATATGAATTAGCACTTTGAACGGTTTTGTCTTGTATTTGATTTAAAATCAGCTTAATTCACTACTTAATAAGGCCAAAAGTTCTAATGTAGTGTTTTAAATTTTTTTTAAAAATATTTTGTCTGTCTCAAGGGAAGATACTTTAACTAATTTTGATTATAAAATTGGGAAATAATTAACTCATCGAAAACCGATTGCACCACCACGCTCCACGAAAACGCCAAAAATTGGTTTTCTATTTTAAGGATTCGGTCCGTAATAGTGATCGTATTTTAACACTTGAAGTGTCGTTTGATAGATGAAAAATAGTTCTAGTGTACCGTAACTTAATTTTTATTAAATTGAGTTTATTTTATTTTTCATACAGTTGTTAAATATGTGAAACTTTAAATCTAATTGTTAACCATTTTAAAATTAAAAATAATTATAATATATCAACTGATGGTCCACTAGATTGATCCTTTAATAACCATACAGTGATCACTATACAGTAACTCATTATAATAAAAAAACACGAACTGTACTGTTGAAATAGAAAAGCGAGTTTTGGCACCATGGCGGTAAAATTGCATGTTTACTTATAGCTGTCGACCTTCTAAAGTTGCCTTATTTAAACAGTGTGATAACCAAATAGAGACAACCACCTTCATTTATGGGGTATACTAAATATAGCCTTTTTTACTGAACATTTTTATTTTCGTTTTATTTTTACATGTCAAATTATCATCCCTTGTTCCATCTGTTGATGCCTTACACGTACATATTAAAAGAACTTATTTGCAAATCCATTTATGGCTTGGAAACGAAAGCATCAGTCCAACCGATTGGGGATGGATTAATATTCAAGGATCTTTGCAACCTATCAAAATGAAAAAACTACTTCCACCGGAAGAAATTTTAAATATTATTTTTTGTTTTTGTTAAGAAATGTTGCGATGCATTATGTAGCCGCCGAAAAGATGGGCTTTTTTGCAATGCCTGACGAAACCTGCGAGAATAGCGTTCCGATTTTAGACCAAGAGGAGAAGATTTGCAGTGACGACAGTTCTCATGAGGAGTATTGATTTTTTATAGATCGTTAAAACATGTCAATTGAATATGTACATTTTATTGAATGTATGGTGATAATACTTTTGTAAATACAGGGTGTCCAGTTTCAACTGTCACATATTTTAGAGGATTGTTTGTCAGGTCAATACAAGCAAACAATGCTATATAACATGTGTCCCATTTCGATTCGTTTTCTGTGTTTGTGTTTTTTACAAAAAAATTAATATCTAAAAAACCGTTTGACATACCATACTGAATTTTTGTATGAAGGTTGATCTTATAAAGATACATGTTATGCAAATATAAAGTGTTATGAAAACCGATGCATATTCCTAGATTTCAGAGGTTTCATACTAATTTTACCTCGATGACTTGCTGCGTTAAACCGGCATCGCTGCTTTATTTCTTGCGTGCGTCAAGTATTTATTTGTATGTATTTAACAGCTGTTGGAAAAACAAGCTATCGCAAAACTATCCGTTGAAAGGGCTATTTTTTTTTTTTTTTTTTTTTTTTTTCAATGGAATAATTACAGATAATACATTGTTTTAAGTAAAGTAGTTTGAAGTAGTGTCATTTGCTTGTAATGAGGGCGAAAACAAATTGTCTGAACTGACAAGGACGTTACAGATGAGACGGAGTCTGTCTCTTGGTTGTTTTAACCGACAAAACGTTTCTCGCCGAAGGCGTAAATGAGCTATATTCCGTATGAGATAACTTGTCTTCTGACCCTCGGCTACCTGGCACTGACCCGGACAATTCGACAGCACCCTATGTATAATTTTTAAGGTAAAAAAGTACTTTTTTATCTTCTTTTTTATATCTTTTTTAAAGAAAACCATTAATCCCTTCAGTTATGTGTAAAAAAAGTAGTTATAAAATATGAATTAGCACTTTGAACGGTTTTGTCTTGTATTTGATTTAAAATCAGCTTAATTCACTACTTAATAAGGCCAAAAGTTCTAATGTAGTGTTTTAAATTTTTTTTAAAAATATTTTGTCTGTCTCAAGGGAAGATACTTTAACTAATTTTGATTATAAAATTGGGAAATAATTAACTCATCGAAAACCGATTGCACCACCACGCTCCACGAAAACGCCAAAAATTGGTTTTCTATTTTAAGGATTCGGTCCGTAATAGTGATCGTATTTTAACACTTGAAGTGTCGTTTGATAGATGAAAAATAGTTCTAGTGTACCGTAACTTAATTTTTATTAAATTGAGTTTATTTTATTTTTCATACAGTTGTTAAATATGTGAAACTTTAAATCTAATTGTTAACCATTTTAAAATTAAAAATAATTATATCAACTGATGGTCCACTAGATTGATCCTTTAATAACCATACAGTGATCACTATACAGTAACTCATTATAATAAAAAAACACGAACTGTACTGTTGAAATAGAAAAGCGTGTTTTGGCACCATGGCGGTAAAATTGCATGTTTACTTATAGCTGTCGACCTTCTAAAGTTGCCTTATTTAAACAGTGTGATAACCAAATAGAGACAACCACCTTCATTTATGGGGTATACTAAATATAGCCTTTTTTACTGAACATTTTTATTTTCGTTTTATTTTTACATGTCAAATTATCATCCCTTGTTCCATCTGTTGATGCCTTACACGTACATATTAAAAGAACTTATTTGCAAATCCATTTATGGCTTGGAAACGAAAGCATCAGTCCAACCGATTGGGGATGGATTAATATTCAAGGATCTTTGCAACCTATCAAAATGAAAAAAAACTACTTCCACCGGAAGAAATTTTAAATATTATTTTTTGTTTTTGTTAAGAAATGTTGCGATGCATTATGTAGCCGCCGAAAAGATGGGCTTTTTTGCAATGCCTGACGAAACCTGCGAGAATAGCGTTCCGATTTTAGACCAAGAGGAGAAGATTTGCAGTGACGACAGTTCTCATGAGGAGTATTGATTTTTTATAGATCGTTAAAACATGTCAATTGAATATGTACATTTTATTGAATGTATGGTGATAATACTTTTGTAAATACAGGGTGTCCAGTTTCAACTGTCACATATTTTAGAGGATTGTTTGTCAGGTCAATACAAGCAAACAATGCTATATAACATGTGTCCCATTTCGATTCGTTTTCTGTGTTTGTGTTTTTTACAAAAAAATTAATATCTAAAAAACCGTTTGACATACCATACTGAATTTTTGTATGAAGGTTGATCTTATAAAGATACATGTTATGCAAATATAAAGTGTTATGAAAACCGATGCATATTCCTAGATTTCAGAGGTTTCATACTAATTTTACCTCGATGACTTGCTGCGTTAAACCGGCATCGCTGCTTTATTTCTTGCGTGCGTCAAGTATTTATTTGTATGTATTTAACAGCTGTTGGAAAAACAAGCTATCGCAAAACTATCCGTTGAAAGGGCTATTTTTTTTTTTTTTTTTTTTTCAATGGAATAATTACAGATAATACATTGTTTTAAGTAAAGTAGTTTGAAGTAGTGTCATTTGCTTGTAATGAGGGCGAAAACAAATTGTCTGAACTGACAAGGACGTTACAGATGAGACGGAGTCTGTCTCTTGGTTGTTTTAACCGACAAAACGTTTCTCGCCGAAGGCGTAAATGAGCTATATTCCGTATGAGATAACTTGTCTTCTGACCCTCGGCTACCTGGCACTGACCCGGACAATTCGACAGCACCCTATGTATAATTTTTAAGGTAAAAAAGTACTTTTTTATCTTCTTTTTTATATCTTTTTTAAAGAAAACCATTAATCCCTTCAGTTATGTGTAAAAAAAGTAGTTATAAAATATGAATTAGCACTTTGAACGGTTTTGTCTTGTATTTGATTTAAAATCAGCTTAATTCACTACTTAATAAGGCCAAAAGTTCTAATGTAGTGTTTTAAATTTTTTTTAAAAATATTTTGTCTGTCTCAAGGGAAGATACTTTAACTAATTTTGATTATAAAATTGGGAAATAATTAACTCATCGAAAACCGATTGCACCACCACGCTCCACGAAAACGCCAAAAATTGGTTTTCTATTTTAAGGATTCGGTCCGTAATAGTGATCGTATTTTAACACTTGAAGTGTCGTTTGATAGATGAAAAATAGTTCTAGTGTACCGTAACTTAATTTTTATTAAATTGAGTTTATTTTATTTTTCATACAGTTGTTAAATATGTGAAACTTTAAATCTAATTGTTAACCATTTTAAAATTAAAAATAATTATATCAACTGATGGTCCACTAGATTGATCCTTTAATAACCATACAGTGATCACTATACAGTAACTCATTATAATAAAAAAACACGAACTGTACTGTTGAAATAGAAAAGCGTGTTTTGGCACCATGGCGGTAAAATTGCATGTTTACTTATAGCTGTCGACCTTCTAAAGTTGCCTTATTTAAACAGTGTGATAACCAAATAGAGGACAACCACCTTCATTTATGGGGTATACTAAATATAGCCTTTTTTACTGAACATTTTTATTTTCGTTTTATTTTTACATGTCAAATTATCATCCCTTGTTCCATCTGTTGATGCCTTACACGTACATATTAAAAGAACTTATTTGCAAATCCATTTATGGCTTGGAAACAAAAGCATCAGTCCAACCGATTGGGGATGGATTAATATTCAAGGATCTTTGCAACCTATCAGAATGAAAAAAAAAACTACTTCCACCGGAAGAAATTTTAAATATTATTTTTTGTTTTTGTTAAGAAATGTTGCGATGCATTATGTAGCCGCCGAAAAGATGGGCTTTTTTGCAATGCCTGACGAAACCTGCGAGAATAGCGTTCCGATTTTAGACTAAGAGGAGAAGATTTGCAGTGACGACAGTTCTCATGAGGAGTATTGATTTTTTATAGATCGTTAAAAACATGTCAATTGAATATGTACATTTTATTGAATGTATGGTGATAATACTTTTGTAAATACAGGGTGTCCAGCTTCTAATGTCGCATATTTTAGACGATTGTTTGTCAGGTCAATACAAGCAAACAATGCCATATAACATGTGTCCCATTTCGATTCGTTTTCTGTGTTTGTTTGTGTTTTTTACAAAAAAATTAATATCTAAAAAACCGTTTGACATACCATACTGAATTTTTGTATGAAGGTTGATCTTATAAAGATACATTTTATGCAAATATAAAGTGTTATGAAAACCGATGCATATTCCTAGATTTCAGAGGTTTCATACTAATTTTACCTCGATGACTTGCTGCGTTAAACCGGCATCGCTGCTTTATTTCTTGCGTGCGTCAAGTATTTATTTGTATGTATTTAACAGCTGTTGGAAAAACAAGCTATCGCAAAACTATCCGTTGAAAGGGCTATTTTTTTTTCAATGGAATAATTACAGATAATACATTGTTTTAAGTTAAGTAGTTTGAAATAGTGTCATTTGCTTGTAATGAGGGCGAAAACAAATTGTCTGAACTGACAAGGACGTTACAGATGAGACGGAGTCTGTCTTGGTTGTTTTAACTGACAAAACGTTTCTCGCCGAAGGCGTAAATGAGCTATATTCCGTATGAGATAACTTGTCTTCTGACCCTCGGCTACCTGGCACTGACCCGGACAATTCGACAGCACCCTATGTATAATTTTTAAGGTATAAAAGTACTTTTTTATCTTCTTTTTTATATTTTTTTTAAAGAAAACCATTAATCCCTTCAGTTATGTGTAAAAAAAGTAGTTATAAAATATGAATTAGCACTTAAAACGGTTTTGTCTTGTAGTTGATTTAAAATCAGCTTAATTTACTACTTAATAAGGCCAAAAGTTCTAATGGAGTGTTTTAAATTTTTTTTAAATATTTTGCCTGTCTCAAGGGAAGATACCTTAACTAATTTTGATTATAAAATTGGGAAATAATTAACTCATCGAAAACCGATTGCACCACCACGCTCCACGAAAACGCCAAAAATTGGTTTTCTATTTTAAGGATTCGGTCCGTAATAGTGATCGTATTTTAACACGAAGTGTCGTTTGATAGATGAAAAATAGTTCTAGTGTACCGTAACTTAATTTTTATTAAATTGAGTTTATTTTATTTTTCAAACAGTTGTTAAATATGTGAAACTTTAAATCTAATTGTTAACCATTTTAAAATTAAAAATAATTATATCAACTGATGGTCCACTAGATTGATCCTTTAATAACCATACAGTGATCACTATACAGTAACTCATTATAATAAAAAAAACACGAACTGTACTGTTGAAATAGAAAAGCGTGTTTTGGCACCATGGCGGTAAAATTGCATGTTTACTTATAGCTGTCGACCTTCTAGAGTTGCCTTATTTAAACAGTGTGATGACCAAATAGAGAAAACCACCTTCATTTATGGGGCTAGAAAAAAATTACATTTGTTATTTGGACAATGAATGATTTATTTTATATTTTGATCTAGAATGTTGTATTTTTTTGTTCCTAGAGGAAAGGGCCCGTGGATGATATCTTAAACAGTTCTAATGGAAGGCTATGTTCAATTACCAATAGTTTTATAGACTTTTTTTAAATAAACAATTAGCATATTTGTTAGCATATTTTTAAATAAATAATTAGCATATTTGTTACAGCAAGTCAAAATGACAACCCTATCAGAAATGGCGACCGGTTAATTTTCTCAGCAGTGATATTTGAGTGGGAATTCGACACGTTGTCAAAGCCAGTTATGAAGTCGGTACTTGATTAAATAAATGGAAAATTATCTTTAAAAGATGTTATTGACATAATGGTAAAAATAACTAATTCACAGACTACAGTTAAAAATATAAAATTAAAATAAAACACACACACGCATGAAAACTGAGCATTTCTTCTTAAATTAAGATGGTGGATGTCCAATTCTTCGCGGGATACTATTCTAAGTTTGACTGAGCTGTATCGTTAGCAACCAGTTCTTTGCAACCATATAGACCCAGATTTTAAAATTAAAAACCGAAGAACTATGCCTGGAATAAAACATTGTATGAAATAAAAATCACCATTGCTGAAGTTCTAGCAACATTCATTATTGTTACAAAGGGAACTTAAGGGGGCAACTTGCGTAAAGTGCAAAAAAGACTAATATATTGTCAAGAAATGTTGACGATTCTAGTTAATCACGAATTTTCGTTGTCAACTTTTACTGTCAAGAAAGGTTTGCAGCAATTTTTTTGGCAACGTTTCTTGTTAACGCACCTTTAGTTTACTTCTAGGGGGCCTCTCCTCTAGGTTTAAAAAATTAAATTTTTGATCAATTGACAGACGAATACGTTCTACAGCCATATACTAGATCTCTTTTTTTTTTTTTTTTCTGGATCGTATAAAAGAAATGAAGTGGTTCCATATATTTTCAACGCCCTGTTTGATGTTACCTTCCATTTTTTAAAAGCATTACTTATATTACAAATACTGAATAATTTCCTTTTTGTGATTACAGATGGCGTAAAACATTTTCCAGAGATGCTCTGTCATAATAACCAAGGTGTTTCATTGGGGATTTTTTTCCGGGTGCTATTTCAGTCTTTGGGCTATCGCGTTCGAATCTCGAGAGAAACGGCTGTTGTAAGACAAAGGAGGCTTCTTACGGACTATATTTTACAACGGGGAGAAGCCTGGGGCAGCCCTTTCTACTCAGCACAACAAAGCGGTGTATTTAAGGAGAAGGAATGCGGCAGGCATCCCGGCTATGCCACAATTTTCACTTTGATGCACCAAAAATAACCGGGCTAAGGTTTGAAAGTGAGCAGGACCGGATCAGGATTCAGGATGCATTGCGATGGGTTTTCCACAGTGCGATACCGAGGATGGGTCTGTGTCATATCTCTCTTCTCGCCTCGTCAGATATGGTTTGCACCAAAATTCCCTCTGAAGTTGGAGTGATAAGAAATTCTGTTGATTTTCGGCTAGGTTTCTGACCAGCTCGAACTTATTCTCCATGAGACTAATACAGTAGAAGTTTACGTCAAAAACACAAATTTATAACAATACGAGTAAAAGTAGAATAAATTATTCCAAGATACGACACAAACATTCCTCAATATTAAACACAAAAAAATCAAAACTTTGAGAATTATCAATTTGATTCTCAATTATGTTTGTTTTTTCCATAACTCAAAAACTAGTCAAGTTAGAGGCATAAGGTTTTACTCAAATATTTTAAATTTTAATTCATATCTTTCCTGAAAATTTAATCAAAATCGTCAGAGCCGTTTTTGAGAAAATTCAATTTTTTTGTTTTTTGTCCATGAAAAAAACTAAAATTTCAAAAAAGCTAAAACAAGGTCTGGAGATATTGGCTAAATACACCTACACACCAAATTTCATAAAAGTTGATCCATCCGTTTGGTCTCCAGCGAACTGCACATACACATAGACAGACACATACGGACATACACAAAACGTTTTTCGCAAAAAAAAAAAAAAAAAACTTGGGTTCAGGGGACCCTAAAATGGACTTTAAGCGTTTGTTCATCAGCAACGAATTAAATGTTGACCTATTTTTGAATAAATGTGTATTGGTTTTACAATTTGTTGGATTTTTAGTTTCAGCAAATTTTTTTAGTTCTAATAATTATTAAGTAACCGTATCACAAATATTAAAATGAGAAAAAAATGTAAATGCAATGAACTTTTTCCATTATAAGGTGTTTTATTTCTGTTCTTTGGTCAGAGGATCTACAGATAGTTACGGCAGTGTGTCAAGATGAAAATTACTTTAGGCTGTTCGATCGAAAATTATTTTTGAAAATGTTTTGAATAAAATTGTTAATATCCATGTAAGTAATAAATGTGTTACGGGGAAAATTCTAAAAAAATTCTTTATGGAGATATGACTGCCCAAAGTGACTAATTTGGCCTTTTTGGTGCAATAACTCATGAACAAACCGTGTGATATAATTTATTACATTTTGAAAATATACTGGTCAAAAGGTACTAATAAACCTAGCATATTGTAAATAATAAAAAAAATGTTTATGTGTTGCCAATTGTTTTTCAATAAATGATATTTGTTCAAATTTTGAGTTGAAATTTATACAGTCGTCTTTGGCTAAAAAAGTAGATTAATAATATAGCCTATGTAAAATTCATTTCAGCCATTCTTGATTAAATGTTGTGTTTTAACAATTATGGAGGTTTAATCATTATTATGATCAATAAATGTCTTGCTAGCCACTCGTGAAAGCTACAACTCTTGCAAAGTGAACAGCTGTCAACCATTTTCAATTTTAGAGGTTGGGGGGCGCTCAAGCAAAGAACCATATCTCCGTTATCAATCCACAACTCCGTCATCTGTTGTACAATTGGACCAAGGAACCATGGTGAAAGAACAGTCGTTGTAGTAATCAAACCGTCATACGTATTGACCCAAAAGTGTATCATCACTTTGAGTCCATTTGGTCTCGCACAGAGAAGAAAGAAACAGAGGTCGCTTGCTAGTCACAGTGGACGCCTGAGCAAGTTTTAAATAGATTTAAACTGATGTACATCTTTTACATCTGTAGTAATAATTACTATGTTTATCCTTGAGGATTTGGGGGTATGAAAGGGGGGATTGTCAAGGCGTCCTAACATTTCATGGCAAATTGGAAAAATAGCTATTCGACCCACATTTAGCGCTCTATTGGATGCGACCTCTCTTTCATTCTTCTCTGTGGTCTCGCCAACCACAAAACACGCGCCTTGCTGCGTAAAGCCTCGTCATTTCGCTAGGAAAGAGCCCCTTAAGTTCTTCATTCTCCACCTTGTCAGACAATTCTTCTAATATTGTGGTTTTTATTTCTCATAGACTTTATTTAAAACACTATATTGACTAACTTTGTCGACAGGCGTCTGGTGGTGAACTTGAAAGGTCAGTAAGTGTCTAGCGTGTAGGTGGGCGTGGCTACGTCGGTCTGGCACGTGTGTCCGGCAACGGAGGAAACGGCAAGTGGCAATAGTGGTCGTAGTTGTTGCAGGCGATGACGGCACGTGACCTGTGAACATGAGTCACTTCCGGTGCAGCCTCATAGCTTCCTTCCGCCAATCCAGTACTTCCTCTCGGTTCCCGCCGACATGTCCCCCATCTCGACTCGAGTTGAAGACCCTAGAGAGTTCTTGGAGCTAAATTTAATTATTAATTTTAGAAAAAACCGCATTAGTTTAAATATGGCAACAGAGAAAAATAAACAGAGGTCGCTTTCTTAATTAATGTAATTGTCCAAGGTGTTTTGCCTGATAAAGGTTTGTTCATAATCCCATCGTGATTATTTCTATGTGAAATGTTAACAACGGGCGTTGACTACTGTGGCACTCACATCCGGCAGGAGGTATATGTCAAAGACATACAGAACGTGTGAACGGAAGTACGTACCTGTCAGTAGACACCTTTGATTGGATTTATCTTCGCTCGTTAAAGTAACCTAGTTTAGCTCCGACACGTGTGTTGTCTAGTTACTGCTGTAAACAAACTTAGTCAATTTATATCACATACATAACTTATATAGCAATATTTAAAGGTTAAGGTTTAATTAATAGTTAGTGTTTATAGAATAGAATATGTTTATACCCATAATGTACAAAGGAAATACAAACATTTGAACATAGCATACAACCTCTTGCTTTTTTTACTATCATTAATTTGGAACAATTGTTATTATTCAACTATGCTATGTATTCATTTATTAAAATTAATAAAAACAGTAACATCTTTCAAAATAAAAAATGCAGAAGACTTGGAAAAATTAACGCAAGACTTTCAATGTATACAACTGTACCATAAACACATATTTTCGTTAAAAAAAGTCGATGCTTAAATATAAACACTTAAATAATTTAAACAGACTCTTGAAAAATATATTTTAGGTTTTATTTAAGATTGCATTATGGACAGGTACCTCCTTAGCTAATGCTGTGTGGAGGTTACCTTCAAAATTTATTTTAAAAAAAATAGTAATTGTGGAGCAAAGTGCAGGCATTAACAATGCATAAATTAAGTGTAACAGTGGAAGGAAAAAAATAATACTTATACTAAATACAGAGTGCCTAACATATGTACTGGTACGATACTACAGACAAAATAGGTAATAAGTAATAAACGCTTAATCAAATATAGGATATGGAGATAAAAAACAGATTATTTGAAATATAGTTTTATATCGTCAATAGTAAATAACCACATTTTTACTTTATTTAAAAACAAAGATATTGAATGTATTTCACTTATAAACATCGGTAATTTATTATAAAATTTTGGAGCACAAAAGTTGAATGATCTTCTAAAAGCTTCGTTTTTTGGTGCAGGTAATGCTACACGATTCATAGCCCTCAATCTGTCAGAACGTACGTTAGCACTACTCTTTGAGTAGCCTCCTCTTAGAAAAAACCCTCTTAAAACACGGTAAACAAATAAATATCTCAAGGGAAGCAATTTCAAAATATTAAAAATCTTTACAGTATGTCTTTACAGAATTTAATTTCGTAAATAAATTGTGGAATATATCCAGTGTAATATATTTCGAGACTACTATCATAGACCATTTAGTATATGGTAACGATTAAGTCTATATCAGCGAATACATAATACAAGTGGTCTATATAGTCCACTATTGGAGCTGTGATTTGGGAAGAAACTGGTTCCGTAATAAATCTATGGCTTGGCTAAACATCCAGTCGCCTTAGTATAATCCAGGATTGACTAAGATGTTGTCAATGACCTAGACCAATAAGCTTCATAAGAACCCGTAAGGTATATGGAACTATATGCCATTCAGCGATATGCTATTTTCAAACGGATTTTTTCCAAATAAATGATATTTCATCAAGAATGAAATTGCGCCTTGGAATTGCTTTGCGAATTCCTAATTAGTTTTGTAGAAATACAAATGTAGGATATGTAGTTTGAAGCTTTTTGAAAACTAGCCGTATGTATTTTAAATATTTTTAAAAAAACCAATTCACAATAGGATAACCTTTAAAATTACACCTGATACTTTTTGGTCAATAAATAATGAAAAATATGGATTCGCAAATAACATTGTTCTTATGTATTAAAACCAACATGGCCGACAGCCTCTGTAGACTCTTAAGACTTACTGTGGCATGACGCGAAGTTGGGTTTCATGCAGCTTACTTCCAGGTTCGTCAACAATGAAATAATGAATTGTATAAACTCAACATTCCACAAGAAATTAGCAAACAACTACCGTAACGATTGTGATAGCCCACAGTGATCTCATTTTAAGCGAGTAATAATTGCAAATACTTTCGTTAGTCAGTGCCAAAAAGATTGGAGTAGTTTTAATACGGGGTTTTTTTCAATTTCTGTCTTAGTACAGTGTTCTTGTAGTGTTTTTTGTTAGAAATTATGTCTAATATAACCTTTTTAACTTTACGATTAAAAAGAAATGGAAGTATTTATCTCATAACTTATTTTGATCCTTATAGTACATTTAAAATAAGGATCACATTATGTGAAAATGCATCTGAGGGTATTTTGAATAAGCTTCATTGACAATTCAATAATCAATAAACACTAAAACACTAATATCAATAAAAATTGACTTCTTACTCGCCCAAATACGTACAGTATTGACCCCCCCCTCCCACGCACTGTATATTGAAGTACACGTCCAGTTGTATTTATATTTGCGTATATTTGGCCAATTGATGAATGTGTGTATAAATGAATTACTTGTCCGGCCCTCGTTTCATTTAGACAGTGAAGATGACACTTGTAATAAATAAGTTGGCCATCCTTTCTCTAAATCGTCAGGAGCTATCTGAACTCCCATTTCCAACAACAATTGATGACGGCCTGGTGTAGAATATCTGGAGGGATATATGTTTGTCAGGTGTTTTAACCTGTTCTCTTCTATAGCCTATTGTCTCACTTCAAGTTTTTTTAGAAATCTTAGTTGATTTGTGAAGTGCTAATTTTTTATGGGTTTTCGTTTCCTTTCCTAAACACTCCCAAGAACCAAGAATTGCTTGCTCGTCATAAATAATTTATTCAAGCTTTTTCTTTCCACATTTGCATTTCATCCAGAATCAGCTTCGTTCAATTGGAGAAGCAAGTGTTGAATGATTCCTTAGCTCAATTCTGGATTTAGATCTGTGATGGGAGATCAATGTTTAAACACGAAGTCACAAAATTTACAATTACATATCACATTTTCACATATCCTTTTATTTTGGTACCTGCTTGCGCTGAACGTTATACGATATATATCCTCCAGAATCCACATTGAAATCTTCCGCTGCTGTTCCCTGTTCTCACTTCTCCCTTCTAAACGTCGTCCTTTCTTCCCTTCTTCAGCCCCCTCTACTATTAACGCTCATACAGTCCCTACACATGGAAGCTGTTATCTATACATACAACGTATGCTTGTATGTGTAAAGCCCTTTGTTCTGTCTCGTTAATCGCAAGTTACCTTAAAATGTGGTGTAAGCATAAAATGATAACTTTCGTTTACAGACCTTTTTTATGTCATTATTAGGTCCAAATTGTTAATGAATTTCATCAGACCCCATTTTATTGTTCTTCGAAAACTATGAATATTTATATCAATAATGTTAAATAGCTGGTGATGAACGTATATTTATTGAGATTTTAACAAATTAGAAATTGAATATTTCAGAAAGTGTATGCAGTGGCCAGAATGTTGTAATGTTGAGTAAATGCTTGTAGACGCTTTCTCTACATTTACTTAGATTACAAAGTTATTTACGTAAAAAGTTGTGAATGATTACAGAATCATTTTTGAAGGTTGGTTCGACTACACTGATATGTTTTCTACCGTCTTGTATTTATTAAAAGATTTTCCTGGTTACTGGAGTTCACAAATTTAAAACTGTTAAGATTTTTAAAATAAAATTTAACTGTTGTTAATTTGATTTGTATCTAGTCTACACAAACTTACTTGATAAACAGGTTTATCTAAATAACGTAGGCAAGACTGTTTTAAAATTGTCACATCGATGGAGATCCACATCGAACACACCTCGTTACGATAGATTTGTTAGTGTAAATACACGTAACTTCCTCTTCCCGAACAAATCTGTCCCAAACATCCGAAGACCTTTCCGTTGATTGGGAGAAAATACTTTAGTGCGAAGAAACTAACTGTTGTCGCCCACCATGAAGGAACAGCATTCTTGAATGAAGTATGTGGTCAAAAGTAAGAGTCGTAGCTGGCGAATGGAGAGGTCAAGGTCAGAGGTCACAATTTCATTCATAACTGGCTGTCTGGCACGGGCTTCTCTTGGGTCGGTCGCTAGTACAAGTACGTGAAGGCCTCCTATAACAGATATAAAACTATTGTGGCTTTCAATCAGTGCCGTATCTCTGTTCTGTTTGCTGGCGAACTTGGATGAAACTCAAGAAATTCGCCGAACTTTCCTGATAAAAAATGTGACTTTCGAGATTATTTCACTAAACTTGACAATTGGGTTTTTTAAATTTAAGATACGAAGATATTATCCAAACTTTCCTTTCAATTTAGAAAAATCTTAGAAACAATCTATTCTTTAAATCGATAAGAAGCTGAAATGGACAGTGAATGATAATTTTTTCTGTTTGGGTAAGATATCCATTTACGAACAACAGCAACTTTGTTGGTATAGTGTGTAATTCAAGCCCGAACCTACTAAACCCTCTTTTGGAGTATAAGACTTAACAGAATCTGTTGGTTTAAATCATTAGATTGGGAGAGATCTAAAAATTCTAAGTATTCAAAAGGACTCCGTTCTTCAAGCTCTCATACTCAGGTCTGTCTCTCAAATTAGATATTTAAAGGCTATTTAGATCTACCTTCAGTTCCTAATCTCATTGTATTGCCGAGAGCAACTTTATGAATGTAATTTCAGACCACCTTGATTTTTGCGATGATCGCTTCCTTCATATGCTCTTTCAGCGGCTTGGCGCCTCTTTCTAACGGGTTCGTCCGATGAGAAGAGGGTATCTTCTCCTTCTAGTTATTCTTTCCCTACTTTATTTCACCGTTTTCTGCTTGACTAGAAGATCGTCAATCGCCACCTGATTATCTTCTGGTGGGTTGAGGTGGGATGACCTCTCTTTTTGTCGTTTCCTTGCTTCCTGCATTCCTTGCGATATCCGTGCGTTTTCCCAGGATCTTGGAAGGTTCTTGGTGAAATAGATACACTCTTGACTTGTACTTGTGAAGACAAAGAAACCCCATGGAACATTACAGACACCCAAAAATAATAATGCAAGAAGAAGTTTTTTCAAACTAGTGCTGAAGATTACATTTCCAAATGTGGGCGCAGTTGCTTCATGAAAAAAGTACAACTGTGTGCCTTAATAAGTTTGATTCTTCTAGACCGGCATACAGTATGTCTCCAGATTTTCAACTGACCCTACATACAATCATGTACTCAGTAAAATGGTGTTGCTTTGCTTGTGTTTTAGGAATCTGGCCATTGGCATCGGGTTGCAGAACTTCCCTGAGGGACTTGCAGTATCACTGCCTCTCAAAGCCGCTGGCTTCTCCACACTGCGTAGTTTTTGGTAAGTTGTATGGTTGTGTTTTATATTGTCCTCTCTTACGTAGTATATTAAGAGGCCCTAAACGTATTATTAACGTAAAAATACAAACCATTCTGGAGGCCTGATTTATACACACAAAAACGTGTACATAAATTAGTCCAAAGCCATGTAAGTGTAAAATTAATAACAAGAGAAGGCATGGGGGCGAGGGGGGGGGTTGAAATGATCAGGAAGTCTGGTCATTCCTGTCACTTCCGTCCAGAACGAATCTATTCCATGAGATCGTTGTGACTTTTTCACAAATCAAGCAAAACACAGATCCACTGGTAGTTCTTTAAAATGTTTGTTCACTAGGCCATATTAACTACTTAAATTTTTATTAATATTCGAGCTTTTTACAAAAAAATAGCGTTGGTACCTGTTTTTTTTTTTTTTTTTTTTTTTTTTTTTTTTAAATTTTCTGGTGTTTTCATTTCAACTCACTTTTGAAACTATAACAGCTTTTAAAGAGAAGAAGGAAACGAGGACACATCCAATGATGCGCAGAATGGGTGTCAAGCAGTTAGTTCTCCAGTTCTCTGTGCAGATGGCAGCACAATTGTCAGTCCCTCCCTTATTGCCCTCCAAATCCTGAAGGATAAACTTAGTGATTATCACTACAAATTCGTAAAGATTTACATACGTTGTATCTGCCACCACAGAGTAGATAGAAACAGAGGTCGCATCCAATAGTGCGCTGAATGTGTGTCGAGTAGTTCTTTCTCCGGTGTACCATGCCTGACAGGGCCAGTACATTGTCAGTCCTCCCTCATTCCCCCCAAATCCTCAAGGACAAAAACAATAATTATTAATGCAGATTTATTCGGATTGGTATCCGAAATGTTCTAGAACCAAGCTTGGTAAATAACGCTTATTTAATGTAGTCTACTTGGCATACAACACATTAAATTCAATTTTGTATTCAGTTTATGTACGTTTTATTTTAATGTGTAAAAAAATGTTGTTTTCTATAAACAACTCTTTAAATGGATTAGTGGTGTTTATTTTAGACTATTTTGTAATTACTGCCTGCGATTACCACTTATTTTCACGTAAATGGCGGCAATATTTGATTTATTCTCTTTTATCTTCTAATCATCTGTTACGGTTGAATCAACTTGATCTGTTAGGCTACAGCCGACTTTTTTCTACATTTTGTTGTTCGACGTCAAAAGATCGTATGTTAAAACTTGTTGTTTTGAGACGTTTTTTCGAAAGTCAAGTATCGACTCCGGTCTGCGGCCAGCCAACATAACTTTTTACTTTATACATTGCAGTAAGTTTAAAATATGGACTTCTTAAAACGATTTTGAATAATTGGTTGGAATACTCTTTTCCCACACACCGAACAAATACCAATAGTATTTTTCAATTTTTTGTTTAACATTTAATATTCCCAACCAGTAATTTTTTGAGATTAGCAATTAAAATACCTGCTTTTGAAACAATAGTAGAACCTACTGTCGGATTCAAAAAGCAATGTACTCGAGTTTGAACCTCTGATACAAAATAAATACCCATCCGATTTCGTTGTGTTCTACACCAACATTTAGCTAATTTAATTCTACGTAATTTCATATAACTTACATTTTTTAAGACTAAGAATTTTTTATAGCAGGTATAATATAAAAAAAAAAATAAATAAAAAAAACACGAAACTAGTCTTGAAGTGCTGCCCGATGGGTTTGCTTGCACATGAGCGCACATCGATGTCTGTTGACTTATCATGTGATATAAAATCGTAAGATTTTTTTTATCGCACTTACCGTTTTATAATCTTGCTCTATTTTTCAATCCGGTATATAGAATCGTTTTTGAAGTTTGTATGATCAACCATTTTTAAGACTGCAAGGGTTTACAAAAATTACAACAGAAAATTTTGTAAACGAGTAACAATTCTAGAATTTAGACAGACTACGAATTTAGACTAACAACAACCTTATTCACATGTGGTTAAAGTGTCACTGACTTATCTTTACTACTTTTTGTTTTAGAAAAGTTTAAAGTTGAGCTTTACTTCAAAAGTGCTAAAATTTATATTTTTTCTTGTATTCTACCTGCTATAAAAAATTCTTAAAGTCTTCAAAAAATATGTAAGGTTTTTTTTTAATTTTGTTTTATTTATTTGTTTTTTTTTTTTAACTTCACTTGCCAGTTGACATGGGCCTACAGGCCTGTGCGTCAACTTTATTCAACGAGTTAAGTACCGACCGTTGGCTCAGTGGGGATTCGAACCTTGGACCTTTCCCTCCGCAGTCCGAAGCCTTAGCCACTGAGCCACCACGCCGGCAAAATATATGAAATTACGTAAAAATGAATTAAGCTAAATGTTGGTGTACACCACAACGATATCAATTGAGTATTTATTTTGTAACGGTGGTTCAAACTTGAGTAGGCCTATATTACTTTTTGAATCCGACAGTAAGTTCGTATGCGAGTAGAAGTCCCTAGCATGTTTCCTAGTTTCTATTATAACACGTATATAAAGTTTCTAGAAGTTCCGAAATACAAGTTTCCCTAAAGTTTTCCATGGCTGTTTCTAATTGCTCGTCCATAACAGTGATCGGAATATGACCGTATAACTCTATCTGTGAACGTAATGTACTTCGTGAAGTACAGATTAGTTGATTCGCGCCGTATCTCTGGCCCAAGTACAAATTGTAATCACCAATCCGGAAATATTAATTATACTGCCCCCTCGACCTCTTCTTTGTCGGTTGTTAAACATTAATTCGACATGTTTCAGATCAGTGCTGTCTTTCCTTCAGCATTTATGAGTAGCATCGATGTAATACGATATTTGAACGATCTTCATTTATGTGCTTCTTAATAAATTCCATATACTTGGTTTTAATAGTTTTATTTGTTATTGTTTTATATCATTAAAACAATATCATTGATTTTACCTTTACAGTATCTTTACTGCGAATTGTAAAGTAAACTGTTGTATTTTCGATAATTCCTTACGTATATTATCCAGTGTTGTTCAGTTATAGCTGACAGAGTTCAGTCACTCATTTCCTACCTCGTTTTTCGTATTCCTTACATAGATACGGTTAGTGATTGTGTTCGATTATTTGGCCTCTTCGGTTAAACGAGTATACCTTTTACAGGAGTTTCCGGTTGATTAAATTAATAATAGGAGCTACTACTACTACCATACTCTGCCTTATGATATTGTTCTCACCACAATACATAATACAGGTAATCGAATTGGTATATTCGATTATCCGGTTAATTTAAGTAATCGAGTGTCTTTTCTCAGAGTTTCCTGTCGAGTAAATGTAGGCTACTAAATTACTTAGATTCAGTATCTCAGGACACTGTTCTCGTCCCATTACAAATTACATTTATATTTTCGATTATCCGATTTGCGGTTAATCGAGTATTTGTTGTAACAGGTACGGCCAGCTAAGCGGTATGGTGGAACCGGTGGCTGGGCTGTTGGGAGTGTTAGCCATCTCCCTTTCACAACCCTTGCTGCCATACGCACTGGCCTTTGCAGCTGGGGCGATGATTTACGTAGTTTTCGACGATATTGTCCCAGAGGCGCATTCAAGGTTAGTAAATTTGGTGTTGGCCTTTAGCATAGATGTGTTTTGTAACGTTAGTTCCTCGTACATTAAATGCATGTGCAATCTTACAAAAACTTGTACCCATCCAACCCAACCACTGATCTAATAAGTGTATTCTTATTTAGATTTACCGGTACTTATTTGCATCGCATTATTTATGTGGAATTTAATTTTGTTTACATTTGCTGAAAACTTTTTTTCTAGTAGATAAAACTATAATCTTAAAAAGTCAATAAGTGTATTTCTGTTTTCGATTTTAACTTTGACTGTCGGCAGAAGAAAGTTGTTTATTACTAATTGTTTGGCGACTTTATGGAACTGCGCTTGATCTGCACAAAATAATTGATTCACATTTTTTAATTAACTATCGTGATTTAGTATTACTCCTTCGTTACGTCGGGAAAGTTCCAACAGTGAGTTTTCGTCAATATTCAGTCGTCTTTTTAAAGAATAAAGTCCATCTTAGGAATTGATTTGCATAGTAAACGTTTTTTTAAAAAATGCACTATAATTTCATTCATAGCCAATTCAGAATAACATTTAAATAATTTATACCACCTGTTAGGTTATTCTTAATCGCCTCTCTAGTCGGCAATTGGACCAATTAAAATAGACAAGGGAATGGTGTTTCTATCGTTGTCTATAGTGAGAATTTAATGGTTTCTTAAATACTGAAATTAATTAGCGCATTCAATTAAGTGTCCGCACGGGTGGGACGTGTGCGTAATTATATAACAGGTGGGTTCGATAGTTTTCCGGACCTGTTACACTCGAGCCATGCTCATTAATTAAGGCTTGTTCAGTTCACGCAGAGGCGAGAGAAACTGCTGTTGGAAGCAAGTTGGTTGTGTGCAAGGCCTGTTGTTTTTGTCAGCGTTACTGTAAATCCATCGAATACATGAGAAAGTCCCACTCAAACAGTTGGGACCACTGAACAGTACCTCGAGACAGTACCAATAACTAAACGAGTGTGGAATTAGAGGTTTATTACAACAATACATTACAGACATTAGTGGGAAGGATTGACACCCCTTTGTGAATACAGAAGGCAAAATACCTTAGGGGTAGATGAGAAAGTTCTATCACAGCACTGGTAGTTTATAAAAATATAATTTCGTTATAACTACAAGCACAAGGGGCTGAAAGCATTTAATCAGCTTGAATTTGGTGTCCTCCAGGGATCATTACTCAACCCTTGCTTTTTTACCTACGTCAAAGACATGTCACCATTACTCCAACATGGAAGTCTCAACCAACAAACACACTGATGATACGACGGTCTAAATTAGTGAAAAGTTGACATCAGGCTTGAACATTCAGACATTCGCAGATTTAACTTGGTGTAGGTACCCAATATATTTCATAAGAATAGCATTTTATAAATTTATGTTTGCATCCTTATTGCTTGAGTGGTGTCTGATGGACTATGACTAGGACGTTCAGGCGAAACAGGAGTTTGAAGTAGAAAATATTATATATAAATCGTTTGCTACTACATTTATGTCCCGGAAACATTGGTTAAACTCTACCCAACTCAGTGTTGATATGACATATTGATAAGCTGACTCATCTATCCTCGTCTATCCCATGTGGCGTGATGCTTTGGGATAGCTGTACAAACATCTAGCAATGCGCCTATTCACTAGAAACTGCGTACAACACTTGTATAAACCTATAATGATTGGTACAATAGATATCTCATCTAATAGGTATATTTGTGCCTGTAATTGTTGTGTTACTTAGTGAGGCCCACAACCAGCTGGTTTAAACTGCATTACATTTACATGGGACTACACTAGCACTCCACAATGGACCACAAAAACAGCTGATATTTTGAGAATCAAAATTTAACATGGGATGGGAAATCTATTTGTGTACAAAATCAATTGGCTACTTAAGATTATAGGATTTTAATTTAATAATCCCAAGTACGTCTAAGTACAGTACGAGACTGTGAAATACCTAGGTATCTAGGTAGAAGTATAGAAAACTACCACACTGCACCATAGGACGAGGGTTTGTGAAAACCCTTCTCAAGTGGGTATCCAGTTAATCAACAGTTAGTTTATCATCTAGATATAAGTGCTTAGATGTACTCCAGTAATTCAATGCACGTTTGAAAAGGCTTCATATTTCTGAGGTGTTCTACAGTGAACGAAAATTCTTAGCCCATAATTGGATACCAATCATTAATCCTAACTTACACCGTGAATGGATTAGCCAAAGGTTTGTCTTTGTATGACTATTTAAACGTAAATATTTGACATTGTAAACGTGTAAATTATACGCAATAAATACTATAACTATTATTGTTGCTTGAATTTAATTTTTCGTGTTCGTGACGTTAGTTTAACTTTTCTTGCCGGATAACGTCCGATATCCACTTAGAAGCCTGTCAATGGACTGCCAACAAGCTTAGTGTCAACTCGCCACCGTTAAGTCGTTGCTAAGCCCCTCCCAAACAAGTTAATTTAGCACTGATGTAGTAGACAAGCCTTAATCTAAGTATTTGATCTCGAAGTTTTAACACTTCTGCAAAAGTCCAAACTGGTTTGTGAATAGTAGGCCTATTTTATGGCCATTGAACATCGCATACTATTTGGTTATCAAGTTCCGGGGCAACGAAGTATCAAATTCCAGAATCCCACGGTGATTGAGACTTTCTTTACCATACTTCTACAAAGTTCCGTTTAATGACCACTCAGCCTCGGATACTGTTTAGTTTCAAGTTCCCGGTCATCGAAATCCCAACTTCCCAAAGCCCCCACTGTGTTTTACGCATTCTCTGACATACTTCCTTCTACAAAGTCAAATGTTCTGTTTTTGACCATTAAGCCTCGTGTACTATTAAGATAAAAGTTCCGGGACAACGAAACCTTAACTTCCCAAATCCCACGGTGGTTGCGGCATTCTTTGCCATACTTTTACAAAGTCCAGAATCCTGTTTTATGGCAATCAGCCTCGGATACAATTTAGTTAAAAAGTTCTGGGCCAACGACATCTTGACTTCACAAATCCAACGATGATTGCAACATTCTTTGACATACTTCTACAAAGTCCTGTTTTATTGCAATCAGCCTTGGATACCACATAGTTAAAAGTTCTGGGCCAACGACATCTTGACTTCCCAAATCGAGGGTTGAATGAGGCATTCTTTGCAGTATGAAAACTTTCGTTGGCTAACAAACTCTTATCTTATCCGATTTCTTACTATGTTTGATGGTATTTAAATTTCTAATCCATCAAAGTTTAAATCCCTCAATAATCTGTACGATATCTGGCGTTTGATTGGTATTCGTCAAGCTGTTGTCGATATTGGATTGTCTGCTTTAAGATTTTCTCTGCGAACTTGAACCAGCGGCGAACGCCGGTATTTATTATGTGGAAACGGAATATACAAGTCTACCTCGAGATTAATGTTTGACCCCGAGATGCGAATAGGAGATAGACGGCGGTGGCAAAGGGTCCGGCGTGGTAGATTTTGTGAAATTCGCAGCAGGTGATGCGGCATTTGCCCAAAATGGGCGGTCGGGTGGAATGCGGCCCGGCGGGGCCTCAGTTGGGGACTCAAAATCAACAACTGCACTGCGCCAGGCACCTCCCGCGCAAAGCGCCACACTCCACACATTATGGGCGTAGACAACGCAATGAAGTCAAATAATTGAGTGTGAGTTGCTTTAACCCTCCAGTGGACTCATGAACTTCATTACGCCAGTAGACTCATGGGGTCTTTTAGACCGCATATTTTTGTTTAGGGTTTTAATAAAGGAAATACTTCTATTTTATCCAAAAAACACCTTTTATTATTTCAATAACATTGTATATATGATTTATACATCTTAATATTACAATTATATAGTAAAATAACTGAATTAATTAATTTATTTAATTTTTGAAGTTTTGAATGTATGATATTTTTATAATAATTGTATATTGTTATTTAATAATAAGTTAATAAAATTACATTTGAATAAGACTTAAATATTGTACAATGCGTATATATACTGTAAAATATACACGCCTTGTTCAGTCGGATGAATTACTTTCATTTTCTTAATTTTCATTTTATTTTATTTTTTCATTCATTTATTTATTCTTAATTTTCACTTTCACTTTCATGGTCTCCCTACCCCTCCAGACCTTACGGATGTTGTCCTTGACAAGTAGCAGGAGGGGGGTGTAGTTGTGACTCACGGTCAGCCCACTGCCAAACAAAATGGCTGCTTGCGGTCTTTTCGCCGGCATGAGTCCACTGGCGGGTTAAAAACCTTAGAATTTCATAAGTGGTATCCACTCATTTGTCATTGATGTACAGTGTGTAATATAAGTATGGAAAATGTTATAGCTAGTAAAAAATCTAACTGATAAAACTTCTCACTTTGCTTTAAGTTGCCGATTGTTTAACGTTGACGGTCATTACGAATTCTGGCTCGGACAACGCCTCATTCAGCGAAGACAATTTTTAAATCATGTTTTTTGTCGGAGTAAAGCATGACAATTGTCATTTTTCCAAATCAATTTTTCTGATAACTATATCATACTTTTGTGATGACAGTATTTTTTACTATGATGTCTGAAACGATCAAAGTCGTAAAATCAACAAGTGTGCAGAGATAAGACATAATGTTACCTAAATATGACTACCCAACCAAAATCAAATAAAATCCATTTATTACATGAACAACAACAAAAAAAAACTCGGCCCTGCGGGCCTCGCCAGGGGGCAAGCCCCCTGGACCCCCGGATCTTTTTGCTTAGAGCCTACGGCTAAAATTCAAGAAACATGGAACATGCTTTAGCTGCGCTTTTTCTGTTTGCTGGCTCCTTTTTAATAATTTCTGCAAATGTATTTCTCCGAAAACAACGAATTTTAGATTTCATGTAAGGAATTACAAAAAATATAAACATATCTTAAAAATATAAATATATCTTTACTTTTTAAATTTTATTGTTCCATACAATCATTAGAAGTTGTGGCCAATATTGGTTTGTGATAGCTGAAGTAACTTACATAATGTTTACAATCAATCTTGTCAATATGGCGAGTGAAGATCATATCGATACATGATCCTCCTCGAGTAGTTGATATAGCTAGATTTGTGTTGAGTTGTAGACCGAACGTTTCCTCCATGAAGTGAACAAACTTTTGATTTTCTTTCTTCTTGAGGTCCAAATTGATATCGCCAGACAGGATAATTGGGATTTGTCCATAACCTTTCTCTCGGATGAGTTCAAACATCTCTGACGCTTTTGGTGTGTACATCAACAGGTTAGTTAAGAAGAAACATTGAATATCTTTCATATTGCAGTTGGGTGAAACATAGACTGTGACAATCAGTGCTCGCTGACCATTTATTGTACTTTCAATAGCACAAATATCTCCACACTCTTCACTCACTGCCATACTGCAGTCTAGTTTTAACAACTTCTTGTCAAATTTCATCAGGATATGAGGATTTGAAAACAACATGCAGCCTTCTTTTTCGTACATTACTACTCCTCCAGCTCGAACTTTTTCACGTTTGAATTGTGTGACACATCGGTAGCCTCTCAGTCTAACCTCGTCGTCGTCGTTGAGCCATGTTTCTGTTAAGGCCATAATTTTGGTTTCAGGCAACACAAAATCAGTAATCAAATCGTCTTTGTGTGCCCGTAAACTCTGAACGTTGAGTGTGACTAACGATAAATCCGAGGGACCTGCACGGGCTAAGAATTCTCGGCAGTCGTCGCTGATGGTGCGAAGTTGATGATTTTTCAGACGATCAAACTCGTTTGTCAACTCGACAAGAGTTGTCATGGAAACTAAAGATGTACTTTGATCAACGCTTGCAAATAAAATCATTATTGAAGTCAACACTGATATGTCATTGTGTTTTCATGGTTACGCGTCACCCTCCCGCGTAACGTTTTCAGACAGTTAGGTCAAGACTAAAGCATGTTCCATGCTAAAATAAACGTCTAGTATACTGGAAAGAATCACACATGGGCCACAGAACCTGTGCGTGTGACGAATCCTCAAAGAAAACAAAAATTCTGCAAATAAAATTAACTAAAATATACATTCACGTTATCTGTAATTGTAATATATAAAAATGAGTACCTGAAATTCGTTGTCATTCCATCACTTGACAACGGCTTAACAGATTTCCTTCATGTATTTGTTTAAAGTTTCCTAATTTTACGTAGAATATTTCAGAAAAGGAAAAATGAAAAAAAAATAACGAGGAAATTTGAAATTTTTGAAAAACTAACCGAGAAGTTTTAGTTTGATTTGTTTACTAACAAAACAAACGAAAGAAAATTTTAAAACGGGTGATGTCAATGTTTTTGCATCTTATTTGTGTTTGTTTATATAAACATCTGTTGTACTGTATTTTATTTCTTGGTGATAAAGTGGTTACTGAAATCGACTTTTGCATTCAGTCAAAAATTAATATGCTGTATTCACATCCGTCAGTGTTTAAGTTTCAATATTGTATTATTCTTATTGAGTTATTTTAATTAATCATCAGCTGTAAAAAAAAAAAAAAAAAAAAAAAAAAAATTAATTTAAAACTTGAAACAGCCAAGAGGGATAAGCCCTAAATATGACTACCCAGCCCTTTATAGATAGTTTATATAATGTTACCTAAATACTGGTTTGACCACTCATCTCTTTGTAGTGAGTTTATATATAATGTTACCTAAATACTCGTATGACCACTCATCTCTTTGTGGTGAGTTTATGTATAATGTAACCTAAATATGACAACCCAGCCCTTTAAAGATAGTTTATATATAATGTTACCTAAATACTGGTATGACCTCCCAACTCTTTGTAGTGAGTTTATATATAATGTTACCTAAATACTCGTATGACCACTCATCTCTTTGTGGTGAGTTTATGTATAATGTAACCTAAATATGACAACCCAGCTCTTTGTAGATAGTTTATATATAATGTTACCTAAATACTGGTATGACCGCCCAGCCCTTTGTAGATAGTTTATATATAATGTTACCTAAATACTGGTATGACCGCCCAACTCTTTGTAGTGAGTTTATATATAATGTTACCTAAATACTCGTATGACCACTCATCTCTTTGTGGTGAGTTTATGTATAATGTAACCTAAATATGACAACCCAGCCCTTTGTAGATAGTTTATATATAATGTTACCTAAATACTCGTATGACCACCCAGCCCTTTGTAGATAGTTTAGATATAATGTTACCTACATATGACAACCCAGCCCTTTGTAGATAGTTTAGATATAATGTTACCTAAATATGCCAACCCAGCCCTTTGTAGATAGTTTAGTTATAATGTTACCTAAATATGACAACCCAGCCCTTTCTAGATAGTTTTTAGATATAATGTTACCTAAATATAACAACCCATCCCTTTGTACATAGTTAAGATACAATGTTATCTAAATATGCCAACCCAGCCCTTTGTAGATAGTTTAGTTATAATGTTACCTAAATAAGACAACCCAGCCCTTTGTAGATAGTTTAGTTATAATGTTACCTAAATATGACAACCCAGCCCTTTCTAGATAGTTTAGATATAATGTTACCTAAATATGACAACCCAGCCCTTTGTAGATAGTTTAGTTATAATGTTACCTAAATAAGACAACCCAGCCCTTTGTAGATAGTTTAGTTATAATGTTACCTAAATATGACAACCCAGCCCTTTCTAGATAGTTTTTAGATATAATGTTACCTAAATATAACAACCCAACCCTTTGTAGATAGTTTAGTTATAATGTTACCTAAATAAGACAACCCAGCCCTTTGTAGATAGTTTAGTTATTATGTTACCTAAATATGACAACCCAGCCCTTTGTAGATAGTTTAGTTATAATGTTACCTAAATATGACAACCCAGCCCTTTCTAGATAGTTTTTAGATGTAATGTTACCTAAATATGACAACCCAGCCCTTTGTAGATAGTTTAGTTATATTGTTATCTAAATATGACAACCCAGCCCTTTGTAGATAGTTTAGTTATAATGTTATCTAAATATGACAACCCAGCCCTTTGTAGATAGTTTAGTTATAATGTTATCTAAATATGACAACCCAGCCCTTTGTAGATAGTTTAGTTATAATGTTACCTAAATAAGACAACCCAGCCCTTTGTACATAGTTTAGTTATAATGTTACCTAAATATGACAACCCAGCCCTTTCTAGATAGTTTTTAGATATAATGTTACCTAAATATGACAACCCAGCCCTTTGTAGATAGTTTATTTATAATGTTACCTAAATATGACAACCCAGCCCTTTCTAGATAGTTTTTAGATATAATGTTACCTAAATATGACAACCCAGCCCTTTGTAGATAGTTTAGTTATAATGTTACCTAAATAAGACAACCCAGCCCTTTGTAGATAGTTTAGTTATAATGTTACCTAAATATGACAACCCAGCCCTTTCTAGATAGTTTTTAGATATAATGTTACCTAAATATGACAACCCAGCCCTTTGTAGATAGTTTAGTTATATTGCTACCTAAATATGACAACCCAGCCCTTTGTAGATAGTTTAGTTATAATGTTACCTAAATAAGACAACCCAGCCCTTTGTAGATAGTTTAGTTATAATGTTACCTAAATAAGCCAACCCAGCCCTTTGTAGATAGTTTAGTTATAATGTTACCTAAATATGACAACCCAGCCCTTCCTAGATAGTTTTTAGATATAATGTTACCTAAATATGACAACCCAGCCCTTTGTAGATAGTTTAGTTATATTGTTACCTAGATATGACAACCCAGCCCTTTGTAGATAGTTTAGTTAAAATGTTACCTAAATATGACAACCCAGCCCTTTGTAGATAGTTTAGTTATAATGTTAACTAAATATGACAACCCAGCCCTTTGTAGATAGTTTTTAAATATAATGTTACCTAAATATGACAACCCAGCCCTTTGTAGATAGTTTATGTATAATGTTACCTAAATATGACAACCCAGCCCTTTGTAGATAGTTTTTAAATATTATGTTACCTAAATAAGACAACCCAGCCCTTTCTAGATAGTTTATGTCACAATCTTACCTAAATATGACCACCCAGCCCTTTCTAGATAGTTTATGTATAATGTTATTTAAATATGACAACCCATCCCTTTGTAGATAGTTTAGATATAATGTTACCTAAATATGACAACCCAGCCCTTTGTAGATAGTTTTTTAGTTATAATGTTACCTAAATATGTCAACCCAACCCTTTGTAGATAGTTTAGTTATAATGTTAACTAAATATGACAACCCAGCCCATTGTAGATAGTTTAGATATAATGTTACCTAAATATGTCAATCCAGCCCTTTGTAGATAGTTTAGTTATAATGTTACCTAAATATGTCAACCCAACCCTTTGTAGATAGTTTAGTTATAATGTTACCTAAATATGACAACCCAGCCCTTTCTAGATAGTTTTTAGATATAATGTTACCTAAATATGACAACCCAGCCCTTTGTAGATAGTTTAGTTATATTGCTACCTAGATATGACAACCCAGCCCTTTGTAGATAGTTTAGTTAAAATGTTACCTAAATATGACAACCCAGCCCTTTGTAGATAGTTTAGTTATAATGTTAACTAAATATGACAACCCAGCCCTTTGTAGATAGTTTAGTTATATTGTTACCTAGATATGACAACCCAGCCCTTTGTAGATAGTTTAGTTATAATGTTAACTAAATATGACAACCCAGCCCTTTGTAGATAGTTTAGTTATAATGTTAACTAAATATGACAACCCAGCCCTTTGTAGATAGTTTATGTATAATGTTATTTAAATATGACAACCCATCCCTTTGTAGATAGTTTAGATATAATGTTACCTAAATATGTCAACCCAACCCTTTGTAGATAGTTTAGTTATAATGTTACCTAAATATGTCAACCCAACCCTTTGTAGATAGTTTAGTTATAATGTTACCTAAATATGTCAACCCAACCCTTTGTAGATAGTTTAGTTATAATGTTAACTAAATATGACAACCCAGCCCATTGTAGATAGTTTAGATATAATGTTACCTAAATATGTCAACCCAACCCTTTGTAGATAGTTTAGTTTTAATGTTAACTAAATATGTCAACCCAACCCTTTCTAGATAGTTTAGTTATAATGTTAACTAAATATGTCAACCTAGCCCTTTGTAGATAGTTTAGTTATAATGTTACCTAAATATGTCAACCCAACCCTTTGTAGATAGTTTAGTTATAATGTTAACTAAATATGACAACCCAGCCCATTGTAGATAGTTTTTAGATATAATGTTACCTAAATATGTCAACCCAGCCCTTTGTAGATAGTTTAGTTATAATGTTACCTAAATATGTCAACCCAACCCTTTGTAGATAGTTTAGTTATAATGTTAACTAAATATGACAACCCAGCCCATTGTAGATAGTTTTTAGATATAATGTTACCTAAATATGTCAACCCAGCCCTTTGTAGATATTTTAGTTATAATGTTACCTAAATATGTCAACCCAACCCTTTGTAGATAGTTTAGTTATAATGTTACCTAAATATGTCAACCCAACCCTTTGTAGATAGTTTAGTTATAATGTTAACTAAATATGACAACCCAGCCCATTGTAGATAGTTTTTAGATATAATGTTACCTAAATATGACAACCCAGCCCTTTGTAGATAGTTTAGTTATAATGTTACCTAAATATGACAACCCAGCCCTTTGTAGATAGTTTTTAGATATAATGTTACCTAAATATGACAACCCAGCCCTTTGTAGATAGTTTAGTTATAATGTTACCTAAATATGACAACCCAGCCCTTTGTAGATAGTTTAGTTATAATGTTACCTAAATATGACAACCCAGCCCTTTCTAGATAGTTTTTAGATATAATGTTACCTAAATATGACAACCCAGCCCTTTGTAGATAGTTTAGTTATATTGTTACCTAAATATGACAACCCAGCCCTTTGTAGATAGTTTAGTTATAATGTTACCTAAATAAGACAACCCAGCCCTTTGTAGATAGTTTAGTTATAATGTTACCTAAATATGACAACCCAGCCCTTTCTAGGTAGTTTAGTTATATTGTTACCTAGATATGACAACCCAGCCCTTTGTAGATAGTTTAGTTAAAATGTTACCTAAATATGACAACCCAGCCCTTTGTAGATAGTTTAGTTATAATGTTAACTAAATATGACAACCCAGCCCTTTGTAGATAGTTTTTAAATATAATGTTACCTAAATATGACAACCCAGCCCTTTGTAGATAGTTTAGTTATAATGTTAACTAAATATGACAACCCAGCCCTTTGTAGATAGTTTTTAAATATAATGTTACCTAAATATGACAACCCAGCCCTTTGTAGATAGTTTATGTATAATGTTACCTAAATATGACAACCCAGCCCTTTGTAGATAGTTTAGTTATAATGTTACCTAAATATGACAACCCAGCCCTTTGTAGATAGTTTATGTATAATGTTACCTAAATATGACAACCCAGCCCTTTGTAGATAGTTTATGTATAATGTTACCTAAATATGACAACCCAGCCCTTTGTAGATAGTTTAGTTATATTGTTACCTAAATATGACAACCCAGCCCTTTGTAGATAGTTTATGTATAATGTTACCTAAATATGACAACCCAGCTCTTTGTAGATAGTTTATGTATAATGTTACCTAAATATGACAACCCAGCCCTTTGTAGATAGTTTAGTTATAATGTTACCTAAATATGACAACCCAGCCCTTTGTAGATAGTTTAGTTATAATGTTACCTAAATATGACAACCCAGCCCTTTCTAGATAGTTTATGTCATAATCTTACCTAAATATGACAACCCAGCCCTTTCTAGATAGTTTATGTATAATGTTATTTAAATATGACAACCCATCCCTTTGTAGATAGTTTAGATATAATGTTACCTAAATATGACAACCCAGCCCTTTGTAGATAGTTTAGTTATAATGTTACCTAAATATGTCAACCCAACCCTTTGTAGATAGTTTAGTTATAATGTTAACTAAATATGACAACCCAGCCCATTGTAGATAGTTTAGATATAATGTTACCTAAATATGTCAACCCAGCCCTTTGTAGATAGTTTAGTTATAATGTTACCTAAATATGTCAACCCAACCCTTTGTAGATAGTTTAGTTATAATGTTACCTAAATATGTCAACCCAACCCTTTGTAGATAGTTTAGTTATAAGGTTAACTAAATATGTCAACCCAACCCTTTGTAGATAGTTTAGTTATAAGGTTAACTAAATATGTCAACCCAACCCTTTGTAGATAGTTTAGTTATAATGTTACCTAAATATGTCAACCCAACCCTTTGTAGATAGTTTAGTTATAATGTTAACTAAATATGTCAACCCAACCCTTTCTAGATAGTTTAGTTATAATGTTAACTAAATATGTCAACCCAACCCTTTGTAGATAGTTTAGTTATAATGTTACCTAAATATGTCAACCCAACCCTTTGTAGATAGTTTAGTTATAATGTTAACTAAATATGACAACCTAGCCCATTGTAGATAGTTTTTAGATATAATGTTACCTAAATATGTCAACCCAGCCCTTTGTAGATAGTTTAGTTATAATGTTACCTAAATATGTCAACCCAACCCTTTGTAGATAGTTTGGTTATAATGTTAACTAAATATGACAACCCAGGCCATTGTAGATAGTTTTTAGATATAATGTTACCTAAATATGTCAACCCAGCTCTTTGTAGATATTTTAGTTATAATGTTACCTAAATATGTCAACCCAGCCCTTTGTAGATAGTTTAGTTATAATGTTAACTAAATATGACAACCCAGCCCTTTCTAGATAGTTTAGATATAATGTTACCTAAATATGACAACCCAGCCCTTTCTAGATAGTTTAGATATAATGTTACCTAAATATGTCAACCCAATCCTTTGTAGATAGTTTATGTATAATGTTATCTAAATATGACAACCCATCCCTTTGTAGATAGTTTAGTTATAATGTTACCTAAATATGACAACCCAGCCCTTTGTAGATAGTTTAGTTATAATGTTACCTAAATATGACAACCCAGCCATTTCTAGATAGTTTATGTATAATGTTATCTAAATATGACAACCCATCCCATTGTAGATAGTTTAGTTATAATGTTACCTAAATATGACAACCCAGCCCTTTGTAGATAGTTTAGTTATAATGTTACCTAAATATGACAACCCAGCCCTTTCTAGATAGTTTATGTATAATGTTATCTAAATATGACAACCTATCCCTTTGTAGATAGTTTATGTATAATGTTATCTAAATGTGACAACCCAGCCCTTTCTAGATAGTTTAGTTATAATGTTACCTAAATATTACAACCCAGCCCTTTGTAGATAGTTTACTTATAATGATACCTAAATATGACAACCCAGCCCTTTCTAGATAGTTTATGTATAATGTTATCTAAATATGACAACCCATCCCTTTGTAGATAGTTTATGTATAATGTTACCTAAATATGACAACCCAGCCCTTTGTAGATAGTTTATGTATAATGTTATCTAAATATGACAACCCATCCCTTTGTAGATAGTTTATGTATAATCTTACCTAAATATGACAACCCAGCCCTTTGTAGATATTTTATGTATAATGTTATTTAAATATCCCTTTGTAGATAGTTTAGATACAATGTTACCTAAATATGACAACCCATCCCTTTGTAGATAGTTTAGATACAATGTTACCTAAATATGACAACCCAGCCCTTTGTAGATAGTTTATGTATAATCTTACCTAAATATGACAACCCAGCCCTTTCTAGATAGTTTAGATATAATGTTACCTAAATATGAAAACCCATCCCTTTGTAGATAGTTTATGTATAATCTTACCTAAATATGACAACCCAGCCCTTTGTAGATATTTTATGTATAATGTTATTTAAATATGACAACCCATCCCTTTGTAGATAGTTTATGTATAATCTTACCTAAATATGACAACCCATCCCTTTGTAGATAGTTTAGATATAATGTTACCTAAATATGACAACCCAGCCCTTTGTAGATAGTTTATGTATAATCTTACCTAAATATGACAACCCATCCATTTGTAGATAGTTTAGTTATAATGTTACCTAAATATGACAACCCAGCCCTTTGTAGATAGTTTAGTTATAATGTTACCTAAATATCACAACCCAGCCCTTTCTAGATAGTTTATGTATAATGTTATTTAAATATGACAACCCATCCCTTTGTAGATAGTTTATGTATAATGTTATCTAAATATGACAACCCAGCCCTTTCTAGATAGTTTAGTTATAATGTTACCTAAATATTACAACCCAGCCCTTTGTAGATAGTTTACTTATAATGTTACCTAAATATGACAACCCAGCCCTTTCTAGATAGTTTATGTATAATGTTATCTAAATATGTTAACCCATCCCTTTGTAGATAGTTTATGTATAATGTTACCTAAATATGACAACCCAGCCCTTTGTAGATGATTTGTGTATAATATTATCTAAATATGACAACCCATCCCTTTGTAGATAGTTTATGTATAATCTTACCTAAATATGACAACCCAGCCCTTTCTAGATAGTTTATGTATAATGTTATCTAAATATGACAACCCATCCCTTTGTAGATAGTTTATGTATAATCTTACCTAAATATGACAACCCAGTCCTTTGTAGATATTTTATGTATAATGTTATTTAAATATGACAACCCATCCCTTTGTAAATAGTTTATGTATAATCTTACCTAAATTTGACAACCTAGCCCTTTCTAGATAGTTTATGTATAATGTTATCTAAATATGACAACCCATCCCTTTGTAGATAGTTTATGTATAATCTTACCTAAATATGACAACCCAGCCCTTTCTAGATAGTTTAGATATAATGTTACCTAAATATGACAACCCAGCCCTTTGTAGATAGTTTATGTCTAATGTTATCTAAATATAACAACCCATCCCTTTGTAGATAGTTTATGTATAATATTACCTAAATATGACAACCCATCCCTTTGTAGATAGTTTAGATATAATGTTACCTAAATACTCTAATGACCACCCAGCCCTCTATTTTGAGAGTTTATGTATAATTTTACCTAAATTATATATAAACTCTCAACATAAAGGGCTGGGTGGTCATAAGATTTATATCCAATCCTTACACTGCCCACCTTCTGATATCTTCATCATCCTTCACCTCTCTTTCCTCTAACTTTTCCTTCTATATTTCTTAACAGGCTATGTTCTCTCATCACATGTCGTAAAATTACTTTTTTCTTACAGTTTTCAGTATTTCCCTCTCTTCGCCCACTCTCTTCAGTACTTTTTTTTATTTCGCACTCTATAATCCCATCCTATTTTCTCCATCCTTCTTCAAATCCACGTCTCCATATAATAAAATAATATAAAAAAGTGTGGTTAACATTTTCCGTAGTTTCTTATCCATTATCTTATCCTGAAAAATTAACTTCTATTTTTATTAAATCTTTCTTTCTTTTACCATAGCAATTCTTACTTTTAGTTTCCTTCCTGCAACGCATATATCCATCAATCATACATCCCATTGTAGACTTACAATTTTATCGTCAACGGACTAAAATATTCTTTTCAATTTCAGTTGTACGGTTTGTGTGTATTATTATAATGAGTTATAGTGAACTCTGCATGATTATTAAAGATCAAATTTAGTGGACTATAAGTTGATATTATGAGGTTTTTAGTCGATAATTTTAAAGGATTGCATTTAAAGTTTCGCACATTTAGCAGTAAACATGGTAAAAAAACTCAATTATTTACGAAAGCCAACTTATGGTTCACTAGAGCATATTTTTGTCTATCAAATGGTAATTCAAGTGTTATTACAGATTAAATCGTGAAATAAAACTCATGTTTTTGGCGTTTTTCGTGGGGTAAAATCGCCCCCTTATGACTTTGGATTGCGGAGTCCAAGGTTAGAATCGCTTGCCGAGCTAACGGTTGGTATTTTACTTCTTGAATAAAGTTCCCACACAGACACATGGCCGTTGCGAACTCTGGCGAGTGTAGTACAAAATTTAAAAGCAATTAAGTATAATCCAGCTGGTAATGAAGACTTTACGCGTTTATCTACAGTAAACACATTCGACCATATCTGGACGATCGGCGTCTAACTGATGAGTAAACAAATAATTTGACGTCGTCTACACACGTGTGTGACGCCACAGTGAGTGTTTGTACACTACAGTACGCCATGCGTCACGAACCGATGTGCGTCACCAGGCGAACTGTTCACCTGCTGAAAGGTGACGTCGGCGCGAGGCAGACATCGGTGTTTGTTGGTGTGAATTACGTGAGTGTGTGTGGAGCCAGATAGTAACGAGGCTACACGACAAACGCATGTCGGGCCTGTATGGTACATTTACATGAATTAATAAAAAAGTTTTTTTTATTGCTTTTAATTAAAAATCTTTTCTTTTGTTTACGAATTTTTTGTCGTCGTACTTCCACAGAGAAGAAAGAAACAGAGGTAGAATCCCATTTGCACTGAATGTGTGTCGGGTAGTTATTTCTCCAGTTTGTCTTGAGGATGGCAGGGCCAACACCTTGTCAGTCCCTACCCAAATCATCAAGGATAAACGTAGTAATTATCCTGTGGCCTTAAGAAAGCGACCTCCGGTTTTTTTTTTTCTTTTTTTGTATACTTTTGTACGTTTTATATAGTTTTTATTTTAAATCAGATATCTATAATAATTATTATTATTGTTTTTCTTCATATATTTCTATCGATAAATACAATATAAATTTAAAAATGTACAGAACTTGTAATGTTTTTCTTTTTTTTCAGTGGGTAAATTTGCTCATGGAAAACATATCCTCATTTATTATTGTTTGAATTCGCTTTGTTTATATTTTTCTGTTCAGTAAAATAAATGTTCGCGAACGTTTGATACAAAATAAGTAAATGTAGGATTATATATATATTTGTCTAAAACAATTAGCACTTGATATTTAATGAATTATTTATATTTTTCTACTTTGTAATTTTGACTTGTAAACAAATTAATTTGAATTATTTATAGTATTGTTCTATAATTTATTGTTGTTCTATAATCTATAATATATATTGTTTATAAATTGTTGATCACATGTTAGTGTAGAGCTGTCTCACCCCCTTGCATGAAAAATAACGTAATATGCTTTTAACTCTTATGTTGAAGTAATTTTTAACAAAAATAAAAATTGTAAATTCAGGTTAAAGGAAGTGCAATTTTAATAACTTCTCAAATACAGGATCCTGTTTTTAAGTGCTGTTAAATATTAATATTAAACTATTCAAATGACGCTGTTATTGGTAAGGCCAAGAAATTTTACTTCTAGAGGTGTACAATAGTTATCATACTTATTGTATTTCTTTATTAAGGGACGGGCGTTTGATTGATTACCGACTAATATCATTGATTTTACTAGTAAAATCAATGCTAATATGTTTCCAACCTGAACAACGCCTTCGTGACAGCAGCTGCAATTTCAGTCTTACAGCCAAGTGTTGCGTGCATTGCCTACAACGCCTTTATTCTCGGGTTAATCTTGTATGCTTCTATCGTCAATAATAATTAAGTTATGTAATCAATGATTTTATGTTCCGGACTTAACATTTGTGTAGCTTAACTTTTTGGAGATACTAAGAGAATAAATATATTTACTATATTTTTTGTCAATAGAAGGCTAATGTAATTAACAGTTTTATTCTTATCAGTTTGAGTAAATTTATATTATTTTTTGTACGTTTCTAATTATTTACACAAAGACAAATGACATTCAGGGCAGTCGGTAGGCTTATCTTAGCCATGCTATTGGAAGAAAACTTTGTTCCAAAACCGTTTGGTATATGTAAATTCAGGATGAACATCAAATAAAGTGCTATTTGATAGGCATCCAATTAAAAATAAGGCCTTTAGCAATAAGTATACTTTAACATACAAAATATGAAATATATGTAATATTTATAACAATATTAACAGCAACAGTTTATGTCACTGCTCGACTTGTCTTCATTAAATCCTACACTTGAGTTATTGTAATAATACCAGGTATTGTAATATTCTTGCCCAATACCAGCTGGGCCGTAGCATGGAACAGTTATGATGGACGTAATAAGTTCTTTATTAACGATCCGTCAATACCTGTAGGTGGGATGAACCTCTCTCGTAGGGAGTGGACACTGTTAAATCGGTTCTGAACTGGAGTTGGCAGATGCAATTACTGGAAATATAAATGGGGATTGACAGTAATTCAGTCATGTGGTTGCAGGGAGTCTATCCAAACAATGAATCACATAGTTACAGAGTGCCCCTTGTGCTCTTTTACGGAGGGATTGGTCAGCATACACAGAATCAGTGAGGCAGGTGTTAGATGGCTCATTGGATTGGACTAAGCTTTGTGACAGGACTTTACATTTTATAATCAATGAATATATAACCATTATTTTTGGATATTTATCAAAATATACATCACATCTTTATAATTAATAAATGGTATCTGACAATAAACCATACGATATATTTATCAAAGGAATCAAAATATACATCGCAGCTTTATAATTAATAAATGGTATCTGACAACAAACCATACGAGAGATATATATATATATAGTAGAAAATTTGTAATTCCTAGGGCTGCTATTTATAATAATGTTATAATAAAAAATAATAACTGAGCACCCTTTAAACAGTTTTTTATTAAATTAACACGACCGGTTTCGGCATTTATGCCATCTTCATAGGTGTTATGTGTTTACAAAACAAATAAAATTAAATAAATAATCATCATAAGGAAACATATGTTAAATTAGTAAATATTTTTGATATGGTGGTTAGTTGTCATTGTGTGTGTAGTTTCTTATATGTATAATTGTTTCGAATATGGGGTTTCTTTTTTGTGTTAACATGGTGTTGATTAAATTATTGGGATTTTCTTGGTTGTGTTTATAAATTTCAAGTTCTTCTTGAGAATCTAGTTTTTTGCTTTTTGAACCGAATTTTAGAATTTTCATGTTGGTTGTCATATTTGTGTAGTTGTGATTATTGTTTAGTAAGTGTTCTGCAAAGGAAGATTTCATTGAAGTTCTGTTGTTTGATTTTAGAGCTTGTATGTGTTCACTAAATCTTCGTTTAAATGATCGTCCTGTTTGTCCAATATAATAGTTTGAGCAGTCTGAACATTCAATTTTGTAAATTCCTGATTTGTCAAATATATCTTGGGTTTTATGTAATTTTGAAGTGGATTTCTTTTGTATTATGTTAAATGCGTTGTTATTTGTTTTAAAACCAATTTTGAATTTTTCTTTTTTAAAGGTTTTTCTAATTGCTTTATTAAGTATTGTGTTGTGGGGAACACAGCTGAATGCTCTATTTTCTGGTTCTCCTTGACAAATGTTTCTATTTTTTATTTTTATTTTATGTAATGTTTTGTCGATTCTGGAAGGTTTGTAACCATTAGCCATTGCTATTTGTTTGATTACTTTGAATTCTTCAATTCGGTTAATTAATTAATTAATAAAATTCGGTTCAAAAAGCAAAAAAAAAAAAAAAAAGATTCTCAAGAAGAACTTGAAATTTATAAACACAACCAAGAAAATCCCAATAATTTAATCAACACCATGTTAACACAAAAAAGAAACCCAATATTCGAAACAATTATACATATAAGAAACAACACACACAATGACAACTAACCACCATATCAAAATTATTTACTAATTTAACATATGTTTCCTTATGATAATTATTTATTTAATTTTATTTGTTTTGTAAACACATAACACCTATGAAGATGGCATAAATGCCGAAACCGGTCGTGTTAATTTAATAAAAAACTGTTTAAAGGGTGCTCAGTTATTATTTTTTATTATAACATTAATATATATATATATGTATCGTATGGTTTGTTGTCAGATTAATTATAAAGCTGCGATGTATATTTTGATAAATATCCAAAAATAATGGTTATATATTCATTGATTATAAAATGTAAAGTCCTGTCACAAAGCTTTGTGACAGGTGAAACATGCTTTGGTCAGCTGAGGTAACAGAAAATTAAGTTAACTAACAATAATATTAAAAAATATTTTTCCTCGTAGAAAAGGATAAGGATAGTAATCTAGCTTTTATGATGTTCATGTAGAAATTTTAAATGTGTATATATATATATATATATATACACACACACACACACACACACACTTGAGGTTGCAGAATTCACACATAAATACAATTAATAAAAAATACAGTATTTAAATAACAGGTCAGAAAAACCATACAAAAGTTACCAAACAAACTACAATTAAATTATCCTGAATTAATTATCACTTATTCAACCATAACAATGTGATATAAAAATATACCCACATATAACAAAATATAAATATAGCATTATGGACAACAAACTTAGAATATGAATAAATAAACAATAACAAAAATACATAAACAATAACAAGCTTAACAAAGCAATAAATGAACTGAGGAAGAACTACTATAAATTGTATGGTATTCAATCATCATTAGCAAAAGCTTATGACGAGTGTCATAAAGAAAGAATGAGACCTCTGCATGCACTGTCATCCTATATACCATATGAAAATACTAAGTTTGAACATTTTCTATAGTAGTTACTGATAATTGCTTTTCGAATAGTCTACTAGGAGTAGTAGGAGTTAAATAAATCAAGATTTAGCAAATTGAACAGCCTAGACATAATATTTACAAAATAAAAACTTAATTTGTTTTTTTAAGTTCAAAGTTTATGAAATTGTAAATTAACATTTCTACAAATTTAAACCTCGTAATGTAGTGGTTTTTGCAATATCTCAACAACGTTTTTACACTTAACTGTGGAACTTAACATTTTGATATTTTTAACATTTTTTCAGTGGGAACGGAAAGCTGGCGACTTGGGGGGCCATCGTGGGCTTCCTTCTGATGATGTCTTTGGACGTAGCTCTGGGCTGAGAATAAATAGACTGACGCATTTACCTCACCAAGGATATTCAACATAGGCAATATGTTAAATTACTTATAGTTCGACTTTTCTCATGTTGTGTAAAACATGAACCAAACATTTTTATAAATGACGTGTTATTTTTATTTTTTGATTAAATTATAAAAATAAATTGTGTGATCATAATTTTTTATAGAAATAAAATAATATATCAGATTAATAAAATAATCATGTAATTTTTTTAATTTTAGGTATTTTTAAATTTAAGAGTTTGTATGTTGTGTTTTAGTCTGAGCGTGTTTTTATTTTTCAATTATGTTAATAGTGGCTCTATGAAAATAGGAACTCTTTTTATGTTTGTTTTTAACATAATCATTTAATTATTTTTGGTTGGTATTCTGTTTAGAATTCAGATTTTTACTTTTTATTGAAATACATGTTTTTGTGTTAACTGTATTAAATTTTGAATAGTTTTAACAATTTTATGCTTATTTATTGCATTTAAAATTAACCTTTTAATCTTTTGGGGACTGAATGACTATATATTGTCATCTGCGTTTTTTCTCTTGAGGACCGAAATGACGAAATATGGTCATTACTAAACTTCACGTTGATGACCAAATGACAATATCCTGTCATTCCAAGATTGTAACATATAAAATCCAATTTGCCGCTTACGATAACTTGTACGTCTTTTGGATGATACACAGACGTTCGAGAATGTTTTTTGTAACTTCTGGAGCCAGCAATATCAATGAAAAGAACTGACAATAATAGATAGAGAGTTAATTTTATCAGACGAATCTGACAGTTATAATTTTTTTATTTTCAGTCCTTTTTTTATAACTTTATCTGTGTTTGTAGGTAATTAAGTTTAGATTTCAATAACACAGTTTCCCACCAAAAGTATATTTTTTGTTTACGATCTTTAAGCGTACAAAAAAATAAACAATTTTTTTTAAACAAAACGCTCTTTTTCGATAAAATATAAATATTTAAAAATTATGAAATGACTTTTTAGACATTTATTCTGATAAAGGACTCGGTTACAAACATTATAGTCAAAGTATCTTTATTAGGACAAATTTATAAATAAATGTATAAATACTTGCGTTTCTCCAAATTTTCAGCCTAAATATTTTACATGTTGCACTTGAAAAGTGAGGGAAAAAGTTAGCACTTTTTTTGTCGGTCCTCAAAGGGTTAAGAAGCCAGTAGAAATCTTATACAATAATCAAGATGAATATCTACACTCAACAAAAGTTGATGGTGATAGAAATTAAAAACAAGTAAAATATGTTTTTAAACTTACTATATGAAATATATTTCCATAAATATACTACAGTTTGCAGTAAAAAATAGTCTAGAATACATTATCATAAATTCTTAAGTTTGTATACATTAGAAATAAGGGGAGATTGTTAGTTCTTTCCCCCTTTTTGTTAAATAATTAAGTGAATAATAATAAAATTTGCTCTAGCAACCTACGATTTTGATTTAGTAGTTAGTTTAAAAATTAATTTTAGAATTGAATCTTTATTGCTTAAGTTTTTATACATTAGATATAAGGGAAGATTGTTAAGTTCTTCTTCCCCCTTTTTGTTAAATTATTAATTATAATATAATAAAATTGCTCTAGCAACCTACATTATTGATTTAATACTTAATTAAAAATGCATTTTAGAATTGAATGTATCATTTTAGTGAAGCCAAAATATACATAATACCTGAGTAAATCTGATATAAATCAAACAATACTTCCCCTTTTCTGTTAATCTTGGTTTGTTTTCTATTCTCAAAGTTAAAAATTCCAAGATGTAGTTTCAATAGTAAGCCCTATAATACAAAGTAATATTTTAAGTTCCTATTATTAACTGTATATGAGTTATGAAAACCCTGTAAATAAACATATCTTTTCACGGCCATGTGTTAGCAATTATGGGAAGATTCTTTAGGATCTAACTTTTAATAAATAAAATCCAAAAACTATGTACTCACTCATCACAAAATATCCGGGACTACTGAACAGATTTTGATGAAATTTGAAGATAATTAGCTTTTGTATCATAAAGACCGACTAAAAAAGGATATTTCAAAATTACATTCTTAAGGGGTAGAAACAGCCCTCAACGTTTCTTTTTTCCATAACAGTAACATTGGTATTAATTTAATTTAGTTATTTATTTCAAACAGCTGATACACAAAATATAAACATGACATAAAGCTCGGCTAATTTAGTTTTCACCGTGAAATGGTTTTCATTTCTACTAGCTCTGACATGATTGCTCTACTTTGTATCCTCCTAAAGTAGATTTACATGGAATTCGAGAATATCAAACTTTGTTATACATTATATGATAATGGAAGCAGGCCGAGCTTTTATGTTTATGTGATGGTTTGTTTATAAAGAACCACAGAGGAATATGTAAGCACTAAGCAAGCCTAGAGACCCACCCCTTAGAGAAGCAACCACTGTCGGCTATTATAATGATAAAATAAACTGTGTTAAACATGAGTTATATCTATGGCTGAGTAGTTTCTTATTGGAATTATAATTTAAAATCGATATAAGTAATCAAACATTCTAATAAATTTTAAACTTTATTCGTGAGGCCTTTCGATTATAAAGTAATCATTGTCAAAAACCTACATCAACTAATACAAAATTTAGATTTACAATATGTTGAAATAAAAATAAGATAAAACTATGTTGCATAAAAATAAATACACTTGTGGCTATGATGCATAAGAAACAAAATTCATGAATAAATACATAGAAAAATTATTCAATAGTGAACCATCAATTCAACATTCTCCTTCTACTTAATAATTAAAATTTTAATGTAGCCAAATGTGTGTTTGTTTTTACGCAATATATGTTTTATTTTATTTTTATTTCAACCTATTGTGAATCTAAATTTTATATTATTTGACAATGATTATTTTGTTATTGAAAGGCCTCACGAATAAACTTAAAAATTTATTGGAAATTTTGATTACTTATATCGATTTTAAATGAGTTATCTAACCTAACGCAACCTAACCTAACTCTCATATCCAATGTTGCTGACAAACAATTGAAAAGATCCGTTAACTGTATAAAGGCTCGTATTAGCTAAAATATATATTAGTTAATATATATATTCAACAATTTAATTATTTTTATATTGTGATATTTTTACACATATTTATTGTTTTTAGCTCTTTTTTTTATTTGCTTAAAACTTGTTTATATTGTAAAATTTTTTAAGGACACCTGATACATAAATAAGTTAATAGTAAATTAATCACTTTTAGTTATTTTTTTTCCTACTTTCATTATTATTTTTTTTAATTGCATTTTCATTATTTGAGTTAGTATTCCGTCTTTTCACTGTTTCCACCAAAGCTGTTATTTCACTGTTTTTTGTTAACTAGTCGTTACCTTATTTATTTTCATACTTAATTAGATGTTTAGTAATAAATAAATCAGTTAGTTTTAATATCTTTGTGTTTTTCTATGGTTGTATACAGTACTAGTTGAATATGTCATATTAAGTAATCGTAAGCTATTTCATCCAAAGCAATAGTAACATTTTTATTTTTAAGTATATTTATGGTTATAAATATTATTGTATTATTCAGTTTTTAACCAAAACCATGTAACTTTATATTTAATTGTAGTTATTTTGCCTACTGTAGTTTTAATTATATTTCTGTAATTGTTATTATTATTATTTATTTATTTATGTAAAGATAACTGCTTACCTACTTTCTCAGGCCTAAATACCAATGCTAATTTTATAAAAAGTGTTTTTCTGTATCTTTATCTTACTATCTTTGTTGAAGGAAAAGTTACAATTGTAATTTATCTTACAGTTCTCTACAAAATAAATAATACTAAATTTTACTTATATTTGAGTAAAATATTTGTTAAGTGAACTGCACCAATACACTTATCTCAGTTAGTCCAAAACGATTTAAAAAAATGATAAATTAAAATTTAATAAAATATTTAACCATGATAAATATCATTGAATAAAATAGTTATATTATTTTGCTATTTCCAAACTTGTTAAACATATATGAAAGTTTATGTTTTTCAATGAGAACATATTCTTATTTTTATTATTCAACTTTTTTAAATAATATTAATTGAATATTTATATTACACGTCAAAAATATAAATATTAGAGTAAAATGTAACAGTTTTTAGAATCAGAAATCTTATTAAAGTACAGTTCAACTAATCCACTTTATTTTTTATTGTTTTTGATTTTATTTATAGCTTAATAAAAGCCATCATCACTTCATTTTTATTAATTTTTCAATTTTAAAATTTTCTATAAAATGTAGTTCTTTTGTCATTTTAAAACTTAAAACAATCTAGAGCTGCACCTAAACGTATAGAACAATCCAAAGAGTTTTAGTTGGTTTTTTATATAGTTTTCTTTCAATACAGTATTTATTTCCTGTTAAAAACCAATTGTATTCTAATATTATCATAAACACTTGTTATTATAAATTATAATTTGGCTGCTTGATTATAAATTGTAAATTGACTGTTATAATTAAATTAGTGTTTGTTATTTCTGAACAGTTGTCGAGAAACACAATCAGAAAGTATAAAAGGACGCATTAAAGTATATTTTATTTGATAATGACCATGAAAATAACAAATTGCAGATATCCTTAACTGTACAAGATAGTACTAAATAAGTATACCGTTGTAGTTGTTATATAATCTTAGCTTGATAAATTTTAATCAACATATGTGAAGTCAATTAAATGACGCAAAGGCCTTAATATGTACATAGACGTATATTCCTGTTATCTTTAACACGGAGCATTTTAGGTGTCTGCAGAAGTAGTCGCCATATTGGATTTATTCATATAAGAGCCATGTTAAATTCAGAACAGCGCTGTAAATAGATTTGTCAGAAAATTTTAATTTTTACATAATTTTATTGTAAAAGCTACTAGAGAATCCACTTTTTAAATTGTTATTGTTCATATCTATTACTATAAAAGTCATAAATTAAAATTCTAGTGACATCCAGCCATGACAAATTTATTCTCCATAAGACCAATTAAATTTTTCTCTAATCAACCAATAACACAACTCTACGGTACTCTTTAAGCATTTGCTCATGAGTTGATTTAAATGTGATAAAATCTAGAATAAATGCTTCATGTTGAGGAAGACAAAGTTTGTTGGACATTTGCCATCATTATGTGGAAAATACCAATCACAACGTTTCGATTTGGTAAAACCCAAGTATTTTTCAAACGCAAAAACTAAATTACATCTAAACAAACATGTTCTAAAACTACGTTCTCACACTTGTAAACTTATCTACATTAATTATCTACATTTTAACCTAGATCCTAGAATGGGGTACAACAGAATGAACTTCAACTTAATATAAAAAATGTTAACTGGGTGAAATTAACTAACTAATTAGGAGCTGCCAAGTTCACTTTATCAATGAAAAAAAATTTTAAAACACAGTTAAATTAATATTCCAATCAGACTGAAATGAGATTATATTAACGAAACATAAATATATGGTACCTGAAGAATATTAATAGTGTTTTTCAAGTACCATATATTTAATTTTAGTTAATGTAATCTCCTTTCAGTCTGATTGGAATATTAATTTAATTGTGTTCTAGCATTTTTTTTCGTTGATCTCGTGATCTTGGCAACTCCTAATTAGTTATCTTAATTTCACCCAGTTAACATTTTTTATATTTAGTAGAAGTTCATTTTGTTGTACCCCATTCTAGGGTCTAGGTTAAAATGTAGATAATTATTAATGTAGATAAGTTTATTAGTTTAAGAACGTAGTTTTATAACATGTTTGCGTAGATGTAATTTAGATTTTAGCACTTGAAAAAGATTTGGGTTTTACCCGAAGTTAAATCGAAACGTGATTGGTATTTTTCACATAATGGTGGCAAATGTTCAACAACCTTTGTCTTCCTATTCTGATATTCCATCATTAACAAATTTAAAAATCAACGGTTCTTCATGTTGATTGGTTTTTTTTGTTTTTGTTTTAGTTTTAACTAATTTTTAACACTAGACAAATTTAAAGTACATATCACAATTATTAAAATAAAAGATTAAAACATGCTAAGCAAACAACATATACATATTAGAGCCACTCAATGATTGTTCAGCTAACTGACTGACAAGTGGAACATTTTGAAGGCTACATTCTTGCAATTACGATGAGCCACTCAAGGATTGTTCAGCTAACCGACTGACAAATGAGACATTTTGTAGGCTACACTCCTGCAATTACGATGAGCCAATCAAGGATTGTTCAGCTAACTGACTGACAAATGAGACATTTTGTAGGCTACACTCCTGCAATTACGATGAGCCAATCAAGGATTGTTCAGCTAACTGACTGACAAATGAGACATTTTGTAGGCTACATTCCTGCAATTACTATGAGCCACTCAAGGATTGTTCAGCTAACTGACTGACAAATGAGACATTTTGTAGGCTACACTCCTGCAATTACGATGAGCCAATCAAGGATTGTTCAGCTAACTGACTGACAAATGAGACATTTTGTAGGCTACACTCCTGCAATTACTATGAGCCACTCAAGGATTGTTCAGCTAACTGACTGACAAATGAGACATTTTGTAGGCTACATTCCTGCAATTACTATGAGCCACTCAAGAATTGTTCAGCTAACTGACTGACAAATGAGACATTTTGTAGGCTACATTCCTGCAATTACTATGAGCCACTCAAGAATTGTTCAGCTAACTTATATAATACATACAAATGACATATCAAACACAATATTATCTAAAAAAAAATGAAATAAAGCTGATTCGTTTTAAATTGATCTTATTGCCAATAGATCCAGGATTGTTGCCTACTCCAGTCCACCTTAACTAACAAGGCTCAATATAAAATGTATGTATAAGTTAAAATTTGTATTTTTAGTCTTTATTTACCGATAAACTCACTCAAAACTTCATTTAATATATGTAACCTAAATTGAGTAGTAACTGCAATTTTTTTTATTTAACTATAGAATGATAATTCTTGTTTTTTCTAACAAACTTTTTTACATTGAAGTTTTAAGAGCGTTCAAAATATTAAGATCACTAATCAACCAAAACATTTGCAAAACATTTGTTAAAACTTCATAAACTGTCCACACTGTCGTTTTTTCATCAATTTTTTATTTACTGATTTAACACGTTCACTGCTGGTCAAAATTAAGTTTGTGTGGGCCATTGCTGAAATATGAAAAATAATAATTCTGCTTCACTTTTATTATTTTTATGCATCAATGCATCTAAAAAGAGGTTATATAGTTAAAAAATACATTTTCTAAAAAAAATTTATGACGCACAAGTGCGTCATCAGCATATAACACAACATCGATCGCACATGCGGGTGACGCACTTGTGCGTCATTTACCATTTTTTGCATGTTGACATAGTATAACACTAAAAAATGTATTTTAAATATATTTATGACTAAATAGGCCACTATTTTGTGTAAACAAGAGAGTTTTGATCGAGTCAGGATCGTCAACCCATTCCAATTGACTGCCTGGTGTAGGTGTTGTGGCTGTTGAGCTACTAGGAGTTGCAACACTGTTTAGGGAAACATCATTTTCGTTGTTGTCCTCGTCACTAGTACATTCGTCCTCAACAACATAATCACTGTCATCTTTATCACAATTATCAGAATCCGGACTTTCCGCCTCATATTCAGAATTAGAATCTACGATCCGATCAATTTCACTCAATGTTAAACCTTCTGCCATTTTTAATAAACAATAACAGTTAATTAAAACATCGAAATTAAAAACGAAGTGCACAGCTTTCAAAACTAACCTCTAAACAAACACGCCCGGTCGATAGAACAAAGGTTACTAACCTCTCTACGTTGCAAAATGGCGGGAAATAGAGCAATGCGCTATGACGCACTTGTGCGTCACCCGCACTGGCCGCACTGATGTTATGACGCACTTGTGAACGTGTTAACAAGGTGTATATTTTTATGTATAAAGTTAGATCTGATGTATGAATGAGAAATGCAGACTAGGCTAGAAAAAAAATGTGAATAAGTTAAGAATCCATAGCTTTGTAGGGTTTAATTCTAAAAGTTCTATTTTCAAAATCCATAATCAGGCACAATGTTCAAACATTTTATTAGATAACAATTTTTTATATATACTGTATAATATTAAGCAATCTAATGATAATTGTCAAATAACTTTTTTGTAAAGTATACCATATGTGAAATTTCTTATCAACTTTTTTGTTAATATGAATATTTACCACTTCTCATTTACACCTGAAAAACATCCATTAAAGTTGCATCGTGTGATCATTGTTTTTATTTTTTTTCTATAATAATTTTGTCCTTTCATAGTAACTAAGGCCAGTATTTGTATAGTTAGATATACTTGTATTTTAGAAATAAATCTAAGTTGTCTTTCAGGAAACTCATTATTTGTACTTATGTTTTGCGAAATAGGCTATGTATTTTTGTTTGGGTTTGATGTATTTGTCGGATAAGGTGCTTTTAGCCTACATGTTGCTAAATAAATTATTGTTTTAAATTGTCTATTTATATATGTCCTTGTTTGTTAAAATCTTATTTTAAACTAGCAGAGTATCCGTTCTTTGTACGGGGTTACGTAGACTAATAGTATGTATCAACTATAAACTTACTGTCTTGAAAGTTAGGTATGGTATGGTATTTACTTTAGAACTATGTAAGCTGTTTATTTATTCTAACAGCTGATTAATTAAACTATTATTGACAATTTTCAAATTGGTACTGTCATAGGGATTGCATAGATACTTCTTAGAGCCCCTGGGGCGGTGCTCTGATGAAATTTCAAAGTAAAGATAGGCCTATGTGTTAACCAGAGGCTCTAAGAATGTCCATGCAAAATTTCAGCTAAATGGGTCCAGTAGTTTTTGCGTGATTGAGTAACACACAGACAGCCACGAATGCACATGCACACATACATACACTGACAGACTGACACATATAGAATAACTGGATATATAATGTTCTTCATAAACAAAACTCTTTCATAATGAGGCACAGTTTGAACAATGGAAATACATTTTGTGGAAGATTTCTTAGTTGATACTATAATATAAAATTTGAAGGGGTTCAAAACTGAAGCCTTAATAGTTTAACAAAAGTTAAAGAGGGTTTTTATTTTTGTAATGTTGTATTATTATTAAAAATTAACATTGATAAAAAAATATACACTAACTTGCATACCAATAGAGAAAAATGAAAACGTTTAATATATAACATTTTAAAGCCGACGGTTTACGGCTAGAGAGTAAAGGTTCAAGGTTAGAAGAATCTGCACTCAAGCTAACGATCCTCACTTATTGAATAATATTCATGCATAGGCCTCCAAACAAAAACAATCATTAAGGACCCTTTCATAGATTATTATTAATACTAAACAAGAAATATAATTTAATTAACAATCCCCCAATTGATGTATGTGCATGAAATGTAATAAGAAAGTTGTCAAAAGCCATTTGGAGTAAGGTATTCCTCTAATGGATTCCATTGTTATTTGGAGCAATGACAACAAGTTTAGGTTTGCGAGAGTTACTAAAGTTACATTTCTTAATTCTGGGAATAGGTCATCATGGATGACGTTTTTTCTTAAGGATGTTTGGCTAACAGTTGTTCAGTTTGATGAGCAACGTCGTGTTAATTGAACAAGTGTTGTGTTGTTGTGAACATCTATAGAGTCTGAAAATTTGGTACTAGCTTGAAAATGATATCTGTGAAGAGTCCAAAACATCAGTAATTGTAATATATAATTTCCAAAAAAGATGTACTCACTTATCACAATGTTTTCGGAACCACTGAACAGGTCTTGATGAAATTTTAGGGTAGTTAGCTTTTGTTTTATAGAAACTCGTTATGAATGGATTTCTCAAAATTCCATTCCCAAGGGGCACAATCAGTCTCTCAGCGTTTCCTTTTTACATAAGAGTTATACTGGTTTTAATGTAATTTAATAATTATTCCAAACAGCTGATATAAAACTTTGTTAACTAGGAAAATGGCAGCAGGGCGAGCTCTTTTATTGATGTGGTGGTTTTGTGAGAGCCGCAGAGGGAAAGGTAAGCAAATCTAGTGAACCACCCCGTAGCGAAGGAAGGGCTGGCAGTTATGTGTATATTATACATTATATACATAACCAGTTGAAACTATCAAACCTAGAAAACCACAAACCTTTATAAAAAGTAAGTAAGGTGATTATATCTTGGTAAAAAGCATTGTATACATGGGTGAGGCTATAAACTATTATCATTGAAAGGCCCTCCCACCCAACCCACACGGACTAAGTATTCATGATTTTTTATATGTATTTATATATCAATTAATTGGATTTCCATTATACCTATTCCACTGTTAACAAATGGTGAGCATATAAAGTCTATGAACATTATAAGTCATAAATATTATTTTGTTGATCAATAGTGGTTTAGACACCTAAACAGTTGAAGGAACAGCAGAATAAAGTGCGGTGAGGATGAGCCGATTTAGACAGCTACTTGTTCGAGCTTATGTGGCAGCCACGGCATGATGGAAAGGATGTATTTGAGGAAATACTGTCCTATCATTGTTGAGTATTTTATTAATTTACAACTAAAAACCAAAAATATTAACTGCAAATCGTGCCATCAAAGATCCAATTACTAAAACAACCGTCATCTTGGGTCACACTACAATGAATGGGCCTTCCATATACTTTGGTTATACAGGGTGAGTTTTAAGTTGGTTATCCATTAACTTTTTTCCACAGTTTATTAAATATTTGTTTTTTGAATATACTACTAAATTGATATTAGCTCGCACTACATTTAGAGTGTTTCGATGTTATTAGGGATCACTTGGGGTCCAAAATCTAGGAGTCACTTCAAAATTTTAAATGGGAACATGGACAATAGTGTTATTTAACACTATCACTTCAATCTGAAAACGATAGCGCAATCACAATTTAAAAAGGTACTGTCTTACTGTAGTTTTTAATTGTTTGAAAAATTTTATTTAATTGATCGTGGGCAATCTATTTTGTCTATCTAAAACTGCTTTATCATGGCTGAAACTAAACTAGTTTTTTGTTTTAATTTTTTTTTTTTTTTTTACCCATGACAAATCAGTTTTAATTAGGAAAATATGTGGGCGTGTCCAATTAAATAAAATAGTTAATGACTAAAGAACCACGCGTCCTTTTTAAATTCTGATTGCGCTATCATTTTCCACCGAAATGGCAATTTTAAGTAACATATCACATAACCACTTTCCTATTTAAAATGTTGTAGTTGACTCCTAGATCTTGGACCCCAAGTGATCCCTAATTACATTGAAACACTGTAATTGTAGCGTGGGTTAGTATTACGTGAATAACATATTCAAAAAGCATAATATGAACTGACTTTTAAAAGTTACACTGTATATTGTCATTTGTCCATTTAGTCCACGTATGTTTGGATGCGTGATGAAGTCATGCCATAGGGCTTTTATTTTTGGTCTGGATGAACAAACATTAAATTCCTTAAAAGATGATATATGGCTATATCACAACTAAGGAATTTGTACTCACCAAATAATTATTAATCTCACTGATGTAATTTCTTTCGGCTAACTTGTGATATCTTTAATATAAGAACGTTAGTTAAAAATGCCTTCATGTGGCAAAAAATTAGACCAAAGCCTAATCATCCTTTATGGGGAGCACTAGAGGATAGCTAATTGTTAACTATTAGAGATGATAGTTACTAAATTTACTCTATCCATTCAAACCCCAGTTGAGCCTTGGCCTCATCCGTAGTTTACTTGCATCGTTGCATTTCCTTCTTAGCTCCAAGCTTCCTTAGGTCTTCTTTTGCCTTGTCATCCTACCACATTCTTGGTCTTGCAACTTCTGTACTTCCTCTTCATTCCTTCTATTTACTTGGCCCAGCCATCTTAATCTTTATTATTTCACTACAGCTATTTAGATCTGCTTCTTTATACCTTACTCACCTCCCAGTTTCTTCGTAGCCTCTATTCATCCCTCCTTTTTGAGTAGAGTTATTCATCCTTCATAAAACTTTGTTTGCAAATGTAATTAACGTTTTCTGTTTGTTCTTCGTCAAAGCCTATAGTTCTGATCTGTAAAATAATCATCGGTAGTTATCATAGTCAGCTTAAAATCTATTGTATGCAGACATTTTCTATAAAATTAATAATCTTATCTTACTATTATATAAAAATCTAATGGTGTCTGTCAGTGTGTGTGTGTGCACATGCGTGTGCATGCGTGGCTGTCTGTGTGTGTTACTCAATCATGAAAAAAACTACTGAACCCATTCAGCTGAAATGTTGCATGGACATTCTTAAAGTCTCTGTTTAACAAATAGGCCTATCTTTATTTTTAAATTCCAGGGCACCACCCCAGGGGCTCTAAGAAGTATCAATTCAAGCCCTATGACAATACCAATTTGACAATTGTCAATAATAGTTTAGTTAATCAGCTGTTGGAATAAACAAACATCTTACATAGTTCTGAAGTAAATATCGTACCAAACCTAACCACAACGCACTTTTGTATTAAACAGATGCTAGTAGGTACATACCATACCTAACTTTCAAGAGAATAAGTTATAATACAGTTTGATACATACTATGAAGTACATATTTTATTTTATTTTAAACGATCATACCAAAAAATCGTTTAAACAACCTAAATGTAACTTATTTCATCCATGTTTTGTATTACTGAATGCAATAAGCCCAATATAAATCACTGTAAACCCCGTACAAAGGACGGGTACTCTGCTGGTATATAATATAATGTTTCTAGTTTATTTGATCATTTTATGATTTACACAAAACTTAGGAAAATGGTTGATCTGTTTAGGTTTGATGTTACACATATAATTATGACTAAGAATGATCTACAGTAGTTTTGACTTGGTATGTTTCATGTCGGTAGATCTATAAAAGACTGCATAGTCAGAATATTATTAATTTTCATGATCTTATTTTCCAGAAGTAAGAAACTTATGAGCTGCAATCACCTGAGGTGGCTTCGCCATGCCTTAACCTCCTCAGACCCACGGTCTCCTTTGTGGGACTTATGTCAATAGTTTCTAGTAAACAGTCTGTTAAAGCACAGATCTTCAAGAAGTCCTCTCAGTTGTGTGTCATGAACACGTTTGTATTTTAGAGTGATTCTGTAATCAACATTGAATTCAGATTAATTTTAAATACTTTCGTCATACATGCATTTTTTATGGAATTTGGTAGATTGTTGAAAAATGAACTTCATGAAACTTCTTCTTATATGTGATAGTTTTATAGTTGTCTTTGAATCTATACACAAGAGTATAGGTCAGAAATTATTAAGTGAGTTTGTATTCTTGAAAAGGGCATGTTTTCAACTTATAGTGGCTAAAGTAGTGTCAACAGTTTTAGGTTTTTGACACTGTCTCTTTGAAGCTTTGCAATTCTTTTGACTGCTTTTTTCTGAAGAATAAAAACTCATACAAATTTAAGTTTGAATATCCTCACCACCATGTTAATTGTTAATGCATATGAAAAAGGTGAAATGAAAAAAATGTTTATTAAATTCAAGCAAATTTGGGACTATTCACGCTCTTCTTTCATAGCTAAATAGATTCATGTCATACAGAATAAATTTATCGCTAGTCTCTTTACACAAATATTGCTTATTGGTAGATATATAAAACAAGTGAACATCATAATATGTTCAAATTATATAATTTACAATAAAACCAATATAATGTTTTTAACTCAGTTAAAAATTAAAAATATATTGGTTTTATTGTAAATTATATAATTTGAATATATTATTAAGTGACCAATATCAACTCTCAACTTCACTAAGTGAACATTCAATTCAATTCAATTCAATTCAAAAATTCTTTATTTGTCAATGTACAAATATACATTAAATAGCGTCACAATTCACATAATAATTATCATTAGATTGATTATTGTTCTTAATTTATCGTTGTACACAGTTAACCATGTCTTTACTGTAAATGTGAAATAAAAAGACGTAAAATATCATTGTATCTGGCAAACATTTAAAGCTAAAACAGAACTATTTGAGGTTTTTCAAAATACAAATAAGATACATATTTTTAAAATGTGAAGTAAAAAATAAATAAGATATCATTGCATATGACTGACATTTAAAACTCTAGTAGAACTTTGAGATTTATATCTAATAAAAAGAATAATTATTATATTTTACAATATTAATTTTATGTCATAATTAAGTTATTGATTATAAGATAGGAGTGATCTTTAAAAATACTTTAATTTATTTACAAATTTTATAATGTAAATTAAAAGTAAATAAAACATTATATATCTTGCAGACATTCAAAACTAAAACAGTACTATTTGAAATTTGCATAAAACCAAAAGTAATAAAAGAAAACAGTTATTATATTTTACAATATTACATAATTTGTATGCCTTAATATTTAATACAATTTATCATAAGAGGTACTTTAATTTATTTACATATTTTTAACTGAAAATATTCTTTGAATGAGTATAACGAGGCATTTGTTAGGTACTGTTTACACTTATTTTTAAATAATATCAAATTTGATTCACTAAAAATATATTTCGGCAGTGAAAATAAAAATTTGTTGCCAATAAAACTAGTTTTCTTTTCAAAAAACTTTAAATTATGAGGTTCTACATATCTATTGTATCTGGTATTATATGAATGGGTATTCTGAACAGTTATTGTTTGGTTTGTTTTGACATACATTACAGTTTCAAGGATGTACAACGCATACACTGTTGGGATACCCAATTGTGAAAAATATTCTTTTACTGACTCTGAGGACTGTAGGTTAAAAATTGCTCTTATTGCCTTTTTTTGTTGTAACAGAATTTTATCCAAGTTTTCTTTTGTTGTGGCTCCATAAATTGCAATACCATATGAAAAATGTGAATGTACTTGTGAGTAATAAATAGTTTTTAGTGTTTCTATGCTGCATACTCTGCACAACTGACGCAAAGCATAGATACCGGAAGACATTTTACCAACAATATGATTAACATGAATATCCCAACTTAAGTTTGGATCTACTATTAGTCCAAGGAACTTAGTAGAATCAACCTGGTCAAGCTTTGAATTATCTATGTATATATCTGGTTGCAGTTTCAACCTATTTTGTTTTGTGGAAAAAGATATGAAATTTGATTTACTAGTATTTAGAAGAAGATTGTTTCCATCCAAAAAATCTTTAACAGATAAAAGGCCTATTTCAAACTTTTCATTTCATTTATTTATTTTTATTTTTTATTTTTTTTTTTTTTTTTGACAGCTGAAGATTGAACTCTTAATGCATCAAAAGGATAGTGTCAAATACACAAAATGAACATGTTTATTTAATTACAAAACAGCTATTATTAATTTATTAAAATCAACCCAATGTAATTGTTATGGAAAAAAGGAAATTTTGAGGGGCTTTTTGCACCCCTCAGGAATGAAATTTTAAAAAATCGTTTCTTATTGGGTTCCTTATACTAAAGCTAACTTCCTTTAAAATTTTGTTTAAATCCGTACGGTGATTTTTGTGATGAGTGAGTGAGTTAGTCAGTCAGTGGTATTTGGCTTTTATATATATATATATATATATATATATATATATATAATAAAAAACAATAACTTAGCACCCTTAAATAGTTTTTTATTAAATAATCACTGACCGGTTTCGGCATTTATGCCATCTTCATAGGTGAATATGTGTTTACAAAACAAATAAAATTAAGTAAATAATTATCATAAAGGAAACATATGTTAAATTAGTGAATATTTTTCTTCTGGTGGTTAGTTGTCATTTTGTGTGTTGTTTCTTATATGTATAATTTTGTTTCGAATATTGGGTTTCTTTTTTGTGTTAACATGGTGTTGATTAAATTATTGGGATTTTCTTTGTTGTGTTTATAAATTTCAAGTTCTTCTTGAGAATCTAGCTTTTTTTTTTTATTATAATATTATTATAAATAGCAGCCCTAGGAATTACAACTTTTCTATATATATATATATATATATATATATATATACACACATATATATATATATTGTAGAGAGGTGATCACCCATCCACCCACAAACAGTTGTGATGACCCACCCGCCCATCCATACACGTAGAGAGGTGAAGATATATATATATATACAAATATAGATAGTACAAATATGATGGTGTCGCTTTCATATTTTGTGAATTTTGTACTTATAACAAATGTATGCTGTATGATGTTCACCTGTTTTGTATTAATTGATGTCATTTACTATTCAAATGCTAAGTGCAGCTTCACAGACAGCAACTCGATCAAAATACTACTAATTTATTTGTATTGTAACAGTATATTTTATGTCCAGTATAATTAATTGTTCCTCGCCAAGACTAGTTAGTCAGAAAACAAACAATTGAACTGGCAAAATTGAATGAGTTAACCGCTGGTTTGTCTCTATTTATCACAGTGAAGTTTACAAATTCAGCAATGTTGAGCTTCTGGCTAGTTGGCAATCTGATATACAGTACACCGATAATTTTTTTTGTAAGTGTAGTTGTTCAACTCTGTTTTGAACAGTCCATAACCATAATAGATTTGATAAAACTCTGTAGGCTACAAGTAAATAAACTATTCATTATATATATATAAAGAATAGTGTATATCACTATTCTTTTACTGTATATCACTTACAATTTAGATGAAATATGAAGGAAGTCGATAAAATCTTAAATTATAACAAGGTGCCAATTATTTAAAATGTAGAATTCAAAGTCCTATGATTAAAATATATATCACCTCAGGAAACAATAAAAGCTTATAAACCATACTTAAACAACAAGAACTTTAAGCAACAAAACAAGAAATCTGTGCTTAACCTTCTTCGGACTTATTCATAGTTTTATCATTGACTATAGGAACAAATTGACTGTCCAAGGCAATGCACTTGTTGTAGCGCATAAATGCTGCTATCTAAAGGTGGCAGGTATTAAAGAAGTGCTTGGATGACCTTTTGGAGTACTATTAGGTCAGTTATTATGATTGGGCCGGTCATTACGCGACCTGTGTTATATTAAACACATGTAGGGGTTTAAGTAGCAGAGGGGAATCGTTCCACCACTGAGCTGCTTTAGTTCACAGGCGTGACTAACTTCCACAACAGTGTTTAGTTGAATAAAATAACTGTAATGAACTGTACAAGTTTGTTTAGTTGCTGTTTAGTGTTTACATAATTATTTATTGTGTTATTGCTATTATTAATTATTTTAATACTAAACAATGCTTTAATTAAATTGTTCTAAGCTTGATTCATTGGTGTTAAACAAACCAACCAATGGTGCACACGGCCCTCCGCCATTTTTGTTGCCATGACAATTTGGAAATGGAATTACAGTGGGGGAAGAGTGGTTCTCTGTCTTACTTCCACCACTCATTTCATCTCACTTGCCCCAATGCTTTTGCAGATAGACTATAGATAGGCCCGTTTTGCAAGCGGGCTATCTATAGTCAGTCTCAGCGTGTGCTGGCGAGAGAGGGTTAAAGAGAGAGAAGAGAGCGCAGTCTGTAGAAGAGAGAATCGTTTCTATAAGCAATTGTTTTACTGTCAAGATCAGACAATTGTAAACAATATAATTGTATATTACGTAGTTTTACCGTCATATAAATAAATGACAGACATTCAGTCTCACTTATACAACAACGCATAATCCAAAAGACACCTCAATATAAAAGGACACATGTTTTTAAAACAGAACAATTTTCAAAAAAAGACTGATTGTTATAAAACGTGAAAAATTAACCGCTACTAACGAAAAGGAGTATCAATCATAGCAATGATATTGTTTAGAGAAATGCCTTATATAAAGACATAAGTTTTGCTTCATTATTTCATAATTAAAAACTGTGAAATAGACTACTACCAATATAAATTAAATTTTTTCCAGGAACTGATTTTAACAAAAAATAACAATTATCAAAAAAAAGAACATACCTTAGGTTTAGTTCCAAAATTGTTTTTAGTGAAGCTACATTTGTGCACAACGGCAATGTAAGTGGTTAACTGTCCGTAATGGGGCCTTTTCCTCGTTATATTTGTTCTGGTATTGCGTTTTAACGAGTGGACATTTGACAGTATTCCTCATTCAAAGGTTCTCAGTTCGATCCCAATCACAGTCATAAGAAATATTAAAAGGGTCAGCTGTTCATTTGTCATTGGGTTATTGATTAGTGTCACTTTATGAGGAATCAAATCAATAGTGTTAGTTCGTAACAATGACTATATTCGTTCATCTACACTCATTCGAAATCCTCGCTCGCCCATATTTTGACGATCGGTGTCTTAAAGAATACCTCTATAGGTGTGTGGGTGGGCAGGTGGGTCAATACCTCTTTAGGTGTGTGGGTGGGCGGGTGGGTCAATACCACTGTATGTGTATGGGTGGGCGGGTGGGTAAATACCACTGTATATGTAAGGGTGGGCGGGTTGGTCAATACCACTGTATGTATGGGTACCATTGTATGTATTTTCTATTCAGCAACGAGTACTACAGTGCGTGTATGGACAGTGGGTGGTTCAATACCACTGTACGTGTATGGGTGGGTGGGTGGGTCAATACCACTGTAAGTGTATGGGTGGGTCAATACCACTGTACGTGTATGGGTGAGTAGGTGGGTCAATACCACTGTAAGTGTATGGGTGAGTAGGTGGGTGGGTCAATACCATCGTGCGTGTAAAATACTGTTAAAGTATTAGTAAAGTATTATTTACATTCTATTTGTTAAAGTAATGCACACACGTGGCTAGTCTATATTTAGTTAGAATTCTTAACGTTAGGTAGGCCTAACTGTTTTTTTTTTTAATTTTTAATAAAATCTTAAAACTAGTAAAGGAACTAGTTTAGTATTTTTAATACACACACACAGTCACCCGCACATAAATAATTTCTATTATGATTAATAACAATAACATTCCTAAATTTCTATGAAAAAAGTAGTTAGTGTCCGGATGTTGTGTTTCATATGACAACTCATTACATTTTAAAGACATGGACGTTCAATTATGTGGCAAAATGTACTTATACATGGTTTTAAATACCTTATAATAATGAATTAATTAATAGTAAACAAGTCTCAGAAATAATTTTGTTCAATTATAACGTAGATAACAAACAATATTTCGTAAGGTCGCCGTTCTAAGGATATCGTAATCTATAATTTTTTCTCTTTTTTAATAGGTTTCTGTACATAACCCCAAACTTCGTAAAACTAGCTTTTATAATATTTAATCTTATAAACAGCTTACAAATTCATCAAGAAAAAAATATGAGAGTTATGCTTAATTTATAATTGTTTTTTTGAACGAAACGTTAAGGGTAGATGGTAACTTGTAGAACGGGTTTGTAAAATTCTTTGAGTATTCGGTTCATTGTACAAATTATTAACAAAACCCCTTAATAAAATTAACGAAGAGTAAAATAGTTGCTGTCTTGCTAGTTTATTTGTAACATAAATCAACTTATTGAAAGTTAAGTTCTTAATAAAATGTTTGCTATTTATAAACTATACTTCCCCCTCTGAAGTTTGCTTATCTTTCTACATAGTTAGAAATCAACTGATTTTGTTCACTACAAACGAATAGGTTTTGTAAAAAAGTAGCTATAATTTAATAATTACAATCTTATGAAACACAAAAATATGACATAACACCCATAGTCAATCCCGTCATTTTATATACCAATGAAACTTTGACACTCATTAGAAGGGGTGATTTAGATAGCAGAAAATAAGAAAAAATCGTCCTAAAACTGCCACGAAGAACGGGAGACGAATACAGCCTTAAATATAGTCGTGTTGTTAAAACACTCAAATCTTGAATTGGATATCAGAAAAAGATTATACAATTTTATATGCACATCAAAAGATTACTTGAATGAAGACTGACTCGAAAAATTGTCAAATATCTCATTGAACTCAAAATAGCCAACACAATGGATAACAGAGATTCAGAGAGGCCTGAAGGCATTAAAAATCACAGATAGAGACATTTTTGACCAAGACATGATCAGAAATAATATTGATAGTTAGAATTCACTACCAAAGCAAACCGTCAATGAAACAAACCAAAATGGTCGGAAGAACTTAAAGACCGTTCGCCGAAAGAATGCGATCGTTCTGAAAAATCGTGAGAATATAAACAAAAATTAATTCAACAGCGGGTCTTTTTCCTATCAAGGGAAATTACAATAGTCATAATAATGCAATACTACGTTATGGAGGGTTGCTTTCAAAAGAACTACTTTTACGAGTCTCTTTCTATCACCCTTTTAACTCTTCTGAGATTTTACTATCTAAATCTACCCTTAAGCTGATGCTGGACCAAGGCTAGGGAGCGACCCCCTGGATGGACCACCCAGTCATCGACACCGCCCGCCCAGTTTCGTCCAGAAACCCGTTCTGAAGGCGTTTTTACACCTCACACTGTCAGCCGCTCCCAACCCGGATTATTCTGTCGTTTTCAGTGACAGTCTGGTTTGCACCTGTAAAACACCTCTGACCAAGCCCTGACCAGGTTGTAATGTCTGTGATAAGAAATTATTTGGGTGGAGAAAGCTCTAAACATGTTATCAGTGTCGAGCATTAATATTTACACTCCTACATAATTGATCGATTAACAATGTACCTAAGTAAGGGAATAAATACGCAGCTGACAAAATTTGTTGGAGGAAAATCCGTTTAGTGTACCGCGTCACGTTGAAGACATTCAAAAGCACTTGCTGAAGTGTAAATGTAAGTACTAAATTGTGTGAAAGTATTATATGTCAGTTACATGTATCCAATGGAATGTTTAATGGGCAATCTTTCTGAATCGTATGCTGTAACAGAGAATCCGTCAAATGACTTGTGTGGAAAACAGTTTGTTGTGTTAAAAGGGATTATTTATATGGATTGATTTCAAACAACGTGGTTTGATACTTCCAAAAATTCGATTTGATTTCCAAGAAAATTTCCCAATATTGATTGATGTGACATATAGCTAGCTTTCACTGTAAATAGTTTGTATACTGTCAAATCTTCCAATGATTTCTGATCCTGAATAGTCTGCTGGGTAAACTCAGTAAGGAAAGAACTACATTGGCAAACAATAGCTACTATTCTTAAAGAAATGTGTTTTTTACCAGCATTTTTTTATTAGCAAGTCTATTATTATAGAGATTGTTAAGATTATGACTGCTTACGTTGATGATTGTTAGTTTTTTTTTTTTTATGTGGCTTTCCAAAAATGTGAGGTGAGAAGAGATGAAAAATAAAATGTTCAAAACGACCAAGACAATTGACGACATGTTTGGAAGTTGTTGATCGATTATTGAATAACACCAAATTTATTTTAGTTCATAGCTTGAAAAAATAAAATTTAAGAACATTTTTACAAGCAAATTAACTAGGTAAAACCTTCTGGAGAATTTTACTACCAATGCATCTACCGATAATTTGATTTTATAGTAAAAAAGTAGCTGATATAAATCATACAATTAATTGTAATGCAACAATTCAATTATGAAAGGTTGCCTTCAACAGAATTACTTATAAACTTCTCTTCCTTCACATAACTTCAACCGCTTCCAAGATTGTACTATCAGATCTATAAAACTGGAACTGATCATATTCAAAGTACGTTAGATCAAGTTTCTTGACTGAAGAAGGCTCTCCACAGTGATGTCGAAATATCTTTAATTTTGAAAGAAACTATGCCCAATTAATTATACTATATTGTTTGGGGAAATGTGTAATACATGTATTTGACGTAGTAAGTACATATACATAGCCTACTGATATATTTTCTCTTCTATTTATCTAGTACAGAGATTCCAGGGAGATCTCTGATTTCTGATATGAACATGGTCAATTCTATGGCATCTACAGCTGATGCTCCACTGCCTTCAAGTTTTCGCATGACATATTGTAACACGTCATATAATGTTTTATACTAAACGTTAATTCATTGCATGTCAGACGTTTATAAGGTTTTCTTTCGCAGTTAAAGATATTTCGGCATAACGGGAGAAAGCCATCTTCGGTCAACAAATTTGAACTGAAGTACTTGGACATGATCATTTCCAGTTCTAGAGGGTAGGTCTAGATTGTCTAAAATCTTGGAAGAAGTTGTTGGAGTTATGTGAAGGAAGAAAAATGTAGAATTAATTCTTTCTAATGCAACCCTTCATAATGTATTATTTTATTACAAATTTATTATTCTCAGAGCCACTTTTTGGCTGAACATGGCACTCCAGAGTGAGGCCATTTAGTGCTGTGATGTAGGGAACTCGTGGCAGACTTAGAAATTGATGTACTCCTTTACTCCAGGCCATTCTCTTCTGATCCATCACCAAGCATCCTCATCTCCAGCCACCTATTTTAATCCACCAGCATACTACTCAGTCGTCCTTTCATCATCCCTCCAAGCAAGGTTACAATTATACTACTAATAATCATACTGAGTGGTAAATGTTGTCATAAGGCAGTCCACTTCACAAGTTGGTCGGTAGCGTAGTTGGTTCAATCCCAATCAGAATCAATACATTTTGAGAAGGATCAGCTGATAATTACCGGCTGTTTATTTGTCATTGGGCTATTAATTAATGACACTTTCTAAGGAATAGTCGGCGTTAGTTTTTAACAATGACTACATTCGCTCATCTACACTCATCACTCTCATTCGAAATCCATATTCGCCCATAACTTGACGATCGGCGTCTTATGAATAAATAAAAAAATAAAAAGTTGAAAGGTTCGCCCTAGGAGCATCATAGTTCAACTATGAGGAACTGTACTATATTTGGGAATGACGACTATGAAAGGGGTTGATTTTCTTCTCCGTTAAAGTAAGGGAAGAACCAGGTGCTGTAACAGGGTTGGTATAGAAAGTTGTCTAAACTGAAAAAACACGCTAATAGAGTAGCAAAGAAGGAACGGCAACCACCATACCTACTTTTTTTATAAATAGTTATATATTTTTTTTAGTTTTTTCTGTCTCTAGTTTCTTTCCAAGACCATTAAACCTTTCTGTGGTTAATTAATTATTGCTGTCTGCTATCTATATATATTGTCTTGTAATTTTAAATTGTTTTACTTGAAATACATGTAACACTGATACGTACCATCAACAAACTCCCCCCTTTCCCCGCCCATGCCGAACACAGTTTGTTTTAAGATGGGCCCTACACCATCATGCTATAGGCCAGTGCTTCTATATAGTCGCACGGAAAAAGGTTCCCAACCGAACTGTATTTTGGATCGCGATCCAAATTTGCAAAATATGAAGCTAGCAAATCCGAATCACAATCTTTGTATTTGCACTTGGCTACTCTCGTACGTTTCAGTACCGATGGTTTAGTGCATTTATTCAAGATTTAGCGCGCCGCCTCATTTTTGGGGCATTGGGTCTATATTATTTTGTAGCTTTAGTTCAGGATTTTTGTTGTTTACATTTTGGCAACCATAGGCCTACTGATGCAATTTTAAGAGATACAGTATCAACCTCGCTGCATGACCTGAAAAAGACAGTGTAATGAAAACAAGTCCTAGACAGAATGGAACTATAAACTCCGGCATTCAGTGAAGTAACTTAAGTTAGTTGTCTTTGACTACGCGGAGCCCTATCGTAAACGTTTAAATGGTTCATTTATGCCCACGTAATCTATCGGTGTCGTGTTGCAATCTTGGCTGAAGGAAACGCTTTAAAGCCAAAGCCACTCGGTACAAACGACGTTTATCATTTTACGAGTTGTGGAAATAGCAGTAACGGGACTGGTAGCTTCCGGTGTACTCCTCCGCCCATGCAACGAGCTTCCGGTCTTGTACAGGTGTGACCACACGCCACAGAGCACCGCAAGAACTCTTGTAGTCCAAGGAGTATCCATTATCTGAACAATTTTCCGGCACATCTGTCACCGGTGTTGTCTAGAATGATTCAGTCCAGTTAGATGTCCCATTTAACCATCCAGGATGTTGATCTAAGAAGATTCTGAAAAAACTTATTTAACATTATGAATAGAAGAAGACTAAATGATACATAGTTAAATGAATGTTCGGTGAAAATACCAATCAGAACAGGAACAATGCTAAAAGCCAAGTCATGTCAGAGGTAAAACATTATTGAAAACAAAGGACGCAATACAAGCATATTAACATAGAATAAAACATTTTCAATCAATTTGTGGCTTTAGAGATATTAAAGTTCTTTTTAACAGACTTTCCTCACTGGACTCTCAGGAAACTAAATCTTGTCTCTGTAGGCCTACTATTATTAGCAAAGCAAGTTACATATATGTTTTTAGATTAGCTTCTTCTAAAGTAGACATCTTGAGCTTAATTGAAGGTTTGTTCTAATTGCTTACTCTGTGTATTTAGAGTACCCAATGATTCTCAAATGTTGATTCTTTCCTCCTTTCAAAGATCTAATTTATACTTGTTCCGTATCAAATTTATCTACTGCATCCTTGTTTATTCTGCTCTAACATTCTATTCTACTAAATTTAAATCGAGACTTTAAACAAAATGTTGAATGTTCAGATTCATTGTTACATAGTGTAGGGTCCAAGAATATTAATAATAGAGAACAAGTATATTTATTTAGTACCTCAACTTTCGACGAAGACTGAAATCTTGTTTGTATGTAGTCATTTATACAATGGAGTTGTTTGATACATTCGGTTTTTTGAAGTTAATATCATTCAATCACCTAATGTGGACAAAATCTTCTTCCTCTTTTTTAGAATGATTTGGGTGTTAAAGAAGTATGCTAACAAATTCTAGGTCTTCGGGGTTCGACCGCGTCAATGGGCTATGTACAAACATTGCCTTGACATGTTTGTACATAACCCATTGACGCGGTCGAACCCCGAAGACCTAGAATTTTTTAGTGATAGTGACGACCGTGGAAGCCTATCCATGAAGAAGTATGCTTTTTTGATTGAATCCATTAATTAACTATGATAAATCTGAACGGTGGAGATAAGATTCTATAATCAACAATAAAAAGTTTGGTGATCCTGAAGTGAAACTGCATTTTAAGAAGTTTGCTCTCAAGGCTAAGATTCAGTTAAAAGCAAAACTGTAATTTTCATTGGTCAGGATCGTCACAAGGAAAGGGCTTTGTATTCGCTACAAAACAGTTTTGGGTGCTGGAATCTGTTTCCCAACATCGAGGCCTAGATTCCAAGTTCTGCGAGAGCTTCAGTTTCGAGGTTCACAATAATTCCAACCAAGTTGAATGTCATCAGCAGATGTGAACTCTTTAGTTATACTCATTGTAGTTTTGTATCGAATTTTCCTTATGAGGTTAAGTGTAAGAGAGGACCTAATGATCCTAACTTTGCCTCACTACATAACACTTTTTCATTTCATTTTAAGTACTGTTTTTAGAGTCCGACAAGTACATTAGGAATAGAGTTCCGGAGATTGACAGTCTCAGCTGTGTAAAATGTTTAGGAAATAAAGATTTTAACATTGGGGGATCGAGTTCCGGAGTTTGACAGTCTCAGCCGAGTACAGGTTTTAGGAGATAGTGATTTTAACATTGGGGTATCGTATCGAGTTCCGTAGGTTAACAGTTTGACCCGAGTACAGGTTTTAGGAGATAGTGATTTTAACATTGGGGTATCGTTATCGAGTTCCGTAGGTTGACAGTCTGACCCGGGTACAGGTTTTAGGAGATAGTGATTTTAACATTGGGGTATCGTATCGAGTTCCGTAGGTTGACAGTCTGACCCGGGTACAGGTTTTAGGAGATAGTGATTTTAACATTGGGGTATCGTATCGAGTTCCGGAGGTTGACAGTCTGACCCGAGTACAGGTTTTAGGAGATAGTGATTTTAACATTGGGGTATCGTATCGAGTTCCGGAGGTTGACAGTCTGACCCGAGTACAGGTTTTAGGAGATAGTGATTTTAACATTGGGGTATCGTATCGAGTTCCGGAGGTTGACAGTCTGACCCGAGTACAGGTTTTAGGAGATAGTGATTTTAACATTGGGTATCGTACCGAGTTCCGTAGGTTGACAGTCTGACCCGGGTACAGGTTTTAGGAGATAGAGATTTTAACATTGGGGTATCGTATCGAGTTCCGTAGGTTGAAAGTCTCACCCGAGTACAAATTTTATAAGATAGATATTTTATCATTAGGGTATCGTATCGAACTCAGGAGGTTGGCAGTCTCACCCGAGTACAGGTTTTAGGAGATAGAGATTTTAACATTGGGTATCGTACCGAGTTCCGTAGGTTGACAGCCTGACCCGAGTACAGGTTTTAGGAGATAGAGATTTTAACATTGGGGTATCGTATCGAGTTCCGTAGGTTGAAAGTCTCACCCGAGTACAAATTTTATAAGATAGATATTTTATCATTAGGGTATCGTATCGAACTCAGGAGGTTGGCAGTCTCACCCGAGTACAGGTTTTAGGTGATAGAAACTGTAAAATTGGGGATTGAGTTCCGGAGGTTAACAAATCGTACTCAGAGGCTGGAAAACTATACTCAGGTGAAACTTCACCTGAGTATAGTTTTTTGGGGGCAGAGATTTTCACGTTCGCTTCAGAGGATATGTAGCCTGAGAGAGGTATGTAGCCCATGATTAGTAATGCCATTACTGTGAGAAAAACCCGGGACGTTACCAATCTGGATTTTTATGACAACTCGTCCTACCCAATACAACCAGAAGTTTTAAATTTTAATTTCTTTAATATATCATGTTTATGCGAATAATATCTGACCCAATGATAGATATCTTATCTTCTAATAAAGAAGATAAATAAAAAAATTCACTCCATATTTCTATATCCGTTTAAATTTACGATTTTTTAAAGAAATACTGAAAAATGACTAACAACAAGGACTCTAATCATCATTAAACAACTTTTCAGGACACTATAATGTGATAAAAACCATGTCATCACCGTTATTAATTAATTTCGGGACGTTTTTCCCTATAGTGATCTATGTTCAGGATCGTTTTGGGTAGGACTTGAGTATATACTCTCAAATACACTACAAGTGTTATATCTATATACAATTCTGTAATATTCCCTTCATACTTCTTCCCTTTCTACTCCTTTACTTTGCCAAGGGCCTCGACCTAGGCCAAATTGGCTGTAATGAGTGCGGTGTCTGATGAGCGGCCGGAACCACGCCGGGAGACTTTCTTAATTGTACCTAAGCTGGGATTAATGAGAGTCCAAACACCTACCTGCTTCCACTACTGACGAATAACACAGCAGGGATATACGAAATGTCCGGGAACGGCTACACCACCAACCTCCTCTTCTGACTAGCAACGATAACACACCAGCGAATTGAAAGCCCTATAATATCAATAACTTGTTGACCATGAGTGGTTGAAACAATTTCAGAGGCTGTTAAACATAACGGCCTAAGCATCCAATTAATTCCACAATAAGACATTTTTCAGTAAAAAATGGTTTGTGAAAATTTTATGAAAAAAGTTATACTGTATGATTATAAGAGCTGGCAAAATATATTTCCAAATACTGTACTAAAGCTTGTAGAAATAATGTTTACACCCTGGTATTGTGAGGAAACATCTCAGTTATTTAGACGGAATGGCAGAATAATACTCGATGGAAGGCTCTATCTAAAGGTCCTGCGCCACTTTCAAAGTCTTGAAAATTGGAACACTACTATGTACTAAATACCAGCTTTAATTGTGAAACAATATGAATATCTTCTAGTATATATGTAGTTCCACCTCCACTTTCAAAAATTTTTGTAAATTGGAAAAATGTTATTTACTAAATCGTTGCTTGGATTATAAAATAGTAATTTTAATTTCGTAGTTCCTCCAGTAATTTCAGAGTCTTTACAGCCTGTTAAATCATGAAATAATACATGTTAGTTTTTATATAATTCCTCAGCCAGAATAACGTTAAAGAATATGTTGAATTGTGTGAAAGTCACTGTAACTGCTCCCGTTGTTCCTCCAACAGAGTCAGAATATGTTTAAAATCAGGACAGTAATACATAGTGAAGAACAGCTGAAAGAATTTATGTTAATGTTTCTGAAAGTGTTTTCTAGGGAGAGGCCAATTTCCCTTTTACACTTATTTTGCCAATTCTTCATAGACTATTTGATTTCGCTGGAAACGTAATCAGAAAAATAAGAAGATGTGCAGTGGTAGAAGTAAGGGGAAGAAAACGTACAGCACAATGAAATATTACTGATAAAAACTTCAGTCTTGGCTGGAATTCAAACCTTTGAATCTTTTTGCTCAGACTCAAAATCCTGAAGCCTCAAACAGCTCGGCTGCTGAACCTCCCAATTCGTCCACTTGTTTCAGAGTATGTTCAAAATTAAAAAATATTGCTATTTAATACATAAAAAACTATTTTCTTATGTATTAAATAGTTTTAGTTCTTATTTCGGTAATTCTTTCAGTATGTTAAAAAAATGTTGAAAATAAAACAGTTCTGTGTCCTGAATAGCAGCTTAAACTATAAAAGGATTATGTTCATGTTTCTGCAGTTTCTGCATCAGTTTCAAAATCTCTTGAGGACTATAACAATGTTATGTAGTAATTAGTTGTTTTAATTGACAAGAATGATTGTTACTTAAGTTTCTCCACTAGTTTCTTGGAATGTTCAAAACAAGATAACGTTACGTAATAACGTCAAACGTGAAAGAATGCTACTTTTTCTAAAGTTCCTGCGCCACTTCCAAAGTCTTGAAAATTGGAACACTACTATGTACTAAATACCAGCTTTAATTGTGAAACAATATGAATATCTGCTAGTATTTCTGTAGTTCCACCTCCAGTTTCAAAAATTGTTGTAAATTGGAACAATGTTATTTACCGGATCGTTGCTTGGATTATAAAATGGTGATTTTAATTCATAGTTCCTCTAGTAATTTCAGAGTCTTTACAGCATAGCCTGCTAAATCATGAAATAATACAAGTTGGTTTTTATTACGCCTATATTGTGCTTGAATTGAAGAGAGTGTTAGATACTGTTTAGTAGAAACAAACTCTGTCAAAATTAGTATCATACAGGGTGTCCCACGAAAGATGTCTGAAACAAATTGTGAAATAGCTCATGATGTGCATTGATGAAATAAAATGATTCATTTCATTTAACACTATTTTTTAACCTTTGCCTGATACAAGATGTGCCAGAAACACATGCCACTAGTTCGAACCTCTGAAATTTCAAAAGTAAACAGATGCCATGTTTATACATCATTTCACTGGCATATAAATTATCTTTTTCCGTTTCAAAATAATGTCTTATTATAATGCGGGATCAATATAATTAAATATCCTGTATTTTATATGTCAATGCACATAGCCCTTCTCAGATTTAAAATTTGTACTCTTCACAAACCTGGCTTACTTTATGAACGTAATATGCCACGAAGCATATCAACCAACTACGAGAGAAACAGCACTATAGTTAGGATGCAGCGTCTAGGAAATCTTGTCTGCCCTGGAATTGACTTATTAAACAGTAGTCTACCAGCATTCAAAAGAGCTGTCAAGTTACTGTTGGCTCAATGACTGGAACATGTGACAGAATTTGATTTTTTACTGTTATTTACACTCATTGTGCACATACTCCTTTCAATCAGCCATAGGCTATATTTCTTTGTTTTGGCAATGAAATTATTTTTTTTTTAATAACATTATTGTAATTGTTTTGTAAAAATGGAATGTCCGTTGAAATTAAATAAAATAAAAATTCAATATTCTGTTATTATTGATAACTTTGTAATTTGCACTTGCCTGGCATCTCTTTTAGTTGTTTTGTATAAAAACCTCATCTTTGTTTTTGAAATTTGTTAATGATGGAGTATCAGCTGAGGATGATAAAAGTTGTTGGACATTTGTCATCATTACGTGAAAAATACCAATCACGACGTTTCGATTTGGTAAAACCCAAATCGTTTTCAAGAGCCAAAAACTAAATTACATCTAAACAAACACGTTATAAAACTACGTTCTTAAACTAATAAACTTATCTACAATTAATCTTAGAACTTAGGCTTAAGCGGCCGGTGTTATAACTAGAATCTACAATTAATTTTTGAATCGTTTTTTAGTTTAAGAACGTAGTTTTATAACATGTTTGTTTAGATGTAATTTAGTTTTTAGCACTTGAAAAAGATTTGGGTTTTACCAAATCGAAACGTCGTGCTTGGTATTTTTCGCGTAATGATGGCAAATGTCCAACAACCCTTGCCTTCCTCAAAAACCTCATTGTCCCATATCAAACTAAAATAAAATCAGCCCCATTTATAAACAGTACAATTAGGTCTGCAATGATATTGAACCAGTTTTTATAAAAATTCTCTAAAAATATACATTAAATAAAAAACTTCTCATTGTTAGATTTTTGTATTTTGTGTATTAATTTTCAATAAATTAAACAAGACTCAAATAACATACATTTGTCATGAAAAAAAAAACGTTTCCTATAACATTTTTAGATTTCCCTCAAAACCAAATAAATAATCCTAGTTCGTCCAAGCAGGAACGTAGTAGACCAATGCTAATTTTCATTATACATACATTGCTCGCCCTCCGTATATTTCTGTGTTTGTATTTCTTGTACCAATTTAATTTTTTTAATCAATGGTTGATACTAAATAGCAATTTACAATCCACTTTTGGATTTCTAAAGTGACCAAAAATAACATAGTAGACTTTACTAAAAAAGTCGTACAGACAGAATTTGTGTTTTCAATTATGAAAGAATGTCTACTTGTTTATGCGGTTTAAAATGTGTTAATTCATTTTAAATTATGTTTTAGCAAAAATATTTATAGCATTCTCAATAGGTGACACTAGTAATTATCATTCAGTTTTGTGAAGTTGATGTATATATTTTAAGCCTATAAATTGTATAAAAATTACTTATATTTTCTTATATTCTAAAAAAAGTTTAATTGAATGAATAAAAAATAAAACAGCTGTTTTACTTCTGGTGAACTATATTCTTCGAAATCAACATAAATCCTCTTTTTATTTTATCTTTAGGTGAAAATGTATTAACTATGTTTTCTATTTTTATTGGCCAACCAGTCAACAACTTTAGTATTCGATGTGCAAGTCACGTGACGCGTTGCGCCAGTAGGCGGAGCCTGCGATAACAGTTACAGCTTGAAACCTTATCACAGCTGATAGTGATACAAGTAACAGCTGACTATTGTCCTCCAGGATTACCAACATTCCAGGCTCACTTTCCCACGTTATCTCTCCACTGTTTACTATGTCGTTTCAGTTTACACTTGCGACAGAGGATTTAAAACGGCCCCTTGTTTCTTGAGCGTGACGTTTCACCGAGACGACGACAAACACAGCTGTTTTCCATATTGCTTAAAGTATATAATAACATTTATAGACATTCAGAACAACAAGAAATACGACAATAGAAAAACAAAAGGCAATTGTTCAAGAATGTTTAAGAAGACTTTTATAAATTGAATATTACTGAAACAATTATTATACAGGGTGTCTTAAAAGTCCCACCCCCCCCCCTATTAACTTTCTTATGAATACAGATAAAGTGATTTACTTCTGGGAATGTTTATATAACCAACTAAGGAGTTTTTTATGTATGCAAATTGTTTACACCCCCTCTGAAAAGGGGGTAGTTTGGGGGTAAGTCAAAATTTTTAAATAGGAACCCCTATCAAATGACACATCATTTTAAAGGTAATATTAAAAGAAGAAGAATGGCGGAAACTAGAGGTCTCTAACATTAGTCTATCAAATTTGGTGGCAGTTTAAAGTTGGAATTATTTCATAAAACCCCCGCAGCTTGTTACATTTAAAATTGTTGTAAGGCAGACAAAACTTCACCCTGCAGTTAGTTTTGAGAACTGATGACACCTAATCGTCAAGCAAGTTATTACAAGAATCAACAAACACCGAAAACCACAAATAACATAGCATTTATTTGGTTTTGGTTTGTCTGACCAAAGTCCCATGTTGCCCTACTGGACTTTGGTCAGACAAACCAAAACCAAATAAATGCTATGTTATTTGTGGTTTTTGGTGTTTGTTGTTTCTTGTAATAACTTGTTTTACGATTAGGTGTCATCAGTTCTCAAAACTAACTGTAGGGTGAATGTTTTGTCTGCCTTACAACAATTTTAAATGTAACAAGCTGCGGGGGTTTTATGAAATAATTCCAACTTTAAACTGCCACCAAATTTGATAGACTAATGTTAGAGACCTCTAGTTTCCACCATTCTTCTTCTTTTAATATTACCTTTAAAATGATGTGTCATTTGATAGGGGTTCCTATTTAAAAATTTTGACTTACCCCAAACTACCTCCTTTTGAGAGGGGGTGTAAAAAATTTGCATACATAACAAAACTCCTTAGTTGGTCATATAAACATTCCCAGAAGTAAATCACTTTATCTGTATTCATAAGAAAGTTAATAGGGGGGGGGGACTTTTAAGACACCCTGTAGAACTAAATATCCTTAGTCACAAGCTAAAGGACCAGAATTTGAGGTTCTAAGAAAGTCCAAAATTCAAGACTAAAATAAAAAAGGCCACATATGAAAGAAACGCACCCCAAAGTGGGCTAATCGAAATAAAATAACTTTTGGACTTAACCTAGACAAAAACAATGAATGATTTTTTATTAACTTCACACATTCAAATAAATTTAGATCAACTTTAAATTTTGAACCAATAAAGTGTTTGCTCATATTACTATACAATATGTATTGAATAAATATATAAACTATATTTATTCAAAAATTAATAAAGGAACTTGTTGTGTCATAAGATCTCATTATAATATCAATTAGGTATACTTATTCATGTATGTTATGTTTGTATTGACAAATTATTAAGTTTTTGAATAATGATTTCGAGACAATAATCAAATGTGAACAAAGTTTTCAATATTGAAAATGAGTAAGTCGTATTATCTGTGGATCACCATTCAGAAGCTCTTGTCGTCGAATTTCCAAGAAATTGCGTAGTATGACACTTCAATCTTTATTTATTTACAACAATCTGCTTTATGTAAAACTATACAAAATAAACTAAATTTTCAAGTCGCTAATATAAAATAAATCAAAAGAATTTTGAATAATAAGATATTAAATTATGTAGCAAAATACCTAATTAAATTATAAATTTGATTTAAAGGACACCTTTTTAGTACATTGTACTCACTTTGGCCAGAAAAAAAGTTGAAATGTGTTCACCCTCACACGAAACTGAGCTGAGCATAAAATGTATAAACAACTGAAATATTCGGCAAAATGTACACCAACAACTTTTCAGGTGTAAAACAATAATAATAATCAAAAAGACAGTTATAATGAATTATTTTTCAAGACAAACTGATAATGGCTTAATTTAATTATAACAAACTGGGTGATTACCAAAAAATGTTAAACATTTCTCCGTTACAAAATTGACCTCTCCGAAACTTGTGTTTAGGCATTTGTGGTAGCTTATTTGATTCATTGTTTCATTTTCATATCATGGTAAAAGAAAAATCAGTAAACATTTTTAGATTATTATTATTATTTTTTATATACAAAGTAGATATTCTACAGTTGTTTTTAAATATATGTATAACATTACTATGTACATAAAATAAATAGATTTAATTGATATAAATATTATTTAAACATTTATCTATAAAGCGTAATGCCTTTTCGATTAAATATTGTTTGACTTCAAATTTAAATTGTTGGTAATTTTGTATGTTTACCTTATTTTACAGTATATTCACATTTAAACACATATTTTATTATATGGGTTTAGATATTTTTTTCATACAATTTTCTTGCTGCATGCGTTGGGCCATAGAGAAGAAACAAACAGAGATCGTATTAAATAATGCCGGGAATGTGTGTCTAGTTTTATATTTCTCCAGTTCTCTGTGTGGATTACAGGACCAGCGGCTTGTCAGTCCCTCCCCTTATAACCTCCAAATCTTAAAATATACAAGTTTTTATTATTTTTTATAAATTGATAAAGATTTACATTGGTGGTAATTGCTACTGAGGCGTTGAAAACGTGATATCTGTTTTTTCTCGGTGGTTGGGTTTGCTTGTATAATTCTGAGGAATGTACTTCTCTTTTAAAACTAATAGTTTTTATGGTATTATGAAAATCAATTTTTACTTTTTCATATTCTGTCATCATGGATTGCCTGGTTAAAACTGTGGTTTCAAATGTTTAAAATGAATGTACCATTAAAATAGCCAGATCCATTCTAATCTAATTTCAACTTACATACGTCTTTTTACCCACCCTCAGAATAAGTGAGCCTCTAGTTGAAAGAGTTCAACACGAGATATATTCCTTCAACTTCGTGAGGAATATTCCTGCATCCACATCAACACGAGAAATATTCCTGCACCTACATCGCGAAGTATCAACACGAGAAATATTCCTGCATCCACATCGCGAAGCACATCAACACGAGAAACATTCCTGCATCCACATCGCGAAGACACGAGAAATATTCCTGCATCAACATCGCGAAGCACATCAACACGAGAAATATTCCTGCATCCACATCGCGAAGCACATCAACACGATAAATATTTCTGCATCCACATCGCGAAGCACATCAACACGAGAAATATTCCTGCATCCACATCGTGAAGCATACCAACACGAGAAATATTCCTGTATCCACATCGCGAAGCACATCAACACGATAAATATTTCTGCATCCACATCGCGAAGCACATCAACACGAGAAATATTCCTGCATCCACATCGTGAAGCACACCAACACGAGAAACATTCCTGCATCCACATCGCGAAGCACATCAACACGAGAAACATTCCTGCACCCACATCGCGAAGCACATCAACACGAGAAATATTCCTGCATCCGCATCGCGAAGCACATCAAGACGAGAAACATTCCTGCATCCACATCGTGAAGCACATCAACACGAGAAACATTCCTGCATCCACATCGCGAAGCACATCAACACGAGAAATATTCCTGTATCCACATCGCGAAGCACATCAACACGAGAAATATTCCTGTATCCACATCGCGAAGCACATCAACACGAGAAATATTCCTGCATCCACATCGCGAAGCACGTCAACACGAGAAATATTCCTGTATCCACATCGCGAAGCACATCAACACGAGAAATATTCCTGCATCCACATCGCGAAGCACGTCAACACGAGAAATATTCCTGCATCCACATCGTGAAGCACATCAACACGAGAAACATTCCTGCATCCACATCGCGAAGCACATCAACACGAGAAATATTCCTGCATCCACTTCGCGAAGCACATCAACACGAGAAATATTCCTGCATCCACAGCGTGAAGCATACCAACACGAGAAACATTCCTGCATCCACATCGCGAAGCACATCAACACGAGAAACATTCCTGCATCCACATCGCGAAGCACATCAACACTAGAAACATTCCTGCATCCACATCGCGAAGCACATCAACACGAGAAACATTCCTGCATCCACATCGCGAAGCACATCAACACGAGAAATATTCCTGTATCCACATCGCGAAGCACTTCAACACAAGAAATATTCCTGCATCCGCATCATGAAGCATATACATTTTATAGATATTAACAAAAAGTTTTAAAAAATCAATCGATTTTTCTTTATTTTAGCAACAAATATTTTGAGAAACCGTAATGTCCTAACTCTCTAAATAGTGTATGTGAAGTATTTTTCAATACCAACACAAAATATTTTTTAGGTTCAAAAGTTTTTTGTTAAGACAACTTGCTCCATTTATTAATTATTATGTACACCAGGAACAAGCAAGAAAAGATTTTGCTATTGGGTTATATTCTTTTGGTAACATTGAACAAAAATCACAAAATATGGAAACGAATAATGAAGCCAAATATACAAAGTTCTTCTATGTTTCTAGATTAATTCTTTTCTTGGTTGATTAATTAATTGTTATTTGAAAATAATTACAGTCAAGTAGTAGTCTCTCTGTTTTAAACACCTTCACTTTTATATCTATTTTCAGTCACTGATTATTTTCCACATTCGGAGTTAAGGGTGTTCGAAAATTATTTTGGGAATGTTTTTGAATAAAATTGTTAGTATCCATGTAAGTAATAATTGTATTACGGGGAAAAATTTTTAAATGTCTTTGTGGAGATATGGCTGCCCAAAATGTCTAATTTGGCCTTTTTGGTGCAAAAGTCATGAACAAACCGTGTGATATATTTTATTAACATTTTGAGATATAGTAGACAAAAGTTACTAACCAACCTAGTATATAGTAAATCTAAAAAATATATTTTTTAAGTATTACCAATTATTTTTTTTATAAATGATACTTCTTCAAATTTTTAGTTGAAATTTGTACAATCATCTTTGGCTGAACAAGTATATTAATAATACATATAAAATTCATTGCTAGAGTTTACTGTAAATGAGGGAGTTATGTCCTTGTGTTGAATTTGCGGGGCGGGGCAGGTGGGGGCTATGAGAGGAAGATAGGGGAAGGGAATGCGTTGCTCCTTCGTTTGTTAGTCAGGATCTTTACTACTCTTAGCGGCAGTTGCGATAAAATCTAAAACTAATTTCCTTAGAGTGATAAACTGGGCGCCCGGACGAACACTCCTAAGTAAAATCTTATATTTAAAGCCTAACTTCCGTATTAACAGGGGTTCGAACCTTCCGCCAACATTAAAGATGATGTATTTTAACACTCCAAACAACAGCTAAGGCTAAAAAACCCATCTTCGAAGCATATGATTCAAACAAATGTCTAGCATTACCATCCTTCTTCATATCTCTAAGTGTTCAATTTAGCCTAAACAAACACATTTGTATAGTAAAAAATAACAATGTTTACAAATTACAATAGAGGCATTGAGCATTCAAAAACATTTGTGCTTGGAGAAATAAATTAAAACATATTTAATAAGTGTCTTACTCTCCTCTTGATAATTAACGTGGTGTTTAGTCAAATCTGTTCATCAAAAATAAATAGTATAACAGTATTTAATTCTTTTTAATTTTGGCTGCTATTTCTTACCGTATGTGATCTATTCATTCATTGACTATGGGCTGTATCTATTTTTAGTATATTTGTGATAATATTCAGCTAATTATTGAATTCGTCCTGAAATACCCATAGTATTCTCTAATTCTTCCATTTTATATAGGTGCCTTTAGTTTTATTTAGGTTAATTCGTAGGCCAGAAGATATGATAGATCTGAAGAAAGAGATGATCATGTGACGAGTTATCTAGTGAGGACGGTTGCCTTCTGGAGTCGCTCCTGGAGATATTGTAGACGAGGTGAGAGGAAGAGAGTATTTGCTTGGTGATAGTACGTAGTAGGCCTAGTTGAATGAATGACCGTCTCCAGCTCGGCATGTGCGTGGAGTGAATGGAACCCCCACCAGCTTCCCCACTCCAGCATTCCAGTACCAGCAGTCGTGTCGTGGCGTCCGCACCACCGTCTCGCGTCTAGTTCGGTAAGTTCTCTTTTCACCTCTCTTCTCTTCTCCAGCGCATTCCAGGCCGCGGGTGAACGGCCTTGAAAGCCGCCTTCCGGTCGGCTCCAGCTCCATCGCTAACTAGACTCACCGCCCGATGTACTCCTCCCCGTTCCCGTACACCGAAATCGCATTAGAGCCGGGCTAAAAACGACGTAGAGACTTATCGACCTATAGCTTTACCACCGCTTTTATGAAAATTTCTCAAATTTGTTTCCATACTAAACGGGAAATTTCCTTTGCGATAAGGATATTAATTGGGGGTTTTAGAGCCCTAATTGTTGATCGATTTGAAATTCTCCCAAAGTATAACGTTTCTGCATTTTTCTCTCGATGACCTTTCCAAAATGCGGAACTAAGTGGGAGCTGCTTCGATTCTGGATGAAATTAATTACCCTTTCTAAATCGGTTTGTTAATGAGATGGTCGGTTTGTACCAGGGAATTTAGATTGTTATTAATTATTTCTATTTTTAGTTATCTCCAGACAACTTCCACTTCAATTTTTTACATGTTTCTTCTCACGTCACATTCTGAAGACCTCAATTAAGCGAGGTGGAAATCGAAAAAATGTACGAACATTATGACGAGCAAAATGCTATAATATGACGAGGTACTGTTTAGTCACATGATTATTCTGTTTGATGAAAAATCAAATATTGTAGTGACAAATGAGCTTCAAAATCTTTTAGAATGCAACTTATTTATGAACGGAGCAGGACTCAAGAGCTTCTGATTGGTGAAGTCCAAGCGTGAACGCTGAACAGGGCGCAGTTTTGTGATTATAATCTTATGATTTATTCATTAGCTCACGCTCTAATGCAGTTTAGGGTGAATGAATTGGAGTAGTTTTATTGTTGATTTATGCACAGTAGGTTTCGGAATTCAAGTTTTCAGAATTTAAGTATAATCAAAAATATACAGGCGTATGAGATTTCAATTCTATACAAATTCCAATCTGTAAAACGGGCGTGTTCATTTTTTTTTATTTCCTCCCATATTGACTCTAGGATGTTATTTGTGGTTAAATGTGGTAATTTCTGTAGAGTAACTCTTTAGTAAAGTAAGTCTTTAGTTTTAGTGAAGAAATTTCTTTAGTTTAATGGCTACTAAAAGAATTTATTTTAATACAGCTGCCTTTTTAACGTCATAATTAGCCCAGATATTAGACATTATTCACCCTCATGTCGAAATTCTGAGCAATGATTGATGATGATGTAGTTTAAAAACTACTGTCAAGTATATTACATATAAAGACGATTTATTTCAGAGTTGTACATTGTTACTTAGTGTTGCACGTACATACATTCAAATGTAGATGTATTGTTAGACCTACAAAAGGACATTGTTATTTAAGCTCTTTTCTTACTGGATTTATAATTTAATGATATCAATATATTTTAAAATCCTGTAAATACAAAAGTGTAAAGTCTGAAGATGGTAACTTTGTTACCGAAAGGCCTTGCTGAATAAAGAAATTGTATTTACCGGAGTGTTTAATATACTGTATTTATAGCTCTAAACGTACACACATTGATATGATCTCCCTCCTGCCCAAGATACAAAGGTCACGAGATGAGCTCTTTTACCTACTCAACATGATTACGTGCCATCTCGTCCCGGTTCCATTTGGTCCCGCAACAAATTTCCTTGAAAAACGTGATATCTCGTCCCACTCGGGTTTACAGATTATTACATAAGCTAATGAGTAGCATCTCGTCCCAACGACATTTTGACAAGGGTTGAGGGAGTGCAGGTAGTCGAAGGCCTAGTACCAGTCGCTGTGTTATTTGACTCCCCTGCTGATAATCCCTTTCACCCCAACCCCCTCTATGTTCGTTTATGTACGTTGGACAGACACTTTATTCGTTCGAGTGATATCCACGAGTTAAGGTCTTTGTTAATTATGAAGTTTTCATCTACTATAAGGGGCAAACCCAGTTTAATACTTAACGGATATACCTATTAAGAAGGAGAAGAAGTTCGGTGAAGTTGTGTGGCGTTGTGTTAATCGTTCGTGTGAAGGAATAGTAATAACTAAAAATCGTGAACTTATTAGAGAAGAGACTCATAATACGTATGTTCCTGATGTGGCTGCTCAAGAAGTCCACAAGGCTATAGCACAGAGAAAGAAGAGAGCCCGGGAAGAAACTGAAAAATCTATTTCACAGGTTGGTTTATATTTTTATTAGTATGCTGAGTTTAGTAAGAATGTAGCTGGATACCCGTCCTCCGTACGGGTAAATAATACATGAGGGGTTTCTGAATGTATGGATGGATACATGTCAAATTGATTAACAAAAATTGTATGGAAAGATAATCAAGTTTATATGCAACCTATAGGCCTCTTCTTGATGTATAAAATCTGTATACACCAATCAAGGAATATCAATAACAATAAGGGACCGTAGGGGTGGAGTACTAAGGTGACTTTTGAAAGTTTAATTAGCCTAAAGCCTTCTTGTTTCAGATTTTTGGCGAAGAATTCAATCCTCTTCTGTAATCCGGATTTGAACTAGTCACCAAAATTGCTCAGTTATACAACTGCAAGTCTACTCTGCACAGACAGCGAAGGGATGCTCAGGGAGTTCAGGCTGAATCCAAAAATCGACATGACGTTGAGCTGGACTCAGAAACTTTGAAGATGTCAGATGTAACTAATTTCCTGCTGGCTGACGACTGTGATGGTGAGTGCATACTTATTTTCCAGTTCCACAGAAAAAACTGCATGGAAAGAACACAAAATGTTTTTCATAGCTGGCACCTTCAAGAGTGTAAGCATACAATTTTCGCAGTTGTACACCATCCATGTAGATTTAGGAAGCACTGTGGAGGAAACGAACGTAACCCCCGTAGTGTTCGCATTACTTCATGACAAAAGAAAGGCAACTTATATTCGTCTCTTTAACGCCATTCTTCGGGTGATTCCAGACTGTTCTCCTGAGGCAGTGAACGCATATTTCGAAGCTGCAGTGATCGAAGCAATCAACAGTATATTTCCTGTTGCAGAATTTCATGGGTGTTTTTTTTTTTTTTTTTTTTTTTTTTCATTTCTCAGTGTATTTGGAGGAAAGTACAAAATCTTGGGCTTGCCAACTATTACACCACACGGCAGGAAATACGAGACTCCGTGAGAATGTACGCTGCTCTGGCCTTTTTAAAGTCGACAGATGTTGAGCATGGCTGGCTACACGTCCACAGTGTTGCTGTAGGACATGAAAAGTTCAATGAGTTTTTTGACTATTTTGTTGACCAGTGGTTAGAAAACCCTCATTTACCAATTGAAACATGGAATTGTACCGGCAGGCGATATCGTACCAACAATGATGTGGAAGGATGGAACCATCGCTTCAATGGAATTGTTGGGAAACCACACCCTCGAATAAAAAATCTAATCATGACGTTAAACGTAGAAGCATAATATTCTGACACTAAGATAATCAGGATTGACCTAAATTTAGAAGGTTTGAAGATGAGAAAAAAGTATATTGTCATGGACAATAGACTCTAAAGAGCCACTGAACATTTGAAGAAGACAGGTGAAATTAATAAGTTTTTGAGGAACGTCTCTTACATCGTAAAAATTGATCAAGGAGGAACAAGAAAGGACATGAGCTGCTGCATACATTGTACACACTGTATATATTTGTAAAGAGACTCAACACCTGACAAGGCTGAAAAGCCACTTTTTTAATTGCCAGATTTGGATTGTGTTTTTAATCAACCCTTTCTAGTAACGTGAAGATTGGCTGAACTTGTCATAGCATTCTCATTTATAGCATCATAGAAGTCCTGAGGAACACAGTAGCTATTGAGTATATTATTTAGTTTAAGTTATTATAGACCCGTCATACTGTCAATCATAGGTGGTGGGACGAAATAGCACTATTGGGCAGGTAGAGATAACCCTCACCCTCGTGTGTCGTGCAAACGGGACGAGGTGGCACCGGGACGAAATGGCACCGGGAAGAGATGGCACGACACGACTCAACATACACGTTCATTTCAGATATACTCTCGATAGACTCTCACTCCAGCCCAACTTACTCATATTCCATGACGGGTTCTCCCTCCTGCCCAACATGTCGTACACATAGCTTGATAGGCTCTCCCTCCAGTCCAACAAACATATATTACTCGACGTGTTCTTTTTTCTGTCCAACATGCATACTTCCCTTGTTCGGTTCTCCCTAAAGTCAACAAACATATATCACTCGACGTGTTGTTTTTTCTGTCCAACATGCATACTTCCCTTGTTCGGTTCTCCCTCCTGCCACACATCACTTGATAAGTTTCCCATCTTTCTAAGATACTTGATGGGTTCTCTATCTAGCCCAAAATACACATCCCTTGATGGAGTTTCTCTTATACTCAAAGTAAACATCCCTTGAAGGTGTTCTCTCTCCTGCCCAACGTACACATAGCAATTGTTGGGTTCTCCCTCTGTTGAAGATGGACATATCACTTCAAGGGTTTCCCTTCTCCCCAACACACGTGCATCACTTGATAAGTTCTCCCTTCTCCCCAACATACGTACATCACTTGATAGATTTTCCCCAACATACGTACTTTTTGGTTTATCACTTTTCTCCAACATACGCACATTACTTGATAGGTTCTCCCATCTCCCCAACATACCCACATCACTTGGTGGGCTCGCCTTCCTGCTCAAACATGAACATATCACTGAATTAGTACTCCCTCATGCCCAAGAAACAAACTTCATTTGCTTGGGTTCTCCCTTCTGCCCAACATACACATATCACTTGATGGGCTCTCCTTCTGCCCAACATGTATACTTCACTTTTGCTCTCTCTTGCCAAAACAGCATACATCACTTGATAGGTTCTCCCGCTTGCCCAATATGCACAAATCACTAAATTGGTTCTCCCTCCTGACCAGCATGCACAAATCACTTAATGGGTTCTCCTAGACCAACGAGCACACATAACTTGATGGGTTTTCCTCCTACAGCCCAACGTACAGACAGCAATAGTTGGGTTCTCCCTCTGTTGAAGACGGACATATCACTTCATAGTGTCTCCCAATACATATATACATCACTTTATGGGTTCTCCCTTCTCCCCATCACAGTACATCACTTGATAGGTTCTCCCGAACATACGCACATCACTTGATGGGTTCTCCCTTCTGCTCAACATAAACATATCACTTGTTAGGCTCTCCCTTTTGCCCAACATGTACACTTCATTTGTTGTGTTCTCTCTCTTGCCAAATATTCACAAATCACTTAATTGGTTCTCCCTCCTGACCAACATGCACACATCACATCATGGGTTCTCCTTGACCAACGAGCACATATAACTTGGTGGGTTTTCTTCCTCCTACTGAGCAAGAAGACATCACTTGATAAGTTCTCCCTCCTGCACAACATGCACGCATCAATTGATGGGATCTCCCTCTCGTCGAACGTACGCACATAACTCGATGGGATTTACTTTCTATCCAACATTCACATACCTATTGATGGGTCTCCCTCTTGCCCAACAAGCAAACATCTCTTGATTGGGTACCTCTCCTTCCCAATATGCTAACATGAGTTGATGGTTCTCCCTCTGTTGAAGATGGACATATCACTTCATGGGTCTCCCTTCTCCCAATACATATGTACATCACTTGATAGGTCTCCCTTCTCCCCAACATACGCACATCACTTGATGGGTTCTCCCTATTGCATACACACATCACTAGTTGATTTATCATTCCAGCTGACATGAACACATAGCTGGTTAAGGTCTCCCTCCTGCCCAACAAACAAGCATCACTTGATGGGTTCTTCCTCCCACCGATTAAACATACATCAGTTTTTGGGTTCTCCCTACTGCTCGACTTACACATATCATTGGATGGGAACTCTTTCCTGTCCAACATGTGCAGACATCGCTTGATAGGTTCTCCCTCCAGTCCAACAAACATGTATCACTCGAGGTGTTCTTTTTTTTCTAACATGCATACTTCACTTGTTGGGTTCTCCCTCCTGCCCGACATTCACACATCACTTGATGAGTTCCCCATCTTTCCAAGATACTTGATGGGTTCTCTATCAAGCCCTAGATACACATGCCTTGATGGGGTATCTCTTCTACTCAAAGAAAACATCCCTTGAAGGGGTTCTCTCTCCTGCCCAACGTACACTCAGCAATAGTTGGGTTCTCCGTCTGTTGAAGACAGACATATCACTGATGAGTTCTCCCCTCTCCCCATACATATGTACATCACTTTATGGGATCTACCTTTTCCAAACACCTACATCACTTGATCGGTTCTCCCTTCTCCCCAACACACGTACATCACTTTATGGGTTCTCCCTTCTCCCCAAACATACGTACATCACTTTATGGGTTCTCCCTTTTCCCTACACGTACATCACTTGATAGGTTCTCTCTTCTCCCAACACAGGTACATCACTTTATGGATTCTCCCTTCTCCCCAACACACGTACATCACTTTATGGGTTCTCACTTTTCCCCACACGTACATCACTTGTTAGGTTCTCCCTTCTCCCCAACACACGTACATCACTTTATGGATTCTCCCTTATCCCCAACATACGTACATCACTTGGTGGGCTCTCTCTCCTGCCTAACATGTTTACTTCACTTGTTGGGTTCTCTCTCTCTTCAAACAATCATACATCACTTAATAGGTTCTACTACTTGCCCGTTATGCACAAATTACTTAATCGGTTCTCCCTCCTGCCCAACATACACATATCACTTAATGGGTTCTCCCTTCTATCCAACAGACACATAACACTTAATGGGCTCTCCCTTATGCCCAACATATCACTTAATGTGTCCTCCCTCCTGCCAAAAATATGCATACATATAACTTGCTGGGTTTTCCAATATGCAAATATCACGTGCTGAGTGCTTCTTCTTTCCGATCACACATACATCAGTTTTTGGGTTCTCCCTGCTGCTCGACACATTAAGTGTTATGCTCGATACATATCATTTGATGGATTCTTCCTCCTACCGATCACACATCCAACAATATTTGGGTTATCCCCGAACACAACATCATATATTACTTTATAGGTTCTCCCTCTTTCCCAACAAACACTTCACTTTATGGATTTTGCGTCCTGCCCAACATGCATACATCAAATCGTGGGTTCTCCTTGACCAACGAGCACAATTAACTTGATGGGTTTTCACTCCTGCCCAACATACGCTTATCACTTGATGGGTTTTTCCTCCTGCTCAACATACACATTTCATTTTATGGGTTATCCCTCCTGACCAACATACACTTATCACTTTATGGGTTTTTCTTTTTGCCTAACATAAGCATATAACTTTATGGGTTTCCCTCCTGCCCAACATACGCATATCACTTGATGGAGTTTCTCTCCTTTCTAACATACATACATACATCACTTGATGGGTTTTCCCTCCTGCCCATCATATGTTCATCACTTGATGGGTTTTTCACTTCTGCCCAACATTAGCACATTACTTGATGGGTTTTCCCTCGTGTCCTACTCACGCATATCACTTGATGGGTTCTCCCTCCATCCCAACATACACGCATCCCTTCATTGCACTAATCTTAGGCATAGCATACCCACTTTCTTTTGAGGTTACCACAGATACTCGATGACCAACGTACCCACGAGGGTATGTTCATAGTTACTGCTTTGATGTCTGGTTCATATTTAATATTATGGTGGGTTTTCTGGACTAATTGAGTAATACCTTTTGTAAATCTGTACAGACAGAAACTCTGATTATCAGTATTATTCATTTCTTTCTTGCTTAATTAATTATAAAATGTCTTTTCGTATTTACTGATTATTAATAATTCGAATAAAATGTATACTTAAGGATTTCTTTATTATTTTAAATTATAAACTAATCTACTTTCATATGCGGCTATAAATAAATGTGTTATGTAGCAACGAGGTACGTTCCTTAATGAAGCTGGGGTTTAGCAACCATCCTGGGTTCAACCGTATGAATCCAAATAAGGATTACAGGACAATTCGTCCCACGGACATTTCGTCCCCAAAGAAAAATGCGGACATTCCGTCCCACTCTGTGGAGTGTCTACCTGGGTCGGGTTTGATAATTAGTCTCCAAATATTTCTAAACGGACACTTCGTCCCACCCTGAGAGAACCTAACCTAACCTAACCTTTTTACAACCCTTCTCTCAGGTGGGACGAAGTGTCCGTTTAGAAATATTTGGAGACTATTTATCAAACCCTACCCAGGTAGCCGTTCCACAAAGTGGGACGAAATGTCCGCATTTTTCTTGGGGGACGAAATGTCCGTGGGACGAATTGTCCGGACACCCCAAATAAGGACGATTGCAACTGGTTCGAATCTTTTTGGATCTTAGCTAAAATTAACTATTGCACATTTAACTCGCATGATGTGATTCTCATACAAAGTGAGCATGCATTCTGTTATAAACTAGACTGGCTCTGGTGTTGTGATGAATACAGTTTGTCAATAATTTATTTATGACAGATATCTTCCTGTAATGCTTTGGTTGACGATTTCAAAAGGTTGACACAATTATGTACGTCTATTGTTGGTAGATAGATATAGCGTATTTAAGATAGTTATATTTATAATAAAATAGAGGATTTGATTTATATTAATAGATAATACTCTATAACTTAAAGATATATCTTTAACTTCAGCCTGATCTGGTATGGTCTAAGGACATATGCGATCTTATCCTGTTTACTTTAAAATATGCGCAGGATGCCGAAATAATGAACTTTTAAGCCTCCTAAAGCTCTTGTTAATCTAATAAAAACGAAATTGCTACATCAGCCCGCCATTGTGTACTTAAATCGTACACACACATAATACAAGAGATTTTCTTTTTAGGACTGAAATATATTTTAATAATCACATAAACATTTTTTTTTTTTTTATTACGTTTCCGATGTGTTTGTATCAAATGATCTTATCTTTAATAAATTTAAGAACGAAAAAATCGAGCACTGAAGTTGCATAGACTGTTAATTCTAGGTAATGTATCATAAACAAATATAATTCTATATAATAACTACACAAAAATCAACATCATAGTTATACTAAAGTCTAGAATGAAAACAATAATTAACGTTATACGTATATCTAGCGGTGTATCCATACGTAAATCTAGCAGTGTAACTATACTTGAATCTAGCAGTGTAACCATAGTAAATCTAGCACTGTAACCATAGTAAATCTAGCACTGTAACCATAGTATATCTAGCATTGTAACCATACGTAAATGTACATAATGACCATACACTCTTCACTAGCCCCATTAACCTGACTTTTCTCTAGAACCATAAACGTACGTAACTCTACTGAAAATCTACATTATGACCATGTACAGTACAAGTAAACGTCATACAACACAAATGTATTACAATATAAGCACAAAATACACAAACATATTACAAGACCATAATAATTTGTGCATTTTGTACTTGTATTGTAATATATTTGTGCATTTTTTTCTTGTATTGTAATACATTTATGTTGTGTGACGTTTACTTGTACTGTATATGTACTAACACGTATTATGATAATTAAAAACTATAATGACCATTCTAGTACGTATGATTATTATGGCCAGAACCATAATCATACGTAACTATAGCACCATAACCGTATATAACTCTGCACCATAACTATACGTAACTATAGCACCATAATCATATATAACTCTGTACCATAACCATACGTAACTATAGCACCATAACCATATATAATTCTGTACCATAACCATACGAAACTGCCAGCATAATAACGTTACAACCTTACAATTAATAAAGTGGAACCAATTCTTTTATTTTATAGTTCGATTTAGTATTTCAAAAAATCTGTCATCATTTTTCAGCGAATGTACACTGAACATAAAGTGAGTTGTCAATACAGAAATGTCCTCCATCGTTTGCTTAACACTGAGCCCCTTGCTTCAATATAGAGTGGTATTGCAAGTCCCTTTAAAGTGATGCAAGTCCATCTCTCCCCCTTGCAATGATTTCACCACCCTTAGGTTATTCATCCCGGTTATTCTGGGTCCTCACTCACCCTTTCCTAGGGCAACATCTGCAACCTTTCCGGTATATTTAGACCTCCTTTGTAAGGGAGATGAAGTAAATGTCACCAAAGTAAACCTCCCGTTATGTTTGTCACGATATGGGTGTAAAGGCTTTAAAAATAATTATGCAGTTTGTTTGTGGGCAAGTGGTTAAATTGCTTTCTAATGGGAGTGTAAATATTATTATAATTTACTCCCATATTATTGTTATAAATATTATTATTAAATTATAGCTAGTCCCATGTATAGTGAATATTATTGGGAGTGGCTAAACACACCTAGGGAGAGAAAAGATTCTGTTTCTTCTGCTCCGTGACTACTCCCATATATTGTATACATCATAGAAGTGACTAAATCAACCAAAGAGCTACTCGCGTATATTGTAAATATTATTTAAAATGGATAAATCCACCAAGGAGCTACTTCCATATACTGTATTGTACATATTGTTGGAAATGGCTAAATCCACTAAGGAGCTTCTCCCATATATTGTGAATATTGTTGGGAGTGACTAAATACACCAAGGAGCTACTCCCATATATTGTAAATATTGTTGGAAGTGACTAAATTCACCAAGGAGCTACTCCCATATATTGTAAATATTGTTGGAAGTTACTAAATACACCAAGGAGCTACTCCCATATATTGTAAATATTGTTGGAAGTAACTAAATTCACAAAGGAGCTACTCCCATATATTGTAAATATTGTTGGAAGTGACTAAATTCACCAAGGAGCTACTCCCATATATTGTAAATATTGTTGGAAGTGACTAAATTCACAAAGGAGCTACTCCCATATATTGCAAATATTGTTGGAAGTGACTAAGTTCACCAAGGAGCTACTCCCATATATTGCAAATATTGTTGGAAGTGACTAAGTTCACCAAGGAGCTACTCCCATATATTGTAAATATTGTTGGAAGTGACTAAATTCACCAAGGAGCTACTCCCATATATTGCAAATATTATTGGAAGTGACTAAATTCACAAAGGAGCTACTCCCATATATTTCAAATATTGTTGGAAGTGACTAAGTTCACCAAGGAGCTACTCCTATATATTGTAAATAATATTGGAAGTGACTAAATTCACAAAGGAGCTACTCCTATATATTGTAAATATTATTGGAAGTGACTAAATTCACAAAGGAGCTACTACCATATATTGCAAATATTGTTGGAAGTGACTAAGTTCACCAAGGAGCTACTCCCATATATTATAAATATTATTGGAAGTGACTAAATTCACAAAGGAGCTACTCCTATATATTGCAAATATTATTGGAAGTGACTAAATTCACAAAGGAGCTACTCCCATATATTGCAGATATTATTGGAAGTGACTAAGTTCACCAAGGAGCTACTCCCATATATTGTAAATATTATTGGAAGTGACTATATTCACAAAGGAGCTACTCCTATATATTGTAAATATTATTGAAGTGATTAAATTCGCAAAGGAGCTACTCCTATATATTGCAAATATTGTTGGAAGTGACTAAATTAACAAAGGAGCTACTCCCATATATTGCAAATATTGTTGGAAGTAACTAAGTTCACCAAGGAGCTACTCCCATATATTGTAAATATTATTGGAAGTGACTAAATTCACAAAGGAGCTACTCCTATATATTGTAAATATTGTTGGAAGTGACTAAATTCACCATTGAGCTACTCCCATATATTGCAAATATTGTTGGAAGTGACTAAGTTCACCAAGGAGCTACTCCTATATATTGTAAATATTATTGGAAGTGACTAAATTCACAAAGGAGCTACTCACATATATTGTAAATATTGTTGGAAGTGACTAAGTTCACCAAGGAGCTACTCCCATATATTGTAAATATTATTGGAAGTGACTAAATTAACAAAGGAGCTACTCCTATATATTGCAAATATTCTTGGAAGTGATTAAATTCACAAAGGAGCTACTCCTATATATTGCAAATATTGTTGGAAGTGACTAAGTTCACCAAGGAGCTACTCCCATATATTGTAAATATTATTGGAAGTGACTAAATTCACAAAGGAGCTACTCCTATATATTGCAAATATTATTGGAAGTGACTAAATTCACAAAGGAGCTACTCCCATATATTGCAAATATTGTTGGAAGTGACTAAGTTCACCAAGGAGCTACTCCCATATATTGTAAATATTATTGGAAGTGACTAAATTAACAAAGGAGCTACTCCTATATATTGCAAATATTCTTGGAAGTGATTAAGTTCACCAAGGAGCTACTCCCATATATTGTAAATATTATTAAAAGTGACTAAATTCACAAAGGAGCTACTCCCATATATTGTAAATATTGTTGGAAGTGACTAAATTCACCAAGGAGCTACTCCCATATATTGCAAATATTGTTGGAAGTGACTAAGTTCACCAAGGAGCTACTCCCATATATTGTAAATATTATTGGAAGTGACTAAATTCACAAAGGAGCTACTTCCATATATTGCAAATATTGTTGGAAGTGACTAAGTTCACAAAGGAGCTACTCCCATATATTGTAAATATTATTGGAAGTGACTAAATTCACAAAGGAGCTACTCCCATATATTGCAAATATTGTTGGAAGTGACTAAGTTCACCAAGGAGCTACTCCCATATATTGTAAACATTATTGGAAGTGACTAAATTCACAAAGGAGCTACTCCCATATATTGTAAATATTGTTGGAAGTGACTAAATTCACCATTGAGCTACTCCCATATATTGCAAATATTGTTGGAAGTGACTAAGTTCACCAAGGAGCTACTCCTATATATTGTAAATATTATTGGAAGTGACTAAATTCACAAAGGAGCTACTCACATATATTGTAAATATTGTTGGAAGTGACTAAATTCACCAAGGAGCTACTCCCATATATTGCAAATATTGTTGGAAGTGACTAAGTTCACCAAGGAGCTACTCCCATATATTGTAAATATTATTGGAAGTGACTAAATTCACAAAGGAGCTACTCCTATATATTGCAAATATTATTGGAAGTGACTAAATTCACAAAGGAGCTACTCCCATATATTGCAAATATTGTTGGAAGTGACTAAGTTCACCAAGGAGCTACTCCCATATATTGTAAATATTATTGGAAGTGACTAAATTAACAAAGGAGCTACTCCTATATATTGCAAATATTCTTGGAAGTGATTAAGTTCACCAAGGAGCTACTCCCATATATTGTAAATATTATTGGAAGTGACTAAATTCACAAAGGAGCTACTCCCATATATTGTAAATATTGTTGGAAGTGACTAAATTCACCAAGGAGCTACTCCCATGTATTGCAAATATTGTTGGAAGTGACTAAGTTCACCAAGGAGCTACTCCCATATATTGTAAATATTATTGGAAGTGACTAAATTCACAAAGGAGCTACTCCCATATATTGCAAATATTCTTGGAAGTGTCTAAGTTCACCAAGGAGCTACTCCCATATATTGTAAATATTATTGGAAGTGACTAAATTCACAAAGGAGCTACTCCCATATATTGTAAATATTGTTGGAAGTGACTAAATTCACCATTGAGCTACTCCCATATATTGCAAATATTGTTGGAAGTGACTAAGTTCACCAAGGAGCTACTCCTATATATTGTAAATATTATTGGAAGTGACTAAATTCACAAAGGAGCTACTCACATATATTGTAAATATTGTTGGAAGTGACTAAATTCACCAAGGAGTTACTCCCATATATTGCAAATATTGTTGGAAGTGACTAAGTTCACCAAGGAGCTGCTCCCATATATTGTAAATATTATTGGAAGTGACTAAATTCACAAAGGAGCTACTCCTATATATTGCAAATATTATTGGAAGTGACTAAATTCACAAAGGAGCTACTCCCATATATTGCAAATATTGTTGGAAGTGACTAAGTTCACCAAGGAGCTACTCCCACATATTGTAAATATTATTGGAAGTGACTAAATTAACAAAGGAGCTACTCCCATATATTGCAAATATTGTTGGAAGTGACTAAGTTCACCAAGGAGCTACTCCTATATACAGTAAATATTATTGGAAGTGACTAAATTCACAAAGGAGCTACTCACATATATTGTAAATATTGTTGGTAGTGACTAAATTCACCAAGGAGCTACTCCCATATATTGCAAATATTGTTGGAAGTGACTAAGTTCATCAAGGAGCTACTCCCATATATTGTAAATATTGTTGGAAGTGACTAAATTCACCAAGGAGCTGCTCCCATATATTGTAAATATTTTAGGAGATATTCAATTCACTAATGAATTTTTTTCAGAGGGAATTAGCTGGACCTCACTCTTGGAGAGGCTGTGAACCATGGACTCTGTAAAGGAAGATCATTATTTTAACAATACAAATTACTGCAAGTATTTTTATATTATTTTTTCCTTTAGCCTTTTTATACTGTATTTAATTTCACTAATTTATTTACAATATAAATATTCTAAATGCTCTTTTTGCTAAATAACTACTTTTATATTTCGTAAATATTCTTGTTTGAATGTTATTTGTTATGTTTTCATGTTTGTTAACTTGTCAAAGACTTCCAATGCTTCAAGTGGCACCTGATATTTTATCTAAAGTGTTTACCCTAAAACTGTTATAACTAAACAGAACTGCTTCCTATAACTGATACAAATACACAGAACTACTCCTAGAGCTATTACAAATATACAGAACTGTTCGCTAGAGCTGTAACAAATACACAGAACGGCTCCCTAGAACTATTACAAATGCACATAATTGTTCCCTAGAGCTATAAGAAATACACAGAATCGCTCCCTAGAGCTATTATAAATACACATAACTGTTCCCTACTGTTCCTCAGAATTTTGGTTCAATTATGCACAAGCTATTGATTTCAGTTCTAGGTGTAGTGTCCCTAGGCGTCGGAACGTGAGTGTAGGATTGATGAACTCGACCAGATTGGAAGTTCCACAGATGAAATAGACTGGAGTAGGTTGACGAAGTCGTTGTAAAATATCCCACCGCTGCCATCAAAAGTATGTAGTGTCCCTAGCTTGATGTGCTTGAAGTGTTAAAGACAATTTTTTATATATGTCTTTATATAAAAAAGTGTATATGTCTTTATTTACGTATCCGATACACTTCTGTGATGAAATAAATTGCAAACGAGCTATTCACAAATTGTCACTGTTTAAGTTAATAAAATTTAATAATATAAAAGCACTTTAAAATAGATAACAGTAATTAGATAATTTAGACTAAGTTCATGAGTTTAAGGTCGAAAGAGTTTATAAGACCGAGATTGATGGAGACTGAGAAAGACTGAGACCTAGGCTGCGCTGGAACTGAGGCTGAGACTAAGAGAGGCTAAGGGAGACTAAGAGAGACTAAGGGAGACTAAGGGAGACTAAGAGAGACTAAGGGAGACTGAGAAAGAGACTGAGAGACTAAGAGAGACTGAGGCGGTGAGGCAGTGATAATGGTTTTGTTTTAGAGCTTGTATATTACAAATTATGATGAAAAGTTACAATGTCAGGAAGTTCTAGAAGTTGTTGAATAACTGAAGTCAATAACTGATTCAGCTTAAGTACACATCAGTTATCGAAAACATATCTCGAAAGAGTTTTATATAATACTTATAAAGAATAAAATATAAAGTGTATAATAGTATTGAATAGAATATATATGTAATAATATACATTAATATGACTAATAATTATAATATTACAGTATGTATATTACAATTAATTATTACATAGGGTCAACAAAGCCCAAAATTAACAAGTGATAAAAAAACTTTTATTTAGTGATAACCAATGAATATTTTATGGAACTAGTTTATTCATGCTTTTTCCATTGAGTAAGGTGTTATTTGATAGTTAAGTTTCATTTTCAACTAATTTTAACTATTTTAAGTGACGTTTTCAATGCTTGGTAAATCACTGAACCCCTTGGAGAGGTCCAACAATCTGTAAAGGATGTGCTAAGATATGACTTCTTAGTGTACCACTTGTCTCCTGCACAGCTAACTTCTTTATTTATCGCATTACAGGACAAAGTGTCGTGGTGGTCATAGACGATAGCTTCTTTTCCCATCGTCTTAATGCCTACATGGCAACCACCCAATGGTTTCCATCGGCATGAAAACTACTAGGGATGTATGGGGTGTCCATGTTGGATGGTGGTCGGGGTTCGGATGTTGTCTAGGGGAGATCATTGAGTTGGCTGATATTGAGACCAATACTATGTTGTTCAGATTCCAAATAAATCTGAAGGTTCCATAATTGCTCTAGCTCCAAATCAGCTAACATGTATCCTTGCTGGCACTTGTGGCGTCGTTCTATAACCTTGGATACAATGAATTGTGGAAATCATAGACGATATTTTCTGATCCCCGTCCTCCCAATACCCACACGGCGGCCTCTCAATGGTTTCCATCAGCACGGATTCTACACTCTACTAGAGAAGTATGGGGCTTCCGTGCTGGATACTGTCTATACCCTATATATGTAACGTTGAGAATTCAGTAGGGCTCTAAGGGACACAGCGCTACTAGCTGTTGTAAAAATATAGACTACTGTCTGTCTGCGCAATGTCATATAGCATCTTCAACTGGTCGGATATTATATTACAGTATTTTCTTCAAAAAAAGAGTAAAAGGACTCATATTTATTTATTTTTATTTATTCTTAAGACGCCGATCGTCAAGATATGGGCGAATAGGGATTTCGAATGAGTGTGATGAGTGTAAATGAACGAGTGTAGTCATTGTTACTATCTGAGTTCGACTTAGCTCAGAAAGGACTATTTATTAATAGCCCAATAGCCAGGGCAACTATGGGACCTACAGATTTACGTGGAATCCGAACCACGTAGTGTTGGTCTGATTTTCAGCTAACTGACAAGTCTGACACTCAGTTCTATCACCTACACAACATCCGATCTTAACCACCATCCAACTTGGACACTCCAGACTTCTCTAGTAGTGTCTAAGTCGATGGCAACCATTGAGCGGACGCCGTGCCGGTATTAACAGGACCGAGCATGGAACCTATCTGCTCGGTCCTGTTATACTATTGTATAACATTGAATTATGTATTAAATAGTATACAAATAAAATATCATTAGTTAAAAAGTGTATTTAAAAAAAAAACATAATAACTATAAAAAATCTTTAGATATTTTCATATATGTTTATTCGTTTATAAGAAAAATGTTACTGATAAAAAGAGAAATATAGTAAAATAGAAAATAAATGATCACGTATGATGCTGTAAATTAATGTCTACTTTCTAATGTCAAGTTTTAATTAGCCTATTAAAAGGAAAAAAATAATGTTTATTTACTGGTACTGCCCATGTTTTAACTCTAAATTAATGAATGTTGAAATGGTTATTGTTTGTATATAATACATACATACATATCCGGAAACCCGCTCCAGTTCACTCCTGGGTTCGGGCGTTCACCAAGCCTCTCCATTCCTGTTTGTTATTCCACATCTCTCTTCTCATCACCTCCCCCCACACAACCCCCCTCTTCTCCACATCGACTTTCACGCCATCCAACCATCTTCCCCTAGGTCTTCCTCTGGGTCTTCTGCCCACCACTTCCATCTCCTCCATTCTTCTAGGTATTCTTTCTTGTCTCATCCTCTTCACATGCCCGTACCATCTTAACCGTGACCTCTCCACCCCCATTCTCAAACTCTCTTCAGTTAAACCTCTTCTTATCTCGTCATTCTGGATCCTATCTCTTCGTGTTTTGCCTTTGATGGCTCTTAGAAATCTCATCTCCCCCGCTTGTATCCTACTCCACTCCCTTTCCGATAATCTCCACGTCTCAGCTCCATACGTCACCATGGGTTTATAATAAGTTTTAAACATTGCTACCTTGGCCCTTTGTGGTACACTTCCATCCCATACCAGGTGTTTCACGCTTCCAAAAAACCTACCACCCACTTCCAATCTGTTACTTATTTCTTGCTCCATTTTCCCATTGCTCGATAACACTGTTCCCAAATACTTAAACTCCTCCACCTTCTTCAAGCTCTCCCCATTCAACTCCACGACCCCTCCCAGGTCCGTATCTCTACCCACCACCATCACCTCACTCTTCTCCATGCTCACCTTCAGACCTCTCTCCATCATCTTTACACTCCACTTATTCAATACCTCCTGCACTTCTTCTATACTTTCCCCCCACAACATAATGTCGTCCGCAAACAACATCGCATTCACCCCTCCTCCTACATCCTCCTTAATTTCCCTCAGCATCACCTCCATTATTACATTGAACAAAACTGGTGATAAAACACTCCCTTGCTTCAGCCCCTTTTTTACTTCAAACCACTCAGTATTCCCCATACTAGTTCTAACCCTACATCTATGTGTCCTATATAACTCCTTCATCCATCCAATCATTCTTTCATCTATTCCTATCCTCCTCAAGCTCTCCCATATACTACTTCTGTTAATAGTATCATATGCTTTTTCCACATCTATGAACACCATGAACAACTTCTTGTCATATTCCCAATACTTCTCGATCATTTGCCGCACTGCAAAAATCAGATCTATGGTGCTTCTTCCTTTCCTGAATCCATGTTGTTCCTCACCCATCTGTTCCTCCACTGTTCCTTCTATCCTGTTTAACAATATTCTCTCAAACACCTTGGTCACCTGGCTCGTCAAAGTTATTCCTCTATAGTTTTTACACTCTCTTCTGCTCCCCTTCTTGTGCAGTGTTATAATTTCTCCCTTTCCCCAATCGTCCGGTACTCTTCTACTCCTCCATACACATCCAAACACCCTCTGCAGCCAATGTATTCCTATAGGACCCAATGTTTTGATCATGTCTATTGATATCTCATCCGGTCCTGCAGACTTCCCATTTTTCACTCTTTTCAAAGCATCCTCTGTCTCCTTCCAACTTATACCTTCCAAACCCTCCAGATAATAATCGTTGTCTTCTTCCTCCCCATCAATATACCCTTCATTCAGTAGTTTTTGAAAATAATTTTTCCACACTCCTTTGATTTCTTCACCCCCCACCAGCTCTCCGTCTTCTCTTTTCATCGTCAGGGCACTCTCTGTTTTCCTTTTCTTGTTTTTCATCATGCTGTAAAATAGCTTTTTGTTTCCTTCCATATCCCTCTCCAACTTATCTGTGAATGACTCCCAAGCTCTCTCCTTCGCTTCTCTTACTATCTTTCCACTTTCCCTCTTTTTCCTTATGTAGTCCTCTCTATCTGCCTGGGATCTTGACTTCCACCATTTCCTCCAAGCTCTATTCTTTTCCTTTACCCCCCGTCTTGTCTCCTCATTCCACCAACACGTTTGCTTATCTCTCTTCCTTCCCGATGTTCTTCCACATACCCTTTCCGCTGCGCTTACCAGTGACTCTTTGAAGAGCTTCCATTCACTTTCCACATCACCTACTTCCGTCCTTGGTAAGTGTTGTTTCACTATCCTCTTGAATTCTTCTCTTTTTTCCTCCTCCAGTAATTTCCAGCATTTTATTCTTCTTATAGGTTTGCTTGTCGCAACTTCTTTCATTTTAATCCGAAACACCCCGACCAGCAGCCTGTGGTCCCCACCCATACTCACGCTGGGTATCACCTTCACATCCAGGATTTTCCCCCCCCATTCCCTGTCCATTATGATGTAGTCGATGACACTCTTTTGTACCCCATCCCAGCTGTATCTCGTCACCATATGACTCTCTCTCTTTCGGAATTTCCCGTTTCCAATCGTCAACGCATTCCTTTGACACATATCCAGCAATCTCCTCCCTTCCACATTCCTATTCCCATATCCAAAATTCCCCATCACCTCCTCATATCCCTTCCTATCAACACCAATTTGGGCGTTTAGATCACCCATTAGTAAGTTCACATTTCCTATTTGGTCTTCCATTTGTTCTTCAAACATTTCCTTTTCCTGCTCTGTGCATCCTGTCTGCGGTGCATAAACTTGCATTAATCTTATTTCCCTGTTTCCTTCTCTTATTCTTATTATTATCAACCTATCCGATATATATTCAACTCCTTCCACCTTCTCCTTCATCCTCTTATTAACCATAATAGCAACTCCATTCCTTCTGTTCCTGCCTCCACTCCAATACAACATCCCTCCCCCTCTTATCTCCTTTTCTCCTTGTCCATTCCATTTCGTCTCACTTAAGCCCAACAAATCCAGCCTCCTCTCATTCATCACATCTATTAGTTCTTCCACCTTGCCTGTTAATGTCAATATGTTCAATGTACCAATTCTCATCCTGTTTCGTTTCCGGTCCGTATCCTTTAATCCATCCTTCCGAGGCTTAGTTCCATTGTTGAAAGCAGTTTTAGACTTCACCACCGGCTTGCTGGGCCTGACGTGGTTGTTTCACCAGAGCCCCGTTAGCCGTCACTGTTTCAGGGTTCTTATCAGACCGGACCAGCTACCTTGGAGGTGCCAGGGACAAGTCCCCGCTGGTATACGCTCTTGATAAGCTATCCCCTACTTTAGTGCCGTTGCCCGCCTCCCACGACGTGGACGGGGGGTTGGACTTTGGGAGGCTGTTTGTATATAATAATTTATGTAAATGTATTAGGCGAATAATATAATACTATTTAAGTACGTGTAAAATAGTAAATACGCTTTTATACAAGTAAAAACCAGCTTAGTTTGTGTCCTATATTATCTCTAACCCATCAATAACTCAACTGAGGACAAGGCGGGCGAGTGACTCGTTTGGGCCTTTCACTCTTTTGATCTCATCTTGTGATGCAAAGGAATAAACAAACATCGTCAAGAGAGAATTACAAGCATACATTAAGAGGCTGTCGGCCATGTTGGTTTCTTTCCCGTAAGAACAATGTTATTTGCGAATCCATATTTGTCCGTTATTTATTTACCAAAAGTTATGTATGAAGTGTCATTTTAAACGTTATCACATTGCGTATTGGGTTTGCTTTTAGCATTTTGAATACATACGCCTACGTTTGAAACATAAGTGAAAATAAAAACTTCAAAAAAATATTTGTTTAATATTTTTTCTACAAAACTAATTAGGAATTCGTAAAGCAATTCCAACGTGCAATTTTATTCTTCATCAAGGGCAATTTGTTTGGAAACATCAGTTTAAAAATTACTGTTTGATTTGGATACGCGTGATCGTGTGTCAGGTTCGAAAATAACATTGTTCTTATGGGATTAAAACCAACATGGCTGACGGATCCCGACAGCCTCTGCAGATTCTTAAGGTGATGCAAACGATTCTCGGTGAGTTAATTTCTTGATCGAGTAATAAATTCAATTGTAATAATATAACGGGTGGGTTAAAAAACAAAAATAAATGTGACCCTTATACAGAGTGTCTCATAAATTCACAGCAAAACGTCTGGAGGTCATGCTTTAGGTTAAAACAAACAAAAATGTCGTGTTCAAATCCGGTGCACCCAAACTGGGTACCAGCGGCAACTAAGTCACCTAAACTGGGCACTTCCTAAATCTTAGGTAGGCAGGGTCTTAGGTAGTGAACCGTAAGACTAATGAGGAAATGCATTCCTTCTATTCTAGTTGTAGCCTACTGAAATACTTATCTTATCATTGGTTTACATTTCAGTAAATATAAACTTTGATTTGGGCTCCCTGAACCCCCAAAATCAGTTATTTACAAAACCTATGTCGTCTGGACGTCTTTAGACGATTTCAACACCCAAAGACATTTTTGGGCGTTGACAAAACCTTCGTCCGACGTTTAAAATAAAAATTTTTAACTAGAGAAATAGAATATTTCAACAAGAAAAAAATCAAATAGTAAATTTAAAACACGTTAGTTATATAGAATCTCATTAAGTCAAAATAGATTTCAAAATCCATTGCAAACAAATGTCACAGAAACTGTTGTGTTTAACGAAAAATTTTCAAATCCCCAAAAATATAATACAGTCTACTGGGTTATTCGCGAAAGGACGCACAAATTAAATAAATAATAATTGATACAAAACCATGTAAAATTGTTCTTATATAAACATAAAGTTCTAAAAATCTGTCGTTTATCTAATATAAATTTTATTTTTGTGTTCACACAATTATTTATATCTGTGAAACTGCTAAACGGAAATATTGGAAACTCATCAATTTGGCATTCAGTAATGAGTCCTAAAAGGAGTTAAACTATATTTAAATTTATTTGAAAATTTTTAAATGATATCTATTTTTAATTTCCAAAGCCTTATCTTTAAAAGTAACAAATATACGAAATAATTACAAGACAACGACAATAATACAGTAGTAAATATAAGCTACAAAAAAGTAGCAAATTAGCAAAAGTACAAACAATCTTTGAGTAACGTTTGTAAAGATCGGAACTGTGGGAATTTAGCAAAATTAGCGTGTATTTTGGTAAACAGACTTAACTTATTTATGATCAAATCTTTAAAATTATTACATAAAGGTTTACGAAATTAAATTGTGTGTTCTTACCTAGTGTTTTTGTACCTTAATTGGTTATTGAGATAATTAAATTGGAATACTAAATTTTCAAATTAAGTAAATTTATATTTTTATACTCTTCTAGGACTCGTTACTATTATATACGAACTATAGGAATAATAGTAACGACTATAATAATGTCGTTTTTCGGACTATAACAATACCTGCTTTCTACCTAGCGTGGGCCGGTGCCCAGATCAGGTAAGGATTAGTGAACTCTTTTTGGTTGGTGCCCAGTTCGAGTGCGCCCTTCAAATCGTCTATCTCAAACCGTTTTCCGTCTGTCTGTCTGTACGCGATTTTTACAAAAGGTTTAATATCTCTGAAGTTATTTGAGAAAAAATCATTAAATTGTTATAATTGTTGATATTTATAATGTGCATATACCATATAAATTTCACTACTTTACAATAACGTGTTTCAAATTTGTGGCTAATTTTAATTAATGCTAAATATCTTAGTAACGTTAAATTTTAGTAAAAACTTGTAAGTTACCAAATAGTTTTATCTCTACAAATAATGTAATAAAAAGTGTTAAAATCGAACAACTATTAATTGAGAAATTGAAAATGTTCAAATAAACAAGATTTCCTGACTGAAAAATTGCTATTATTAGACAACAATTTCAATTTTTCAGTTAATAGTTGTTAGATAATTTTTTTTGTAACATACAGGGTTTTACTAAAATTTAAGATTATTAGGATATTTAACTTTTGAAATTTAAAATGGCTCCCAATTTGAAACTGATTATTGTAAAATAATGACATTTAAATGATATATGAACATTATAAATATTAACAGTCATACCAATTTTCATGTTTTTATTCCAAATAAATTTAGAGATGTTTTAAGCTTTTTATTAAAATCACATACAGACAGCGCATAACGGTGTGAGATAGACGCTTTGTACATATGACATTTTTTGTTTGTTTTAACCCTCCAGAAGTTTGGCTGGCTACTTAAGGGACACCCTGTACACTATAAAACACCTATTGTAAATTATTTGATGCCCTGTTAAATAACTGAAAAATAATAACTGGATTTATGTCTGTCATTTTCATTGTCAAACAAGCTACGCATTTTTTAGTAGAATAGGTTTTAAATATAAAATATTTCTCCTGGGTTCTTATTTTAGCACCGATGGAATCGCCAGTGGTTCAAAGTGATGACCATTGCGCGCGCCGCACGGTCATGTCTCTTTATCACTTATTACCGTCTTTACTACTAGTATACATATTGATGAAAACAGTTTCAAATAAAAAACCAGTACCAGTGTTTATCTACAACTTTCCTGCTGACGAAACTTCCCTAACCGAAAAATGAAAAATTCTTCACAGGTCGACTTTTCCGTGTCTTTTCTCAAAGATATAAACTAAGGTTTACTTTTAATATACTATAACAAATTAGTTTTATTATATAATTAATTCATACTAACACATTAAGCATCCAATACTTCTATATCAAGTTTAAACAACATTTAAAAATGTTTGATCAACATTCATTCACTTAAAATGCAGCGTAATTGAATTGTGGTCTCTTAAAACTGAATCTCTAAGGGCTATACGTTTTTAAAGCATATGTTTCAGTATAAAAAAATATATTAACTTATTTTTCATTTTATACCTTTGATAAAAGGCAATAAATATTTCCCCAAACACTTCCTCTGCGAACATTTGAATTTATGCTTACTTTTTACTAGCCAGCCAACGTTTTCATACAGTGCTGTACCTCAAAAACTCTCATTTGATTAGCATTGCTTATGGCCTTACCGTACTGCATTCTCAATGTGAAATATATATTGAATTCTCATTTTTTTGGTTTTTATAGAGGAGAGAATTGAATATCAGGCCTGTAAGTTAGCTGGGATTCAGACCAATACTATTCGTTTCGATACCACGTAAAGTTGTACGTCCATTAGTTGCCCTAGCTACCGATCGAATAGTAAATGTTCTTTCTTATCATAAGTCGATCTCAATTAGTAACCAGACTACACAGTTTATCCTCTCATGTTCTACATAATCGGCTTATAATGCGCATAAGCTGTGTCGGAAAATCTGCACTATTACTTAGTCAACATCAAATCTTTTCATATGATGATGTGGTAGTCCTCACTTAGTTAGAAAAATGAAAATCAAGTGTCGGAAAGCCGTCGTTCACGTTGCAAAGGGATAAGAAGGTTTAAAATCCACGCGCTACCACTGACATTTCGGAGACATCGCGCCGCGGCAGTATGGTTGAACCCGCGACACAGGAGCGCCTCTTACCTGGCTAAGGGGTTGTCATAAATAATTTTCGCTAGGGGTGCGACTCAGGAGCGCCTCCGAAAAGGGGTGGGGAGGCGCTCCTGAGTCGCACCTAAAACTACCTGTCCTCGGCACTCTACCTGCTTCCTACCTGCTATCAAGCTCAGCTCGCGGGGTCTTCTAAATACCTACCAATCTAATATCACAACGGCTACTATCATACTGACTTTGTTAAGTGCACTGCATATTTTGTAGGAGTAAGTGTAACATTGATTCTGTAGGGGTTATCCTAAAAAGACCAATCAAAACTATTAATCACGTTTCTTAATCATATTTCATTTTATTTGAATTAAAGCCATAGTATTTTGATTAAATATAGAATATTGTTTATTAATAAATACCAACACACACTCCACAAAAATCTGTAAGATACCCTTGGTGAGGATGTATCGTGTTTAGAAGGAGGGGTATTTTTTTTTTAGTAATACTAATGTTGTTCTTCGGGGATTTCCATATTTTACGCGGAATACCTAATGGCGCATTCCAAGCGGTAAGACAAGAGGGTGGAAAGAGTAGAACGTTCAATGAATTCATCACATCACATCCTGCCGGCCATGATACCATCCGGCTGTAGTTTAAATCTATTTTCCAATACTTATCTTAAAACAAAAACATCGTTTTCCTTGTAAAAATCTGTTGCTTAATGTTTAGTTACTTTATTTAAGAAGAAATGATTAATTTTAATATAATGAGATCTATGTTAAAAACTTTACTATGTACGTAAGCCTAAACCTTAGATTTATTAGTAAGGATAATTGTATTACATAGTTGTTTGTATTTTGTTTACTTTTCTATGAGACATAATTGATAATAAAAACTTTAATGTACAGTACTATACTGTACACTATCAGAATTTTCAAATAAATGTGTTATTTGCTTGAGGTATTTCGCCTACAAGGTAGGCATTATTGGACAAAAATAAAATTAAATAAACTTTTTTCCAAAATATAATAATATAACTGATATAGCATAAGGTGTAACTGTTTTAAAAATTAAAAAAAGAGTTTTACATTTGAAAGAAGATAAATAACTAAGTTATCAGTTTTATCTAACTAAATCAAGAATTTATTGTGCAGGTGTAAAAATGTTCTGAGACTGGAAAGACAAAATAAGATATTTTATAATTTAATTTGATTTTAACGCTATGCATATTGAATTATCACTCGCTAATAAACGTCTTTTGATAATTTACGCTATCTAAAGACTTAAAAGATTTTAAATATTTGATTGTCATCTACTTGTTGGTTGGTATGAAAATAATGTATTGGATGTGTCTCAGTGATAACTGATTCTATTTACATAAATTTTATAGAACAGTATATTAAAGGTATTATTTCGTTTTATTACAAAAACTGAAAATATATACCGCAAACAGATGTTCTATCAACTTATTACTTTGTTTAATTATTTAATGGCTATTGTTCAAATTATTACATTATTGACGGTTCAACCTGCTTAGCCTTGATTTAATAGAAAGGACCACGAAAAATAGTTACTTAGGAATACGTCAAACGCCAACCAATCCACGATTTTGCGTCTTATACAATAACGTTTTCTATTACTTAGAAGCGTGTCAATGAATCGGACTATAACAGCTTATTTCAATGTACTGTAGCTTATATTTACAATTTCAATACCTGAAGCTTTTTTTATTTCTAAAGTAATTTGAAGTGTAAAATTTGTTAACAAACCCGGATCTTGTGTAAATACTGTAACATGTATGCTTATTTTAATAAATATATGTCTATTGCTTTCAAGTTAAACACTCTCACCATAGATATCAAGACCCCTTAGTTTTTGAACCCTTGTCAAACCCCTTGTCACATTGGACCCGCGAGGGTACGACAGTGGAGCGCCTCAAGGTCAGGCGCTCCACTGTCGCAGTTGTGCTATTTCTTGGCTGACAGTTTTATTAGTTTTTGCCAGGCGCTCCACTGTCGCTCTCCCGTTATGGTTAGGTTAGGTTATTATATTGTAGAATAAACCTTCAATAACGTATTTTCACTGTCGCAAACAGCTTTTCAGTCAGCAGAATTCGTAAAAAAATATTCTACAATACACTATGATAACCTAACCTAACCATAACTGCCACGGTGCGATGTATATGGGTGGCATCGGTGTATACTAATGTATCACTAATGATACTAACTCTATGTTTCCGACATCTAATTTTTACTAAATATTGGTATTTGGCATCCAAAATAAATATTATCAAAGTATAAAAAGATTTGAAGTTGACAAAGTAACAGGGCAGAATTACCGCTCTGTCGACGTCCCAGATCTGGACATCTTATAAGGATTGCTGTGAAACTGTCATTAACTTTGAACATTGTTAGAGATAGTAGTTATGTCGTAGTCATCTAAAGCTCAGTTAATCAGGACTGAGTCGGCCGGAGCTCAGGAATGCCACTGTGGCCCGTGCTGTGGAATGTACACAGGTATAGAATGCGATCCCAGACCGGTTGGTTGGAGCCGGCCCGTTACCATCCGGGTGAATTGTTTTCTCAAACACATCCGAGTTTAGCCTAAACCGAGAAATGGTTTTCAAGAGAAGTTTTACAAAGGATACCTAGTAAACTGACAAATTTCAGGTGAAATTTTCTGCAGCAAACTCTACTTGGGAAAGCAAATTTTACTTAAAAGTAAAATTATTTCTTCCTGCTTTCAGTTTTGCTTGTCGTGGTAAAATCTAAAGCCGCGTTTACACCGGAGTTTACAACATTATTGCCAACAAATGTTGTCAACATTTACAAAGATCGTACTAAACTCTTCGTCAACATTTATTGCCAAAATTACTGTCAACACCGAAAAAGTGTTGGCAACGTTACCCACCAGTAGTCGGTAAAGATAAAAGAATGTTGTCAAAATTTATTGACAACATTGTTAACGGGGCTTAAATGACTCGCAGCAATGTTGGCAACACTTCCCCTTCCACTGTCCAGTGCACGTGATTGACCGACGCGGCGTCAGTATTCTATATCGGCTGATGTACTATTAGTGCAAAAAAGAGCTTATTTGTTGTCAGCAAATGTTTACAATTGTAGATATTCACCAAATTTATTGTCAACAATTGTTACCAATATTTGTTGTCAAAAAATGTTGACAGCAATTTGTTGGCTACATTTGGTGTAAACACGGCTTTATAAGCATCGGATATTCAAAAGCTCTCATCACACTATCCAACATTTAGTAATTTTCTTTCATAAACAAAATTAGCAAAATTGTTCACCCTTTACATCTTACCGTAACATAACTAACTTTTGGCGTAATTTTGTAAGTTTTTGGTCATCGTTTAGACTAAATGCATTTCATAGTTTGATTTTAAGCGATCGTTTAAATACGTGTCGATCAAAATGTCCCATCACTGTGACACTTAAAGTAGCCAACTAACAACAATGCTAAAACAGCTGTTTCAAGATATTTTATTTAAGAAAAATTATATCGATATTGCGATGCTTTGCTAACACATGCACTATTTACTCTCATATTATGAATCCTCTACTAGTGTCTTGTGCATCTTCCATCCCTAGTTTTTCCACTTCTCTCAAATAATATAATCCTGTACCAAATTAAATTTAATATTGTAACTGTCCGTGACTCCGAAATATTTCTTGAATACTTTTACCCAACACGACACCTATAACAAGGCCAAAATGTCCTGTGTGGTTATCCAATATCCTCATTGGGTAAGTATACACCCCATGAAAGTTCATGTGTGCACGGTAAAGAGCAATAAGTGCGTGGAAAAGTTATAAGTGTGGTCATACTAATAACAAAAAAAGTACATTGAATTTCAGTAAATGGTTCTTGAACGACAAATTAAGCTAATCAGATCTTTAATTAATTAAAATCTTTAAGGTAAAATTCTTTAATGATTCTATTTTCTTGTTGTGGGGTCACATAGTTGCCATTTTGTAAGAGAAAGTAATTTTAAAAAAATGCAATTCTAATAAGATTATGTTCTAATTTTAAGCAGATACAAAGCTATAGGATATAACAGACCAAGTTGAAGCAGACTGCAGGACAATCAATAGTCCTAACCACTATAAGCGACACTTCTGTTGATCCAATTTGAAGCGATTCCTAAACCTATCTATCATTGTTGAACATTACAATTTGTATTTTTGTTGAACTATTGTTTCAGATGATTAACACAAATTTTAAGAGAAACATTCACGTTTGTTTCTTAAAATTTTAATTAATTATCTTTTGGTGAGTAGGAGGGGAAAATATTCTATGTCTCAAGACAATTTATTAGCCAATTTTCGTGTTATAGTCGCTAGTAAATAGTCTCATGGTGAGTAAATGGAGGTACAACATTGGATTTATTTCACTTATCCATTCTGAGATTTATTATTAAACAATTAACAAGTACAAACGCGGCTTTTCTTATATATTTTGAAAAACGGAGTTAAGAATGAAATAGGTCTTAAAATATCGAATAAATTTTTCTTTCCAATCATTCAGACTTTACTTCTATTTATTTTACTATCAATAAACAAATCATAAATTATAATATTTACACATTATTTAAGATCGGGAAACCAAGCTTAATTTGATGCACCGAAAGGTTATTGCTGGAATATTAATAAATAAAATGTTGCCCGGCTCTTGATCTCTTAGGCTGTTACATCTTTTATTACCCGTATTTCCCATTCGCTTGGTAGAACCTATTAGTGTGTTTAAGAATCGCAGAACAGTTGTTTCAGTAATTTAATTTTACAATGGGCCGAATATTCTCTTAATTGAGGATAATTTGAGCAAATGTTGTGTTAATTGATTACTTTACGTGTAGGACATGAGAGCATTTCTACGGGACGTTGTAATTGTAAAATTACAAATACTAAAATTACTCTTTTGTAATGACTCATTTTCGAATAGCAAAATCTTTAAAATTAAACAATTAAATATTTAAATGCTAAATGATACAACTTTTAACGAATAAGTAAAAATTGGCATTAAAAGAATCAGATCAACAATGTATCCATATATTAACAAACTAAATAAGCAATATTCGAATGTTAAAGGACAATCCCAAAATAAAAAATATGGAAACGCTTTCACAACGTTATTTTTTCCACAGATAATTTGATAGTTAAATTTTGTTTAATAATTGTGTTCCTTGAAGTGTAATTTTTGATCGGAATAATTTAATTAAACCCGTTAATCAGCGGAGAAATAATATTATTCAAGCGAGTTCGCTACTCTGGAAAGCATAAACCTTTTGAAGCCCGGTTTGCGGCAATTAATTTATCTTTAATAGACCTTTCATTTGATACCAAACTTGACCTAGGATTACGTTGAAGATTTTCGTTCAACTCCTCGTGAACCGTCATCCAGAAAAGATGAAATGTTGAATGGCGTCAAAAATTATGTTTTTTGTAACAATAATGACGTATAAGATTTCACTTTTACAAGTGAAGTCATACAAAAGTTGTGAAAGAGTTTCCATATTTTTTTCCACCCTGTATTTAAAAAACACAATAAGTTCTTATTTCCATTTTTATTATTTCACTGAAGTTTTCAAAAAGGTATATAACTGGATTTCACTGGAGGGTATGGCAGTTTACATGTCACTCACAGACCAGTGTCAGTGCAAGTTGTCGGTGTCTTCCGTTGAGCGGCTTTTCGACAAACAATAATAAAGCCCCAGGAAATTATGGCATTTCTGCTGAAATATTCAAAATTGGTGGAAGAGAGCTATTAAGTTGTATGCATAGATTAATATTAGAAGAATGAAGAAAATAAACAATACCCAATGATTGGAACGAAGCACTAATAACACCTACTTTCAAAAAGGGTGATAAGACAGAGTGCAAAGATTATAGAGGTATTTCTAAGTTCAGCATATAAAGTATTATCAAAAATCCTCTTGAATAGACTGAAAGAGTATATAGAAGAAAATATTAAAGACCACCAAGCAGGATTTGTTCAAGGTCGGTCTACTACAGCACAAATATTAGCCATAAAACAATCTCTCTCAAAATATTGGGAGTTTAGTAAGGATATTCACGTATTATTTATAGATTTAAAAAAGCGTATGACAGCATAAACAGGATGAAAATGTATGAAAAAATGCAAATGTTTGGCATCCCAGACAAGCTAATAAAATTGACACAAATATGTATTGATAAATCAAGATGTAAAGTGAAGGTAAATGGAGAATATACAGAGGGCTTTGAAGTTAATACAGGAGTTCGTCAAGGTGATGGGATATCCCCTCTACTCTTCAACCTAGTCTTAGAAGATGCACTCAGGAAGACAAAAGATTTAAGGGCTGGGATCTATGTTGGATCAAAAGTAAATGTGTTAGCTTTTGCGGATAACGTTGCTCTTCTTGCTGAAAGTAGAACTGATCTGGAAAATTAGGCAAAAGTGCTCATTCAAGAAACCAGAAAGGTGGGATTAGAAATAAACCAGGATAATACAAAATATATGCATATAACCAGAAGACAGGGAATGAATAGAATACAAAATATTAAAGTGGACAAGTGGGAATTTGAAAAAGTTGAAGAGTTTAAATATCTCGGCATAACTCTAGCACAAAACATAAAAGAGGAAAACGAGATCCAAAATAGACTAGTCTTAGCTTCTAGGAACTATTGGGCCGTGTAGAAATTACTAAAATCCAAGATCTTGTCTAGGAAAACTAAGATCAAAATCTACCATACAATAGTCCTCCCTGTGTTACTATATGGAGCAGAAACATGGACACTAACAAAGGAATATGAGAAGAAGCTTATTGTCTTTGAAAATAGAGTATTAAGAAATGTGTTTGGTCCAGTATGCGAAGGAGATGTTTGGAGAATAAGAAAGAACAGAGAATTAAGAGAAATATACACTCACCCAGATATAGTAGCATTAGTGAAAATTAGAAGACTATGGTGGGCTGGACATATGTGAAGGCGAGAAAATACCTCCATTATTAAATATATTGAACGATCTAACCCAGAAGGCAGAAGACCCCTTGGCAGGTCAAGACTTACATGGGGAGATCAGGTCCTCAAAGATATTCACAAATTGGGGGCTACACCTGAGGCAGCAAAGAACAGAGCAGAATGGAGAGGCATTGTTGACGAGGCCAAAACCCAACTGGGGTTTCAATGGCGGTAAGGTAAGGTAAGGTAAGGTAAGGTAAGGTGTTGATTGATATTATAAGGGTGGATTTTTTTATAATGTAACAGAGCAATTTGTTTCTTATACGGAAAAGACATTTTTAACTAAGAAGGTAATATAACGTAATACAAAAATACAATAATGAGAATGTGGCCGCTCAACGAACTAGCCGCT